>JALIZF010001545.1:0-396910 GCA_029948255.1 Telmatactis stephensoni | reverse complement strand
CTCCTTATCTCGAGGCGGTGCAATTAGGGAGAGAGGAATGTGCAAGAATATTAATGGAACAAGGTCACGCGTCAACACATGTTCAAGTAAATCCTTTCCTTGAAATTCTCGACTCAAAACAAAATAAATTCGAGTGGAAAGAAATACGAAATGGACGAACTGTGGGCTGGGAGAGAAGAGATGAGGGTCAAGGAGGCATTTTTAACGTTGTCTATCAACCTGGTATTAAATCGAGTAAATTGTTGCCCGCCCCCCAAACTGATATCACGCCGCCATCTTACTACACGAACAAGAAACTACTAAAAAGGAAGAGCATTCCAGTCAAAGTTTTAAAAAAGAAAAATAAATTCAATGCAGAAGACGTTCACGCGGTACGTAATATTCAATATCAACAAAATAACGAAGCTGTTGACACAAGCACCACAAAGCTAAATACTTGCTTAGCAACGAATGCAAACGTGACAGGCAGACCACCTACACGTACGCCGAGACCTCACACTGCTTTCACACCAGCAAGAGGGTTTGAGGTCAAACAGAACAGTGAAAATTGCAATATTTTCAAGTCAAGGATTATTTCTAAGGATGGAAATCCTGCAGAAGGCAGTAGTTTTGTTCCTAGACACCAAAGGTGCAAAACAGCGCCGCCAAAACATCGCTCTTCTCTCTCGTTTCTCATTGATACAGACCTTACTAGTGGAGATATCAGCTGGTACTCACATTTTACGGTCCACAATTCTCCTTCCGTCAGCTTTCTTAACAAGATAATGGAGATATATGGAGAACAGCATTCCTCCGAGTCTTCTTATAGGAAAGGTGTAAAACCAAGACAAATTGAAGATGCACGTGCACCAAATCATGCACCTGCTATCGTAGAACCACCGGTCGAGTCGGAGCACGATAAACGTTCGGAAGGTCGTCGTTCGTCAAGCGGAAGTGTTCGGTCCATAGTGAGTGTTAATCGGAATAAGTTTTCTGTTCTAACTCGAACTGTAGCTTCCTGTTTGTCTAATAAGAAAGCATTGTCTGGAATCAAATCTAAAATTTGAAATATCTGAAACAACGTGCTATGTTTTATGATAGTTGAGAGAAACAGGTGGAGTCGATCGATAAGCACAGGAAGCCCAAGAAACATATGCTATAAATAAAAGAATGCATGAAGATTTTCCTTGTATTCTTTGGTATAAGATTAAGATGAATTGTGTAGAGTAAGCGTTATTCTGTAGTATTTTAGTCATATTTTTAAGCTTAGAGTTTTTATTTGAAGTTAAAACCTTTATATAATTAAAAACGTCACTCTCAATTTATCAAAGCCTCGTTAGCGCAGTAGGCAGCGCGTCAGTCTCATAATCTGAAGGTCGTGAGTTCGATCCTCACACGGGGCAAATTTTTTTCTTTTTTTTTCTAATTCAAAAGTTTTATTACCCTCTTTGTGTTACATTTTCTTTATTTCAAACTACCAACACTTATTCTATAGGTCAAAGCATTGAAAATATGACGTGGAAGTTTTACCGGTATGGGTTACCTGTATAATTAGTTTTCTTCATTTCTTCATTTATGTTATTTTCAAAAACAAAACAAAAAACAAAAATGTTTTTACTTCTTAAACTATTTTGTAAAGGAAATTAGATGTTTTCGAATTTTAGTTCAGATTAATTTACATAAAATAATTTTAGAATGGGTTTCCTGTTTCAGCCCAGTAACAATGCTACAATATATATATGCATAAGTGTTTAAAGCGTTTATTGAGAAGCAGAAAGAAAAACTTTTTTGAAACAAAACAGTTCTAATAAGTTCGATATTTTAAATAGATATAAACTCTCAGTTTAATACACATCGTATTAGATTTCAATTGTAATAAATTCTATCTTTATACACTTTATAATATGTTTTATAATTATACATTTAAAACTCATATAAATATCTAATAAATTAATAATAAATAAATACTATCGCAGTTGTCATGGTAACGTGTCTCATGAGCTACGTGGTACTCTAGGCGATCTTTCACTAATGTCTATGCTTTCCAAAAAACTAGCAGGCACCATTCCTTTTCGTCCATCAATAACTGCGCTATAATATCCATCTTTAGTCATGGGTCCTAGCACGGTTATGGGCTGGCCTTTTTTGAATGACAGCTCAGAGTCCGAGTTCTTTAAGGGGGATTGTTCCTTTGGATTATAGTCGTACAGTGCAACCATTTTCGTCTTGTGGCTACGAGGTGATGGGGAAGGCGTGCCGTTTGTGAGAGCCAAGGACGAAGATGGTCTTGACGGTGTACCATTATGCTAGTCAGATAAGTAAGAAATATTTTAGAGGCGTACTTTTCGCGTGCCGTTCTTCATTCGCGTTATAGATAACCACGAAATAAGTAGCACTGTCTCGAACACCGCGAGTACCTTTATGTCACGGTATCCCTAATGGTCAGTTTCCAATTACTAGAGACCGCTGAGCTTCTTGACAAAAGGCGCATTTTTGCAGGGTTAGCCTCCTTTTCAAGAAATTGATTTCTGTATTGTTCTTAGTCAAAATGTACTGCTTTTCGCGCTGGTATTTTCGAATAATTTACCTTGACTCGAGGCTAACCCTGCGGCAATGCGCCTGTTGTCTAATTTTACAGCGGTATGAACAAACTCGAAAAAGTTACTGCATCCCTGCATCCCATCCCATTCTGCATCCCTATTCTAGGGATGCAGATGCAGGCCCATCATTTTCGGCACGGCATCCGTAATTATCGTGTGTACAGAAAATCTTGGTCTCACAGGGATATCGTACCGCGTGCCAAGATTTACCGTGACATAAAAAGGTTTTCGTTTAAATCGAGATTTACGTTACGCCCACATTGATGGATAAAACTGAAAACGCAACTTTCTCCATTTTCGCAGCTTGAATAAGAAAAACACCGTTTAGGTGTCGACACGAGGCCAAAATATATTGAATGCATTTTTATACGAAACGTATTTGTGTGGACGACAACTCAGTTAGGCTCGGTTCCCCAGCCGTTGGGGTTTCGTGCGCCCGCGATACTCTTGGTCAGTACCGAGGAACCGAGCCTAGAGTAAGACCTCAGTGCAACCACTTAAAAGTAGGTCACAACAACGTTGAGTTTAGTTTACCTTGCGAATGGGTGAGGAAGGGCCACGTGCCTTAGCCACTGCGACCTCTTCAATAAAGTTCGAGGGAATGAGTCCTTTCTTGCCATTCAAAGATCCAAAATAAAAACCATCTTTTCTAGACATGTCCTCGACACGTAAAATGTCTCCTTCACTAAATTGAAGCTCGTACTGTGGGTTTGCATTGGGGGAACTTTTTAAGGGGTCGTAATCGTACAGAGCTACAAACGTGCGATATTGGTCGACACTACCAACGGTGCCCTAAAGAAAACGATAGGAACTGTTAAGAAATGCCTACAAACCATAAATTGTTGGGTAAATTAGTGTAATGCTGTATCCTTGAAGGTTCTCCATTAGGATATGACGGACGTCTCTACCAATCCCTCAGTTTTTAAACAATGCTAAGTTTTTCTTTAAGGCCATATTTTAAGTTTCTTTTACGCACTACATTATCTATGTAATAGTATTAGACACTTACCTCAATTGCTTTATTAATTGACATCTGCGGAAACAAAAACACATAAGCGTTAGAAAAATACCGACAAACTCTACAGTAATCGACAAGAAACTAACATGCAAATCCTCAAATTCCTAGGATAAGGCGGAGGGCGCCGATTCGAAGGGGGAGCTTATTCGAGGAATATTTACGGTACGCACATCATGATATGTATATATAGTATATGTAAACAGATTCAGCTAGTAGGAGAAGGATGACTAAATAGTGTATTTGACTAAATTTCGGATTCCAACTCCCTGATGTTGTTTATATGACAAATATTCTGAAAACTCACAGCCAGTGCAGAACAAAATATTTACAGAAAAAGCGTCCAAGACCACTTCCTAAGATGAACCCAGTTTAGACTTCATTATCTCCTAAACCGAGCGGCAACACTCCGTATACCCCATGTGTACCTCTACCCCAAATAGCATCAGTAAATGTTTCACTGGACAGTATACCACCTTCACCCGTTGCACTTATTGTGAATTATATACCAAAAGTACCCCCCTTCATTACCCCCCTTTACTTACCCTAGAGTTAGAGATAGTATCTGTAAATGTAGTCGATGCTTCACTGGACAGTTTACCACCTTCGCCTATTGTACGTATTGTGAATTGTATGGGATAACGAAGGTCAAGGTCATCTACTAAAGCCTTTGACATGAATTGACTTCGAACATCCATTTTATATTCACCATTTTCATAGATCTGCGAACGGAAAACAGATTCAATTCATGATTAGCAAGGAGAGCTTAGACACTGTTTATGTAGGTATGGTGAACCAAACCGGTAACGGAGTCAAGTCTGTTGCTGTTGTTGTTATGGTTGTTGTTATTGCTGCTGTTACTATGTAAACCGTTTTTTATTACGAAACAACTCCGACAGGACTTGTTTCGTTTACGGTTTGTTTGTTTGTTTGTTTGTTTGTTTGTTTGTTTGTTGTTTTGCAAATGTACGCTCTTCTTTCGATCAGCGAAGCCATGACACGCAAATCTTGGCGGAGGGAAAGGATTGATGCAGGTTCCCTTGAATTATCATACGAGCCAATAGACATTGACACTTTAATAAGACATAGCGTACCTTATATCCCTTGACTACCGTGCCGTTACTTCGACCAAACTCATCCATTTCAGGCAGACTCCAACCTAACAAGATGGCGTCGTGATTGACAGGTCTCAGGACGTGTAGATTCGACGGAGGATCAGGAGCACCTACACAATAATATCAGCGATGGATTACTAATTATTCTTTATCACAAAAATTTGAGCAATGACTCTTGGGGAATGAGGAAAGGCTCGTGAAACTCACCTCGAGATCCAACAGACTGTGGGCGAGCGACAAGAGCCTTTGACTGACGTGGTTTTGGTTTGTTTACAGGTTGGACTGAATTCTTCTGCACTTGAGACGTGATCCTAGGCGGTGACGTCATAGGTTGACTAGGTGACCTCTTTGACGTCACAGTCTGTTGCCTAGGTGACCGTTCTGACGCAACTCCACGAGTTTTGGTTGGCGATGAACTGATAACAGGTGCTGCTAATTTATGTGCCTCTGCTGGAGTCATGTAGGGATTGAAGATTGGTTGAACGGTTTGATTTCTTCTAGGGGTTGTCGTGGTAACTGGTTGACTCACGTGACTTGTTGGCTGGCTCACGTGACTTGTTGGCTGGCCAACATGACTTAATGGTTGACCAACGTGACTTGCTGGCTGGCCCACGTGACTAGTCGGCTGACCCACGTGACTAGTTGGCTGACCCATGTGACTTAATGGTTGACCCAAGTGACTAGTTGGCTGACCAACTTGACTAGTTGGCTGACCCAAGTGACTAGCTGGCTGACCCATGTGACTTGGATGAACTACATGACTTGGTTGACCGCCGAGAGTTGATGGTTGACCCACATGACCTAATGGCACCATACTTGACGAGAGAGGATTGGTGGAAAAAAGTGGAGGAACCACGTGACTTGATGGTACTACTCCAATTGTGGGAGGGCGAGTCGATACTGGTTCAGGGGTTGGAATAGGTACAGGTAAGTTTGTTCCTGGAACTGTAACAAAAAGTAACAAAATGTTTATGTGTCCTACAAGCTGTGGGAACATATATGTATCTCAAGAGAAATCCATACCTGATCGTTGTGGAGAAGGAACTTGTATATTGTCAAACATGCTTAGGATTTGCTGGGGGGCTGTACTACTACTTGTCTGTTGGACAGAACAGTAAATCAGTTACAATAAATAACGAAGAAACAAAAATCGCTATTGAACTTACTGGTTGAAGAAATGTTGACGATGAAACTTCCTCTACAAAGTTCGACGGTACTAATCCTGTTTGACCTGAGAAAGTAAATTGATTTTTAATTATAATGCTATTCCCGTCAACGATTCCGGAAGAAAAATACTATTAACTATTAATAGATAAATCATTAAGAGGGAAGCAAGGATGGCCGAGCGGTGAGAGATTCGAGGGTTTTTCTCCGGATCGTAAGATTTTCCTCCCTCAGTAAAAACCAACTAGTGAGCTGAGAGTTGTTTGCATGTAATTAGAATGTATTGGTATGTGTGCGAGAGTACAGTGTCCCCAGTTAGTGCGCAAGCGCTAGAAGACTTAAGACACTTAAATAAACAAGTATTATAATTGTCTGTACCATAGCAAGTTGGTTGGGGCGCAGCTTTTGAGTAATACTAAATAGGTCCCTAGTTCGATCCCCAGTCACCTCATACACATGTCTCGACTTCTCTCTAATCCCTGAAGTTTTAATTGGCTTTAAATACCCGCAAAACGGAGTACTAATAGATGGAGAGGGGGGGGGGGGGGATGAGCACACTGTTGGCTTGCTGGGAGACGAACTTCATACTAAAAGAACTACCAATATCAAAGACAATTGCTTCACCTTTAAAGCAAATGCAGCATATCATACCTTCCATTTCTGCGTTATAATAACCGTTAGCATCAACATCACCATACACCGTCATGATATCACCCTTCTTGAAAGGTAATTCTAAGTCCGGTCGACCAGTAGTACATGACTGGTACGGGTTATAGTCAAACAATGCTACAAAACACTGCTTGTGAACGTCAAGGTCAGTTGTGGTTGAACGAGGAGATACACTGTGATGACCATTGGAAACTACATCAGGCTGAAAGAGTGAGATAAGCGATCGTTTTATAAAATACTTTTGATGTTTTAGTGCAAGCCGTGTCTCTGTCATCTGATACAAACACGGTCGTCAACCAATCAGCGCGCGCGTTATATCTCAAGTATTTCACAAATAGAAATAACAGGATAAAACAACTTTACCTGGTGAATACCATTGGACACTGGTGTTTTTACTTTGGTCACGTGATCAGTACCATTGGGCATAGCAGCCGAGCCTTCGTCAATTTCTTCCACATACAACGCTGGTACCAGTCCTCTTCTGCCATTCAGCTCTGCTTCATAGCAACCATTCGTCATATCACTAAGTAACGTTAGCTGATCACCCTCTTTGAGGGTCAGTTGATTTTCGGGCGGTCCCGAGACACTCGCGGTTTGCGGGTTGTAGTCAAACAGTGCTACACATTTTCTAGGGAACTTGGACTTCTTCTGAAAGACGACAAAACAAAGTGGTGTTACTATCCGTAAATTTGACATTTGACATTTTTATTCAGAAATTAAATATTATTTAGATAATTACACATTTACCTGCTAATAGCATAGCGCTAATCGAGGCAGGTTGAGAATGTAAGATAGTTCATTAAAATTTTATACACTAGTATTAAATGGATATTAAATAGATGGCAAGAATCAGGTTCATCAGATTATCGAGGTATGTAATTTTATATACTAGAATTAGGTTCACGCCAAAAGAATACACTAATTTATAAATATACTGAAATGCATATCTAGGAAAATAATCTAGAAATAGATAGTCTTATCGATCTTTGAATAGAGAATTTAGAATTACTGTGTAGCTTTCAGAATGTAAGTTATTAAGTAAACACAGTCTAATTTCAGCTTTAAATTGCTTTTTTGAGATATTTTTTAGGTGAGCTGGTATCTGATTCCATAATCTTACACCCATTCTAGAAAAAGACTGATGTTGAGTTTGTAGTCGAGAAAATTTACAATAAAAATTATTGGATGCCGAAAATCTTGTATTGTGAGTATGGACCTCGTTAGTAGATACGAAATGTGTAAATTGGACCACCAATGTGTAAATTGGGTTTCCTGTGGCAGTACTATTTTTAGTGGCCTTTTATTACCACAGGAAGCCCATAATTTACTTGATAAATGATTAACATACCGTTTTGGGACTACTCTTCACGTTTGGGGGTTTAGCATCGACAGCATCCTAAATAAGCAAAACGGTATTCTGTTAGTGAGAAGAAAAAAAACTGCTTGCAAAGGAAACCGCTGGTAGAACGAACAGGGGAGAAATAGAGCAGTTTTCGTATGACTGTGAAAACGTCACCACACGACACAGTTACAGTACGAATGTCGAGTGTTTTTATAGACATCACGACACTGACACGTTCACGGCACGGCGCGGTACATACTCAGTCATGCGAAATCTACTCTTCTTGTCATGCATGGCGTACTGTTTTGTTCTCGCCACATTATGACGTCATCTGTGCATCTATTAGACTTACAGACGCGCCTATTTGTTAAATTATTGAAATGCAATTTTATTATACCTCGGGTGTTTTCCGTTCTCGTCTACCAGAGTACTTAATCTTCGACAAATCATCGAGGGTTGAAGTAGCAATGGAGTGTCTTAAATCACGAATTTCGTCATTGAGTTTATCAATGAAGTCATCTTTCTCCTTACACGCCTTTTTAAGAAGGGTAACTTTGGCCTGGATGAATGAAAGTACAAAAATCAGAGACATAATCAATATTGACATTGAGTGATTATAATCAAGCCTTTACACATCCCTCCCCACCCTAAAGAGAAAAGGAACGGGGAATCAGTTATACGAGCAAAAGTAAGACGAATCTTATCGAATACATGACAAGACACGAACATCTCATAAACGGCGCAGTAAGACGCGACTTCTCGAGAAACAGCTTTCTGAGCGCACCTTATTTTGTTCGCGTCTTAGAACAAAAACTGTTGTTTATACGGAGAGGCTCACGCCGTATTTAAGTCGCGGTAAGACGCGTCTTATTATCGACCGTGTAACTGGGCCTAATGGCTGTGCAAAGACAAACAAACCAACCTTAAAAGTTGGTATCTGCGTCTCAAATTCATCTCTCTGTCTTGTCAGCTCAGCGACCTACAAAAAGATTAATTAACGACATGATGGTTTGGACTTCGACAAGCTTACACGACCGCTGGACATCATATTAGCTATGATGCGTAACATCTTCTCAAAAAATTCGGATTCCTGACGTTGTCAAAGAAACGCACCTTAAGACGCAGAGTATGAAAACCATCTTCCAACTTGAGATATTCCCTGAAATGAAAACGAGGAGGGACAAAAAGCGATGAAAAGACGGTACGTTGGACATCAATGATTATGACTTTATGGACGTTCACAACATGAAATAAAGTACAAAAAGGTGGAATAAAAGAAATAAAAAGTAGAAAGTTTAGTAGCGTTAATAATATTAATAGTATTAATGAACGATCAGCACGGACAGAGCTTAATCAAATCAAAACAGGAAAAACAGGTTATGTAAATTAAAACAGGAAAAACAGGTTTTAAACTGGTTAAATGGTTACAGAGATACGTACGAAACAATGATGAGACATGCAGGTAAGAATCGAGAATAAGCATTAAAAAGATCGCTGACCAGTTAGTATAGCAGACGACCAAGAGCCATGACGTCATTCCTTGGTACCAGACTCCCAGATAATGGACTTTTAAATAAAGTTTATCATAGATACTAAGTTTTATAAGCAAGACAATCAGTTACAAAAATGAATGAATTTATTTCGTATTCTTTGAACGATAACTGTTATAACTTAAAATGAAATTCGTTTATATTAACAAAAATATTTACAACTGAGTGATAGTATTATATTTTTAGATAATTAAAATTACAGGAGACTCACAAGAAACCTGTTTACATTGGCATTAACGTTGTCATTTTAGATTTAGAAATGATGCCCCGTTTCCACAGGAACCCCAGCATATAGGGATTTTTATGACTGTTTATAACACAGGTACCCGTTCAAGGTAATCTTAATTTTCATTTATACCCTACGATATCACGATACCACAGGGTACCCGTTATTGATATCTTACATCGTAAGTGTGTTTATATTAGCTAAAGTTATTAATAATATCAATTATTTAGGTCGCTTGTTACGCTTTAGTCGTCCAAGGAAAGAGCCTGATCGTTTGGGTAGACGAACCTCTGAAGTCTTGTCGTCTTGGACGTCAGTAGAGTCAGACTGAGGTTGAGTTGAAGTAGAAGGAGTAGGCCTGGAGAGGAGGGTTAGAGAGGATGCTTGTATCACGAGTAGCAATTAGAAGAAAGTTATAAGACCAGTATATTAACACCACGTGATTATATTAACATTAAAATATCACGTGATGAGAACGCTGGGTGTGAAATATCAATATTTAACGTAGTGATGACGTTACAAGTGATATAAGTAATAGTATAGCACAGATGACGTAATAAGTGATATATTTAATAGTATAGCACAAATGACGTAAAATGATATGAATAATAGCACAACACGAATGACGTAAAAATATAGCATGGATGACGTAACAAATGATATAACTAATAGAATAGTATGGATGACGTAACAAGTGACATAACTAAAAGAATAACACTATCACGTATAACAAGCAATTTATGACGCAATAAACAGTATGGAAGAGATGACGTAACAAGTGATATACCAAATAGTAAAGCACAATTACTGATTGATATCTGTACACGTGGAGTTGTAACGTGCATACTAAGCTATCTGTCCGTGCTGAGTGAAGGTTTCACAGAGATACAGGCAAAACGCTCTCTAGTCGTGTTTGAAGTGTGCTGACATTGAATCGAAGTTCAAAGATCATAACCAGAGAGTGCGCAGTTTAAAGAACATACTAAGAGAGCGTGAACAACAGATATAACAAAGATGACTGCAATCTGCGACCACAGAAAAGCAGTTCGCGCTAGAATGTCAAATAAAATCCGGACACGCCTCTACTGCATCTTTCATGGTTACAGATTAACGTTAAAGACGATTTTGTTTGATATATCTGCGTGTGATATACAGATGAAACCCGCTTTCTCGAACTCAGCTGAATACAAACCCATCACTTTGGAATGGTTTTACCATTCAATTACTATAAGTTGCAACACAACTATATCGAACTATTTCTAGCTTTTCGTGGAGTTCGAAATGTCGGGCTTCTACTTTACAGTGCTACGTGATTCCATGCAAACCAGTGCTGTGTACTCCCTCACTAAGTTTATATCTTTTCTTCTTCCAAGTGGCACTATTATTTGTTCGCCAATCCCAAGAGCACATCTCAGAGGGAGTACACTAAAATCTCTTTCAACTTTAATACAATAAGATTATTTCATACCTGTTACGATCTTCTAATTCAGCTACACGAGTCTCTAACGAGTTTCTTTCTCTAGTGATGGCATTAAGTTGTTGCTGTAGTTCAATCTTTTCACCTTCTAACTTCTTGTATTGTGTTTGTAGGTAGTTACGCTCGTGTTGTGCGTCAAGTGAACTGTTTTGCGCTTCTTTGATGGAATGTTCCAAGTCACCAGCCTAAGAAGCAAACAAAACAGCGTTAGGAAGCGATACCGTTTTGCAACTATGTGCGTGATCGTTGTAAAGTCACACAATCTTATCGCACCTATGTGCCTGACAGTTGAAAAGTCACACAATCTTAGCGCACCTATGTACGTAGACACTAGTGAAAAACGTCTGCGCATGCTCGTAGTCACGTCTTCGTGCTTTTGTAACTTATGCAAATTTCGCTTTTACGCTTGCCTTCAGCAGCAAGTGATAACATCTGCGCATGCGTCAAACTTCAGTGCGCGTTCTAGCGAAACTCGTAATGGCGGCACGAAACTAGTGAAATGTGGCAGTTTCAAAGGATTATTTCAAGCTATTCGTACTTCCATGAACACTTATTATCCACCCAAAATATTTATGGAGTCTTTTTAAAGCTGTCTGTATAAAAAAGGTATCTTTTTTCCTGCTAAATTTTGCTAAATTTCTCACTTGGTTTGGTTGACTGAAGTGTGGAAGAAGTGGTTTGTTGACATGTATTCATGGAAATTCTGAATGGCCCTGGAGCTATCAACAATGAATTTTAGGACAGTGTACCAAAAAGGTAGGTCTTTATGCATCAGTATTTCTTGTGGGTAGTTAAAAATAAGGATCAAAAGCTTTTATTTTAAAATAACAGCAAACTCGATCTGAGTTATTCCTCTGAAATCCCATTTTTGTGTGATTTTGACAGTGATTATTTGTTACACCCCAAGATATATCCCACCTAAAGTCTCGAAAAATGATATTGCCACTGTTGGTGAAGTTGAATAACGAATTCAAACGATTATCTTTTAGGGGGGAAGTTTGAGAATTTTGATGGTATTTAGCAATGTGTAATGTACAAGGAAATTTCATGCTGGTCAAAATTAAGCCTAAATTAATCTTCAATCACTTGATGTCAACACTTTGCTTCTTTTGAGGCTGTTATTGAGCATTGAGCATGAATTATTTTCGGGAGTTTGAGAAATCAGTCAGAAAAGAGAGGTCCTAAGTGTCCTTTACAGTTGAGCTATTTTTTCTGGATGCCAACAGTTTACAATTTTACTCATGTATATGCATACAACAATGAATCTTATAATTATAATATTGTAAAACCTTCAAGATAAGATAGATCTGCATTGAAGGAGGGATCAGACCTAACATCTAGATGCTAGCTAAGCATGTTAATTATATTTATCCTGAAATTTAACAGCCAGAACTTTTGAAAAAAGTTAAATGGATTGTGTGTTTATGTCTGTTTGCCAACACACGTACTGGGCACTTCCTAACTTAATTACTAGGTAAGTTAAGAAGTGTACAGTCTGTTGCAGGCACCCCACTCTTGTATATATTTATAGACCCTTGCTATTATGGAAACTAAATGACAATCCAAAGGGTGTCCACTATAATGAGAGGTGATAAAGTCAACTAAATTGCCATCTTTTCCATTATTCTTATAGATTTGCAACCACTATACATGAGGGTTTCCTAGCAACTCAAACAAGCCAGCTCATATGCATAGTCCAGTATTTGGAGATGGTGTTTATTAGATGCTATTAGTGAAGTGATATCAATAACTTCCAGGCTATGATATGTAAAAGGATCACAGCCAAACACAACATTTTTTGTTCTTGAACTATTTCAGTAGTATCTGTACACATATATTTGGGTGTGTATCATTTACATGTGTAGGATTATTTAGTGGGTGTGCATAGTTTAATGGTGTCAAGTCTGCTTAGTGTGTATTGATGTACTGATCTAGCAGCTGTTTGAAGTTGCATTTGAAATATTAAAGTTTATGTTGTTTTTAGATGATAACCTGTTGAAAATCTCTTTTTCTTTAGCTCCACAATTTGAACAAAATTTGTTAATCATAACAGGTACACAAGTATTACAGTAATAAGAAATACTATTGCAGTTTATATGAATACAAATTGATTTAAATTGTACGTGTAGACCTTCTGAAGCATTTTTAAGTGATAAAAGCATTAAACAGTCATCACTTGAAGTTCCTTTTCCGTGTTTGTGTTTATTAAATGTGGCATAAAACTCGGTTTAGCTTTATATTTGTAACGTGTACTGCGCAAACCAAACATTTTCGAAATATTTTCGGCTTTACTGCATTCAAATACTAAAGTTGAGTATCGGTTTTGCGAGATGGTTATAACTTTTATGAAAGTAAGAAGAAAAACTTGTCTTTCCTGCCCTCAGCAAACAGAAAACAACAAAGAATAAGCAGAAGAACGATAGCGAATTTTAATAGAGCCGCCATTTTCATTGCATGCTCCAGCGATCACATGAATTCCGTTCAGCGGACCGCGCATACTCGCAACGTTATCACTTGCTGCTCTTGCCTTCAACAACGGTTTTCACAAAATGTCAAAACTTAAGATCAATTCTTGAAACTTAGGGCCAGTATTAACATAATGTCTTCATAAATACAATATCTTTGTCTCACAAAAGTATACAAGAGAAATTTTATGTATACACCGAGAACACGAGCATTTCATTTCAGGCTAAAACTCAAACATTTCTTAAGAAAACATCGTAATATGCACGCATTCGCAGACGTTTTTCACTAGCGTCATGTACGTAACCATTGTCATGTCATGCAAACCCACCATAGCTGATCGTTGTAAAATAACGAAATCTCAGCTTAGCTACATATACGTTTCTCTTGAACGTGAATTATAGAATACATAGCTATGTGCGTGACTTTTGTAACGTCACACAATGCTACCGTAAATATGTAGACAGCTATGCGCGTGACCGTTTAACGTCACGCAATCTTACCGTAGCTTTGAGCTTCATGAGTTCTTCATGAGCCATAGCGTAACGTTGCTCTAATTCATCCCGCTGCATTTCCATGATTTTGTTATTACGTAAGAAATCATTTCGTTCTGATTCCACCATTCTTCCCTTCTTAAGCAAATCATCTCGTTGGTTTTCTACTGTCTTTAATCTGTTGCTTAACTCGTCTCTTTCCTTCTCGACACTTTCCATGTCTTGTAGATGGGTCTATTGAATCATAAACGTTAACGTTAGAATGTGTGGTACCTAAGAGGCGTTCATACAGCAAAGGCAGAGGTAACAGAACTGTCAACAGCATGAAAACAAAACTTCAAAAGTACTTTATGAAAGAGGAACAACGATAGCTCTCAAGGGAAAAGGAAAGGTGGAAACATGGGAAACAAGAAGAGCCAAACCTCCTTCCCCCTCTCCCTCGCCACCACCACCACTAAATAATACACAACGTACCTGTAAAACGGTTATATTGTATTCCAGTTGTTTAAATTCCTTCTCTGTCTTTTCTAGTTTGTTAACTTTGTCTAAAAGTTGCTTGTTTTCTTTTTCTAACGAAGCGTGTTTGGACTGCAAGTCAGTGAGCTTTGTGTTTGAGCCTTGTAAATTGCGAGTTTGTGTCTAAAACAAATGAAAACCATTATATGAGTACGACTCCCATGACCAACGATTTCATTTCTCTTGAGACAAGACCTCCATTGTTTATGGATAGAATGAAATTTACCAAAATAATTAACCAATAAGAGCGCGCTTAAGATTCTTTGACGTCATCTGTGCGTGGATCTGTAATTCCGCACGGTTCTCGACCAATGAGATCGCGCGTAGTATAGCAATTATTATATAAAAGAAACTGAAAAGTAGCACACCTGTAAGTTCATATAGGATGTCTCGATTCTTTTTCTTTGTTTTTCGGCATTAGTTGCTTCAGCCTTCCACTGTTCGACCTACAGAATAACAACCCCATGTGTCACGCAACGAAACCAACTGCAGTCTGCGTGACCTTCCCTCGGGAAAGAGAGAAGGGACGGGAGGGTAAAGGGAAGAAGACCTCACGTTCCGTTCACCCTCCACTTCCAAGAGCTTGGTACGCAAACTGATCAACTAATGCGTCTTTCAGCCCATACACAAAATCAGCTTCTACAAAAAGGTGGAAGGAGTTAAAACTTACCTCGTAATTCTTTCTGTTAATTTCTCCGATCTGTTAAGTATAAACAGACCATTAGTAACGATAAAGATTAACAAATCTTTCTGCTCCTGTACAGAAATAATCTTGCACTGTCCGCACTCCTTAATTAAAATAACGACAAATTTAGGGTTCACTAACCTTAGCCAGTAGGTCTCTCTCCTTCTTTTGATTCTAGTAACAAAAATTACGAGTCAGGTTTTGAAAATTAAGCTTATAACAATGAATAACAAGTTGAGAAAAACTGTGTAGAATATCAAAATATTTTTACCTCTTGCTTTAGGAATGCTAGGTCTTCTTCCTAAAGAAATAAAATGGAAGTTGAATTAGTTCAGCTTTCTTACTGTAACGAGTTAACGTATGAGAAACTTTTACCGCAGCGAATTACCACTTATACGAAACCTGGGTAAATTATCATACTTACCAATATCTTAATCTCTCTATCTTTACGTTCAACCTAGAAATGAACACGAAGAAAAGTTTCAGTAATAAGTTACTGTGAAGAAAAAGTCATTTTCTCAAATGAAGGGAAAATGAAAAAGAAAATAGGGAAGATGAACGAAATCACCAAACTTAAGGCTCAAGAAGAAATTCCCGCGACATTTATATACACTTTATGCTCGGTTTTGTTTCATTTCTTTCCGCCGCGATAACAATTAACCTTAGCGAAATATAGCTTTGAAGCAAGGGACATTAATTATAATATAGACGAAATGAAGAGAGATAAATCCCGATATTAACAAACTCACCAAGGCCTTGTTTTCTAGTTCAGTAGCTTCGGTCTACAAGCAAACACGATAATATTAACTGTACTGTAGCATGTTAAGTAATACTACATCGCTAACGATTATGTACTATTCAACTATTGGTTAACAATGTGTTAATGTAGTGTGTTACCTTCATAGAGCGAATCACGCCTTCTTTGTTCTGCAACAATAATAAATACAGATGGTCAGCAAACTTTACTAATTCATTTAAGTCTTTTTATAACCGCTAAAATGCTATTTACGTTTCTTATAGATGTGGCTATATTATCACCATAAACAGACACATACTTTAATAAGCTTTTTACACCCTATTTGCACCGTATTGGAGTATTATTTACACCGTATTCTAGTATTTTATTGAAGTATTTCTCATATTGATAACCGTTCTCACAGTGTGTTTTGGCTAGTGTTTTATCGAGGTACAATACAGGCACAAATTCATAAAATATCCAGATATTTCTTGGCCATTGTTCATAGCCCGAGTAAACACGTAGAAATTCTGAAGCGATGCTAAATATTTTTTGGCCACTATTTGCAGCCCGAGTAAACAAAGGTAGAGATTCTGAGGATGCTAAGGCTAAAAGCATCTTTTCATCACAATCTTGGAATTTAATTTAAATGTAAATCGCATAAAAACAAATTACTTCATGGTTGGTGAGTGCGTACGACGATTTTTATTCACAACGAGTGAATAAAAATCGTACGCACTCACCAACCATGAAGTAATTTGTTTTTATGCGATTTACATTTAAATTAAATTCCAAGATTGTGATGAAAAGATGCTTTTAGCATTGGGTTTTGGTCGTTTTTCGCCATCATACCATGACAATAATTGACAGAGTGGCTTAATTATAATTCATAATAGATATCTGTATAAGTACCTGTTATACCGTTTGTCTACTTACTACTATGATTATAAATACATCGAGAGATTTATCGACGAGGACACAATATATTAATTATAGAACAGAGAGTAGAAAATAGCCGACCAAGTGTTTTCTTAGGCTAAGAGAACAGCAGAATGGGAATGGGAATACCTGTTTAACATAATTCTATCTTTCATGCATGTAACTCTTCTAATCCTTTGTAAACATTCAATTTCAACATCATTTTCATTTGTTGCTTGTATCGTGTGTATTTTTCTCTGCATTTTATTTTCTTACTCAATGCCCAGTGCTATTTTCTGTCCTCCAATTTCTCAACCTATCTTCAGTATTTCACTATTCCATTTCTGCTTTTCTGTCGTTTTCCATTTCTAATTCCCATTTCGATTCCCATTCCTATTTCTATTTCTGCATCTATCTCAATTGCTTGTTAATTTTAACGAAGTAGCTCATCTAATTACAGGATAAACTTACGAATTCAAGGATTTCAATGTTACAGATATAACAGTTAGGATATTTAGGACAAACAGGCCATTCAATAAACCAACGTAAGTCACCAGTTCTTGGAGCACCATCGCCATTACTTAGAAATACAGTTTGTATTGCCTTGGAAAACTCTGCTAAGCTTTTCTCAACATCAACTAAAACATCTACTTGGACGTATTTGTCGTGTTTTTGAAATGATGAAATGTGGTCTTGGAAATGTTGTAGGATTCTGCAGAGTTTTTGGTGTTCTACCGATTCCCAGCTTAAACGAGGTGTTACATTGGCAGGGCTATCGTGTTGTAGTTTGTGAAGGAAATACTCGATGCTGTCCATTACAGCGCCATGTTTTGTTGATTTTGGAGTCAGTTCTTGGTCTAAGTACAAAATGTCAGCCATTTTGGTAGATGGTGGCAGAGGTGGGAGTTGTCGAGATTCGTCGTCGCTCGAAAACCAATTTTCGACATCCATATCGAACACACAATAAATAAATTACCTAGTAAATCAACTTAGTTTTGTAGATTAAAGCTGTCTTGTGAATACTTGAGCGATAAAAACGAAAACACTGTGCGGTGTTCAGTAGAGAACAAATTTTCGAAATCCATGTTCAACGGAATAAATAAATTACCAACTACTTCAACTTAGAACTGCAACTAAAGGATGTATTGCCAAATACTACAGCGGTAATGAACAAACACTCTACAGTGTTCAATTTAAAATGTTATAAATATTCTTGGGTGTCTGCCAAAAATTATATTTATAAATGGACGGGTAACGGGTAACTTTGCCAAAAGTCGTCGACAAGTCAATGGACTTAAATAAATATATATGTATGTATGCATAAAACATGTATACACAGGTACTGTTAATTTAATACAATATAATCCCTAAGATTGACCACAGCTACAGTAGAACCCCGGTAACTCGAACTCCCAGGGGAAGCTAAATAATCTTCGAGCTGGGTTCGAGGTAACCAACAGAAATTGGCCGAAACAAATGACTCGAGGGAAATGTACGAGTTTTCGCGGGATTACGCGCATCTGCGTCTTGACCACAGGAATCCCAAGCAATATTTTTAGAATTTTCAATTTCCATATGACAGTTGCGCGAGGGTCGTTAACGTTTGGAGCACAACAAAAATACCTATAATACCTTCGGCTTGCGTTACGTTTCGTTAGTGAATATCTATAAAGAATCGCTAATTATAAACGAAACGTAACACAAACGTAACGCAATTATTAACGAAACGTAACGCCAAGCCAAGGGTAGTACGGGCAACATTTGAACTCACCTTCAGCTGTTTTTCCAAAAAGTTAATCTTCTCACTCAGTGCGTCAATTTCACCTTGGTTGATAGCAGACGCTGTTGCTCTTACATATCCACGTGGAGTCAAACCGGCGGCCTCTTCATCCGTCAACGACTCACGTGACCTAGCCAAGGGCGTGGCCATTAGACCAGGCTTGGGCGGGGCCTGCCCTCTACGAGATCCAGGACCTGTTTTGGCTGGTTTAGGTAAAGTAGGTGGAGGTGCAGGTTTGGGTGTGAATGGGTGTCTGGTCATTCCTGGTTTGGTTTGGACAGGTGTCTTTGAGGTACGTAAAGCTGGTGGTATTTCTGTTTGTCCAGGAAAACCTGGTTGGCCTTCAACGCGGACATCCTGGTCTGGTTGTATGACTGATTCACTTATTATTGGTCTCCCTTGGTTTTTCTGACGGGATGAAGCCCGTAACGCGCGAGAATCCCGTGGAGGTGAGCTGCCAAAAACGTCGTCCAGAGCTGTTTCCATGGGAGATGGTTCTGGGGGAGGTTCACTAGGTATTGGAGGAGGGGCAAAGTCAGGAGGAGTAGTTAAGTCCAGGTCCAATATATCATCAGTATCAGCTCTTTGGCGTCCCTCTTGATCCTCCATCAGGGCTCCTAACCCTCTATCAATATCACCTTTAGTATCTCTTGTAGACCTGGCTGATTTTATTTCTGGTTCATGGATTTGACCTTGAGGATGTTGACGTACTTTAGGGCGTGGTTCTGGCTCTTTAGACAATAATTCATCGATATCTTTTACGGGTTTAGGTGGTTGTGGTCGTACCCCCTTGTCATTATTGGACACACCCAGTTTAGTCATCCACTCGAGCTGGGATTCCGAGGGGGTCTGGACCCTGGATGTGATTGGTTCCTCGACGGGGTCACGTGAAGCGCTACCACCGTCTAATGTCCCTGACTTGGAATTTTCCAGCTGTAACAGAAAGTGAAAAAATTAGATCTCATATCTACTCAATTTATTACAATATTAATATATAACCAATATTGTATTTATTTATTTTCCACGTTGCATTCTGGATGACAACTCAGTTAGCTGATCTTAGAGGGAACGGAAAAAATCCAAATTCTATCAAATTTCCAGATTCGGATTTTCCAAAGAAGAGCATCAAATTGATTTTCAGTCACGATTTTCAGTAAACGCCGTCACGCAATTCCAGCCAGCATAAAGCAACCATTAATTTTCAGTCGTTAAAAATTCTGCAAAAAGATATTGTACAGGTGTTTTATTCTTTATCAATTTTTAAAAATACAATTTTTGTTTTGAATATATTGTAATTTGAATAAGAAAAGAACGTTTGACACATCTATAAAAATATCGATGACACTTTTCTTGCAAATAAAACATTAGCATATTACAATAAGCCGAAAATGAGAGGAGATATATTTCTATATAATATAACTTTCTTTTAACGTAAAATCGTGTTATCTTTGCAGATTTTATAGAATATGTGATCGATCGTGATTTTTGTCGCTTGACAACACGATCTACCATGTTGGCTCCAGGGACGCCGTACCGCGCAGTGTCACCACAAATATAAACATCAATATTTTGGCTAAAAACCAAGTTATACGCAATGAAGTAATTCGAAATATACAGTATATGTACAACAGAAATCGTTTAAAATCGATATCTGTATATTTAAAAGTACGAATTGAATTATATTTAGCAAGCACACGGCAGGCGATTCAAGCGGTCAACGATCGAGTGATCAAAGTCACAAGCAAATCAAAAAGCTACATTTACAACAAAGTGAAACCTGTACAATTTAAAGGACTCTGATACTGTATACTTTATACGAAGAATGGACGCTTGTCGACTTACAAATAAAGTTAGAATCTTAAATTATCAGCAAATACATCTGTAGCACACATTGTTGCTGCTCGAGGCTGTTATGACAATCATAAACAATTAATGTTACTATAAAACCACAACATAACCACAAAACACAATAACTACAAGCTAAAACCAATATATCCCTAGTTTTTCATAGGATTAGACTAACCGTTGAATGAATACTTCGTACGAATTAGCGGAGAATAGACTTCAGGTCAACACATCACCGTTTGGCTTGGAATAATTTGCATACTAATGACCTAGGATAATTTATGCAGTCGAACCATCCGGTGTTTGGTGAATTGTCAAAAATACAAAGATTTAATTGAATGTTTTGTGATGTTTGTTTGGGTTTATTTTACGTGAGATTAGCGATAGCATGGTGATCATTTATTTATTGACAATATACAAGGATTGTTTGTTATTACATTCTGGTTTAGTCTAATAACAATTTCGATGAGAAACTGGACCATTTAATATCAATTCTCCATTTTTGTGGCATTTCCGTGACTCTAACAATGCCAGAATAGATTTTTTTACCCCCTCCACTTGTTTTTCGGTAAAAAACAAAGGAGACTTTGATCGCAGAGGAAGATTGAATTCTTAAACGCTGGAGTGACATTCTAAAATAATCATTTTAGGTGGAAAAGGAGTCAACCATCAAATTTGTGATATCGATAAATGTAAAACTGTAGGGTTTCTTTGCAATTGTTTATCAAATGAAAACGTTTTACAGTATATTCATTGAAAATTAGAAATCAGTTTAATAACAAATGTATAGAGGTCGGGCATTCTTGATCATGCACCATATATCTCACATATTCAACTTTGCCATTTGTAAAAAACAATGCCGACGAAACTTTGCAATCCTACATTAATCGATAAGGTAAATTTGATGGACTCCGTCTTTCACTAAAATCATTATTTTAGAATGTCATCCCAGCGTGATAAAGGTGAATTGAAGTTTCGTCTACAATATAAGAATCTGTATAAATTTGAATCTTTTCCGTAGAACGACGTTTTCTTGGACAAAAGTAGCCGTTTTTGTGTAGACAAGAAGGCTTTTCCTCACGAGCAGATATAGATATATGCGTATCTAATTTATTTATTATTAGTATATTACTTATTTATTTATTCACTTATTTTTATTTGAACTCCTAGTATAGTTATGCTGAATTAGGAGTCTACTTGTTAAAGATTAAAGCAGATTTTCTATGACAAATAATTTTTGATCGTGGAGATGAGAAAATTCAAATTTCATGTGATAATGTATTTGTTATGTGAAATTCTTCATGTAGACAGGAAAATCCATTTGCCATAAAAAATTTGATATAAAAATAAATTGATCCGGATGAGCGTGGGTGAGTCTGAGTTTTTCAATGTCATTTCTGGTTTTTGATATTTATGTACCCTCATTATATCATCGCAACTCAAAAGCTTCATGAACTAAGAGTTCATATCACAAGATCGGAAAAAAGTAAAACAAGACGCATAGCTGCGTGAACTCGGGCTTTCTATGTAGTAAATCATGAGTTCTCTTTGTTAACATTGTCTCTCCATTCGTTTATTCTGCTGTGCTCTATCTTTGACCTAAAAGCGCATTTATACAGTCTTAGCCTTCTTTTCTAGAAGGACCCATCGGATTAAAAATTGATTTTTGTTTACCCGTGAAATAGTTTTTTCACACTATAAACTTATTTGACTTCTGCAGTGTACTATCAATTTTAATCATGTTATTTTGATTCATTTGCTTTATTAACAACGACAACTTTGTTTATCTGTTTATCAGTTTATCTGAAGGGTCAGTGCTTGAGCGCCGGACCGGAAATCCGAATGTCGTAGGCTCAAATCACGCTGAGGGCTCGGAATTTTTAAGAGCTGAAACTTTTACACTCGTAGAAGCATTCACATCCAACTAACACATTTTCGAGTGACAATCCAATCATTTACTTACATATCAGAATTGTTGGTAATTCTGCCTTTTGCAATACTCACAACTTCAACACAGATTATTAGCAGAATTGATTCCCAGTTGGTGATCATTAAAGATGAAAACAGTGTCAAACACTGACTACTGCTCTGTTTTAACTGTATAATTATTAGACTACGTTGAATTTAAGCACAAAATTTCCTTTATTTTCTTGGTTTTTAGCTTTCAAATAGCAATACAGTTTAGATGACTTGGGTATAGTTCAACGAATACGTTCGTAAACAAACTTTCTAACCTTTCTGATCTTGTTCTTCAGACGTTCCATAGTTCGTAATGATATTCTACTTGGTTCACGATCGCGTTTAAATCACTCGACGATGCTTATGAATACACTTTACATTAGATCACTCATTTGATATAGCATGGTTCTCGATAGGTTCACTCAGAAATGTTTGCTCCTAAATTGATACTCTCATATAAAGTCCGCGGACCGACCCGTTCCGAAAACGCTCGACATCTTTTAGTGTTGGCCTACCGCGAACAGCGTGTGTATTTATATGTAGTTTGAGCGTATTAGAAAACATATTTACCCGTAAATTTGATAGCGACAACTTCGACAGTTCATCCGCCATGATTTCCAAACATATGCTTTGCTTACTTCCAAGCATGCGCTTTACGATCTGTACGCATGCGCTTTACCTACTAGACTGCGATTTGTGACTGAACGACAATGAAGCCCAATTTTAAACTCGGGCATTCCACAGGAAGCCCGAGTAATTAAACTGTTTCCGGGTTCATTAATTCATGTGGGTTCAATATCTCACTAAAGGTGCAACAATTTATACACAACATTCAAAACTGTAGCACAATTGACCAATCATAGCCTTCCTCACAGTTGTGTCTAGTGCAAGCTAGAGAAATCAAGGACATATTACAAAACAAGTTCTATCAATATAAAAACATCAAGAAGGTCAAAGAGATAAGATACAATTTATATGAAGTTGAACTTACTTTCACTCGTCTCAGTTCTAGTAGCTCCTCGTAAAGCTCTTGGTTTTCCGCTTTTAATTTCTCGAGTTCCTACAACAAAATGAAAAGAAGTTTTAATATATTTTCCTTGATTGCTGCATGTACCAGGTGTTGCCTCGCTGACAAAATGACGGACTACAAAAATAGGACAGTTAAACTGACGTAAACATAAAATGCAATTCAAGGCCTTTTTTCTATTATCTAAATTATTAGGTTCGGCAGTGTGAAGTTTAATTTAACGTTTGACTCTCCCCCCCCCCCCTCCCCTCCCCACCGCACCCGTTCAGTGAATGAATGAATCAATCAATCAATCAGTTAATGAATGAACGAACGAACGAACAAACAAACAAATAAACAAACATTTGAACCATTGCACACTCGATTACGACTGAAAAACCACAAATATCAAACTCAGAAAGTCTCTAAAGGTCTGTGTCAATGTGCAATTTCTTTCATGTCCTACCTTAGCTATATGTTCGGGTATAGTACCATCATAAGACAAATCAATAAGTTTTAACAAATCACCAGTTGTTTGGATTTCCCGTGTAACACCAGGGCCTGGTCCTGCCTGGGTGCTGTGGTCAGACTGAAAAAAAAAGAAAGATCGTCAATAACACACGAGAAGAGCGTGCGTTATTTGACAACAATGCACGATCATGGTATATCATGGCCGCTGGTGGGAAGCGCTTAAAACGATGAAGAAATTTTAGGATTCTAAGACGGATTTTAGGTTCTTCAACTTGGTAGATTGCTTTGACGGATTATTTTCGTAATTGATAGGATTTCAGATTTTAATTGAGTAAAGTATTACAAAACGCTTTATATAATTAACGAATAGATTCCATTTTTCCGTGCGTCTGTACTCTAAAGCCTGGTTTTCACTTCGACGGAAGCAGAAGCGGAAGCAACATACGCAGACTCAGTATCGCGTTATCACCTAGGTGTGAGAAAAGACAAGCACTGCTAATGAGCAGTACATTACTGAGTCTGCGTATGTTGCTTCCGCTTCTGCTTCCGTCGAAGTGAAAACCAGGCTTAATAGACGCACAGATGACGTCAAAATGTACTTAGAACACAACGCCACGAGACGAAGTCCAGTGGTGTGACTGTTGTTCTCACTACATTTTGACGTCTTCTGTGCATCTATTAGGGTACACACCCATGGAAAAATGGAAACATTTCAACCAATCAGAGCACGTAAGATTCAATGACGTCATCTGTGCATGCGTACTGTAATCACACACGGTTCTCGACCAATCAGAGCGCGCGTAATTTCAGTACCAATTATTGTATAAAGCATTTATAATTACAGCGTTAGTATTTGCGTCACATTTTAGTCACATTACTGTAATGTTTACCTTAGCGTACTCATCAATAAGACGACGTAACGCGTTCGTCTCCAAACTTTCCGCAGGAGAGACGGCGCCTTCTCGAGCAGAAAACAGACTCTCCAGGTCTGACTCGTCTAGACCCCAGTCTTGTACAAGTAATAATCTTGTCTAGAAGGTTATAATAGTGTTTATAGGTTAGACACCACGCCTTTTTAAATGCTGACTCGTTTAGACCCAAGTCTTTTACAAGTAATAATCTTGTCTAGGTTTTAATAGTGTTTATAAGTTAGAAACCACGCCCTTTTAAATGTAATTGTTAACTTGTAAATACGTCATTGGTTTAGAATTACATTTATGTTTAGTGGATGTTTTAGTTTACATGGAGATTTACACTTCGTGAGTTGGTTGAGACCGTGTTAATTCTTACAGAGTTCGTACAAGTGGAAAGAAGGATGGGGGAGTGTCGATCAGCCAGGGTGTGGCGAATGTCGGCGCAAACACGCGATTACATTTTTGAAAACGACAAATATCTATCGCAAGACACCCAACTCCCGCAATACACGGCTCTCAGCTAATTTGGGCGCAATCATGCATTACGCAAAAGCCACCCTGTTCACAGACAAGTGTTTCTCTATGATGAGTACAATTATCAACCGTTGTGATATCATAGTGACCATAATCTTAAATTGATGTAGACAGGGATGAATGTGTGGAATAGCTATGAAGGCACACAATGTTTTGGGTCCTTCTGAGTTGGTTGGTAAAGCAATGTAGAGCTTAATATGTTTGAATGTTCGCATTCCAGAAGATACATCTCTATTCTACAATCGATATACTATAAACTTACCCTGCTCTCACTTCTCGACGTTGATGCACCTGACAAGAGGTTATCCTGTAGGGATAAAAACAGCCATAATAAAACATTAACATGAAATCAATAGTGGAGACATCCCTTGTGGGGTGGTAAGCAGACTCAATATGAAACTATATGCTATAAATATACAATGTATAAACATTAAGATGATAAAACATTAACAAGAAACAAACATTGCGACATCCCTCTTGGTCTAGTAAGTACAGATAATAGGAATGAATGCTATAAATATACAAATGGTTATCTCAAAACCTGAGAAAGCCCCCTAGTAGGTGGTAAAACATATATTGATTGGCTGGTGACAGAAGTGTTTTGTCTCATTGAAAATAAACTATCATATGAAAGACCATTTGTTAGACCATGGCTAGTCTTAAATTCCAACGTGTTTCATAATTCCTTAAATTGTATTCTAGAGTTTGTTTTAATTTTGAGTATCTTGTTGTTGGCATATAAGCTATTATTCTGTATTTCAAGAAGGACAAGTCCCAAAATAGAATTCAATCTATCTATGAAAGTGGCCTGCTAATTGACGTCATGGCAGCCATCTTAGACGAACTTTAACAAAAGATTTCTCATTAGTGTTTATTGTTTGTTCACCCAACATAAAACTGAGTGCAGTCAACAAACGCAACAAATTTAGCTAAAATAGCTTACAAATGTAAAAAAGCAAAAATCTTACCCTTTGTCTAAATCTATATATTCATTCATTCACGACCGCAATTACTTCATTAATTTACTTATTTGTTCACTAGCTTTATTCATTCATTCATTTGTTCGTTTATCTATTTTCTCATTCATTTGATAATTCACTCATTTATTTATTTTATTTGCTTGTTCGTTGGTTTATCCCATTATAGATTGCATGTTCGTCTGTTCACTCGTTTTTCCATTTATTCGTTTGTTCGTTCCTTTCATTTTTCCATTTATTCGTTTCTTCGTTCTTTCATTTCATTTTTTCTATTCATTCATTCGTGTATTTATTTCCTCGTTTGTAAGTTCCTTTGTTCTCTCCTTTTCGTTCATTTTTCATCTATCTATCCGTCTGTCCATCCATTCACTCATATATTCATCCCACTTCAATTATCTAGTAGTAACAAAACACGATACGTACGTCTTCTAGTTCGTTGATCCTGTCTTTGAGAGTGCTATTGGATTCTTGAAGCTCGTCGATTTGCTGAAATCATAAAAAAGCATACAATAAATCCTGGCCAAATCCCAGAAACTATTCGCAAATGTAACCCAGATACCTAGAGGGCATCTTAGCTCTGTGTGGAGATTTGGCGATAGATTTGATACCCGAATAAATGTACCAGTTGGGCGATCTATGCTGATTTGATAAGAATGATATAAGACTAATAGTCTAGTCAATTTTATTGCTTTATTGCTAACCCCAGCATCTACCACATAGTTCACCGACTTAACCAATAGAATACCATTAGTAAAACTAAAATAGATCACAGATAATACCCAATGTATATCAGATACAAGTAATAGCAAGAAAAGGGTTTTATACAAAGAGGATTTGCAACCGCAAAACGACTAGTAATTGAGCCGAGACTGATAACAATGAGATGAAAACCGTCCGAAAGCCTTAGTTTTTAAATCCCAAAGTAAGGGTTTTTTGATGGATGCGGATCATATGTTTTACAGAAGAGAATACCACAACTGATAACATTGAGGAGTTTGGTTATTAGTGCTAAAGCCACAAGAATCAAAACATGGCATTAAATATTTAAAACATGGCAGGTTTTGAATCAAGGGAAAATCGTTTCTTGTGTCAGAACATCTGATCTTGTTAAACCTACCTATTAGAGTAAGATAGTTCATTTTTATGGGAAATATTACATTCTAATTTTCGAGTTAAATTTAACATGAAAAAGGAATATGAAATTCAACACCGCTGCCGCAAAACGGATGGAAAATCTAGACTTTACGATAAATGCTGAGGATAATGAAAGTAGCTTATATCAATATTTTTAATTTGATTTCAGTTTGTAATTGGAAAAAAGCAACGACCAAAAAGTGTTCTTGAAAATCTGACAGTAGATGTAATCAGTCTACTTCAATTTTCTATTTTCCTGTTTTATTATAATTCTATTTTTAACTAAATTTCACTCACTTAGTGCGTAAATAAATGAAGCTTCGATGAAAATGAAAAGTACACAAGTTAAATGTTAAATGAGCTGTAGAGATTTTGCGAATATAAATTACCACGAGGCCTCATGTACACGAGATTTTTCTCCATAAGGAAAACTTGCTAGTAGTGAAGTGATAAAAAATTGACATATTTTCCTTGAGTTGAGCGATGTATGCAAAATATTTAATGTAGAGGTAGTGAGTGTGAGTGTCAGTAGAAGAATAGATACTACGTGGATCTGTTGTAGAAGATTATTATTATTTATTTATTCATTTATTTGTCAAGGAAAACATGTACGTGTAGACGACAAATAAATAGCCATTTTTTTTATTGACAAGGAAATCTTGTTCGTGTAGATGCGGCTTGACGGACCTTGCAAGGTGTTTTGCTTAATAGAGAAGACCAAAATCAAACACGAGAACAATATTGGCTACAGTCAGCTACAATCACGATCGACATTTATTCCTTCTAGACTAACCTGTTCTGCTTGTTGTAGCTGTTGAATTTTTCGCTTTAGTAGCTCTAGTTCTTCGTCTGATAAATCGCCCTTCTGTGAAATAAAATAGGAGTATGAGGAGACCAATGGCAAGGAAAGCTTACACGATAATATATCTTGACTTACAGCCTCGTGCATAGACAAATAGTCTAGCATACTCTGTAAGTTCATGTCAATCGATGTACCGTCGACGTTCTCCATCTCAAGCTATAGATTTCAGGAGCTCATTCTTGAATTCAAGTTTAGGCGTCACAAAGCGAAGCACAACAGCGCTTTCTTGGCGGTACGGCACTAAACACCGGCATTACTATCTTTTAGTCTTTAAATATTGAGATACTTTAGGCATATTTCCATTAACTCATGATTCCATTTTCGCCTTTCCATCACACCGCCCGATCAATTAGCATAATAGTATTTGATTTGTGTGGATTTAAGAGTAAAAGTATGAATAGATAGTTTTGTTTTGAATAATAAATAGCTTGGGGGTAAAACCCGCCAATGCCATGGGGAAATGGAGATTGGCTTGACGGGTACGACATGCTGAAGTCATCATTTGGATTATTCAGTAAACTAATAACGATTCATTTATACTCGTGAAGAAGTATTTCTTTTTTAAGTAAATAAATCCATTTAACAACAATATAACATGGTCATCCTAGAAATGGCGAAAGACTTCGAGGACAAACGCGAAAATACTAGGAAAAAAACACAGAAATCAGTCGGTAGGACAGGTTCAGACATCGTACCAGTCATGTGCTGAACCAAATTGTTGCAAGGAAATACACTGAAAGTTCGGCGTCAAAGTGAGTTTTGAACTGCTGGTTTGATTTACAATGACCAAGGCATTCAGCACACCTGATCAGCCCAATAATGTGGCTCTGATTATAATTTGAAATTGAGAACAGAATGTGAGAAGTACGGCGTTTGAACTATAGGACTGGAAAACGTAGTCGGCTAGAAGAGTTACCAAGTTACTATATGCTGCGAGTCGTGACCTTGAAATCAAATTGTTACCTGCTTTAGCTGAAGTTCCAACTCCATAATTCTTATTTTGAGCTGTTCATTTTCCTTTAATACTTCTGCCATATTCTAACGAAAACAAAATACACGTATATCAGTACAGTAATTGTAAAACAACATCGTTCATATAGAAGTCGATTTCGGATCAGTGGGTAATGTACAGGAGACAATTTAAAATCCTCATTGGTATATTTTCCGTATCGTATCCACGTAACGTAACGTAATTGACACGCATCGTATCCGCGCAACGTATCCATATTTACGTTACCGTACCACACATACGTTTACCACACTACGTTCATCACACAACATTATCAGCTGTACATTGGTTGGGCGTTGTATTACATAATATAAGGGAAGGGAAAGGGTACGAGCAACAAGACGCCATGATAATAGCGTTCACTTGGACTACGAGGAAGCCCGAGAAACAAAGCGTTCTTCCAAAGGCCATCTGGGTAATATTGCACACTTCGCACGTTTGACAACACAAATCTAGACTCCGTCTACCACAGGTAGCTCGAAGAGAAAAAGAGAATAAAGAAGAGGTGAATAAGGAAGGGTGAGAGAGAACGTGAAGTGTATAATCTATAAGAGTTAGATTTCCCCTATCCCCTTTGCTATAGAAGTACAATCCCATCATACCTTCGGTGTTCTATCAGGACCGTCAGGATGGTCAGTATCTCTCAAAGACGACAATAAATCTATCTCCGATTCTTTTCTCGCCATGACGTAACGATCAAACTTAGCCACCGCACTCTCCTTACGTAGCGGGGTTACTAGGCTCTCATCACTCGGTGCACTTTCCACATCAGATAAGTCAAAGATCTCGTCTTGAGCGAGTGGGACACGGGGCGAATCCCATCGGCCAATGTTGGAACCTAGTAAAATAAAGCGAACAAAAACTTTTAGAAGGAACAGTTAACTACAGCTCCACTTTGAGCTATCTTTTTACAGCGTTAGCATTTTCACATACATTTGCTTTATATTGAAACCTCTGTACAACGACCACCTCTCTACAATGGCCAGCATTTTTTGTCCCCTCCATCAATCCATCCACACATTTACTCTATATTGAAACCTTTGTAAAACGGGCACCGAGGTGGCCGCTTTGAAGAGGTCCGATTGACTGTTACAACAATATCAGGTTAAAAAGTTTCAACAAATCACTCTTTTCCCCTAGAAACAACAAATTAAACAGGAAGAGCAGAGGACATACTGAACAAGACATAGAGTCGCATGACTGGTAAAACTTCACGGTACGGTTACGGCAGGAATTTTGAATGTTCTTATACACACTACGGAACTAACACGGTGATGGTACGACGCAGTAAGTTTCCAACTCATGTGAAAACCGCTCTAATGCTAAAACAAAGTACGACAATGTACATTCACAAACTAAGTACATAGTGTTGTAATCGATGTATTAGGATCATCGACGTTCAATCGAATTCCAATCACGTAAGTAAATAAGGTTAACCGTTAACTAAGGTCAATATTCAAATAATACTGTTAACTCGTTCATCTTTTTATCAAAAATAAACAAAAACAAATCAAAAATAAAAATTCAAAAGCAAAAAAAAAAAAAAAAAAAAAAAAATCCCTAGCCCAGCCAGGTTTCGAACCCGGTCCTTCAGCTCCAAAGTTCATGGGTTTTCCACTGCGCCACCGAATCACGTAATTTGCACAACAATAGACAGTCCATTCACAGGATACACTAGGTTATTTTGTCTTCCAAATCCCTCAGTAGTCCAGTTAGTCTAGTGGTAAGGTGCAGTCATTTACGGCCTAGGATCCGACTGTTTCCTCCCTCTTTGACCGCGAAGCTCGCTGCGTTCTACCGGATAGCGCGGAAGGGGCCGAAATCTCCATCCTATACGTAACATGCGATGATTCAGCGATTTGTCTGGATGCATGGTCGATTTTTTTCAATTTTACATAAAATTAGCATACTAATTTGCTTTTGGTCGCAGGTTCGAGCCTCGGCTGCATCAAAAACGTTTTTCTTTTTTTCCTTCTTTATCGAATTTATTTCTCTTTTCTAAATGTTTATCGGCTTCAAATGGTAGAAAAACAAAACTTTTGATGCCAAAATTAATTTTTGCATTAACCACAACCAGAACTTAACACAGGAAACCCGAGACAGCTTATTCCCCAAAACCATGAGCGTTACCTTCGGAGGAACCTAACCCGAAATGAGAACATCATTTCAGCATTTCCGTGCCCGTGACACCTCAAACGTTTCAACGAGAGGCTCGCGCCTTTGCGCTCCTGCACGCATATAAATCTGACACTTAAATCTCTTGTATCTCGAATTCTCATTCCACACCTTACTTTAAACTCAATATGTTTCTCTCTCACGAACTGAAAATGGCGGTAATCAAACGCCCGTATGAAGGTACCTTCTAGCTAGGCGACGGACCCCTTGGAGCAGATTTCGTGTGCCGAGTATGAAACAGACCGCGCCGTGCCGTGACCGTGTCAGTGTCGCGATGTCTTTAAAAACACTGGAAATTCCTGTCGTAATTATGCCGCTATCACCATAATCGCTCATTATCATCATTATCATCATCATCATCATCATCATCAACAACATCATCATTGCTAATCATCATCGCTACCATAATCACCATCATTAATACAACAACTTCAATATAATCACAACATTTTCTATCCACACTATTTTACCTCTGGTAGGTGTTTTGTCGAACCCACTAGAGTCTAGACTAGTTGATGACTGCCATCCATAGTCCATAGCCAGTGAAGCACCAGTAGTGTTGACTCTACCGTTGCCATGATCACGCGTTCTGACGTCAGGGGTGGAAGAGTTACGTCCACTTTTAAGGATAACTTCAACAGGGTCAAATCCCTCTGTAAAATGACAATCAAAAACTGATTTACAAATGTAACCACTGTCTTTTTATTCCAAATCTCACGCAGGTATTTCTAAGAAATCTTGAACAGAGTTTCAAAAGTCATCAGGGTTTGGGAATGAGGTCCACATCTTATGGTGTTGGAAGGGAGTTGGGGTGGAAAGAGCTAGGAGTAGGGTTTGAGGTGTGGCCACATGGAAAGGGGAACAGTTAGATTAAGAAAAATACGAGCAGCTAAAGATAATAATAAAACTGTTTATCGGTTATCTTTACGCCTATCAACGGAGTCACGAAGAAAAAGGCAGAATTGCGTACCTTTGTGTTCCCTGTGTATCTTGAGTGCAGAAACGTACCACTGAGGGTCTAGAGGATCGCCATCTTTCAGACGTTGTTCTTCAAGAAGAGATAAAATATCCTTTAACTCGCACTGAATACCAACATCCACGCTATTATCACCATGGTGACCTTTATCTCCAAGCCGACCAACGTCACCATAGCGACCACGATCGGCATGACGACCGCCACGACCACGTCTGTCGCGAGGACAAGACCCAAATACGGCGTCAGCACTCTGTTGAGTTATTTGTTCCTGGAGTTCGTTTTTGTTGGCTAAGTTTTCAAGACGTGTCAAGTCAGACTGCATTAAATCCGTCTCGGTTTCCTTGTCTTTGAAATCTTTACGCCTCTCCTTGTTATTGTACAAGCTTTCTATTTGTTCCAAATGTTCGATATTTGTAAGAAGAAGGTCTGTGATGACAGAATGTTCTTTCGTAGGTTTGGAGAGGTCTTCTATCTTAGAGAGAAGCCCACGTTGTTTGAGATCCATATAAATATTATCGGACTTTTCCAGAGATTTTAGGTTGTCGATAGTGAGTTCTGTCATTAAGGCGATATCGTGTTGTCTCTCGAAACTTCTACTCTCAATATCCAACAAGCATTCATAGCCAGACCTACTAAGCTTGACTGATTTTCTGCTCTTTCTTTCTTGCTGTCTTAAATTTGTAAGTTCGTTCTCATAGTTGAAGATATCTGAAATGGAGAGCTCGGTCATAACTTGACAGTCTTTTGACACGGCTTTCTTTCTATCTTCATACTGGTACTGCTTTAACTTTGCTTCCTCTGTGACATCTATCAACATATTCTCAAGCTCTTCACTCTTTAACGCCATTTCATCCAGATAATCCAGATGTTCTCCAGTCATTTCTGTCATGATACTTTCGTCTTCCTTTTCTTTGTTTATGGATTGTCTAAACGCTTCGTACTCCTGGACCATTCCTTCATGGGCGTTGGCTACTTCCTCTAGATATTCCAACACTGCCGCTGTCAGTTCTGTACTAACAGCCTTGGATTCCTTCTCGCTAGATTCTGTTTTACTGGAAGCATCGTTGTCCTTTGATGTCATACAGTACTGTGTGTGGACAGTATCAATCTCTTCAAAGTAGTGAATGTCGGCCAGAGTTAGATCTGTTTCAACGCCAATATCTTCGCACGCCCTTTTCCTTGTATCAGACTCTATCTTTTCCAGGTACTGAAGACGATCCAGTGTCACTTCAGTGCCAACAATTCTGTCTAAAGTTCTTGTCTGGCTTTCCAAGCACTCTTGATGCGTCATTTCTATTTCCTCAAGGCGAGACAAATCGGATAATGTAAGAAGCGTTTCGACTTCAACACTTTTTACTTGGCGATTTTATTTGTTCTTGAGCTTGATTGCTATTCATTTGTTCCACTAATAATTGTATTTGTTGTTCACTTTCAATTTTTAGCTCGTTATATTCAAGCTCTAAGTTCTCGTAGTATTCTAAATCATCCCACGTTAGTTCAGTGGAAACTTCTTGATCAGTTAAGTCTTTGTCGATTTCTTTCTCATCTGCCATTCGATTTAACAAATCTTTATATTGTTCATTTTCTAATTTCAACTGCTCAAACTCAAGCTCCAAACTCTCAACATTTTTTAATTGTTCTAAGTCATTTAGTGTTAACTCTGTTAACGTTTCCTGATCAATCAGTTCTCTTTGTGCCTCTCCAAAAAGACGGTTTCCAGGTCGACTCTCTAGTAGAATATTATCAGAAGACGCAATCGTAAAATTCTCTCGTACATCGTACGGAATTTGTCCTTGTTGTCCCTTTTCTACCAGGCGTTCCTCACGTTCCAGTTCCAGTTGTTCATAATAAAGCATATCATCTAGTGTAACATCTGTAGAAGTTTCCTGGTCTGTTTTAATAGGTTTACCATTCTTATCAAGAGAAATACCCCCTTTCCTTGCCTGCATCGTGAGCTCATGGTACTTGATTTCGAGATCTTCAAAGTACGCAATGTCATCCATAGTGATATCAGTAGTGGTGTGTTGGTCGTCTGTATCTACATTCTCTCTGTCTTCCATACTCTCATCGAACGTAATAATCCATGCTCGATCCACGTGGCTTACTAGGCTGCAATGTAACAATAATCAATTAGCAATCACAGTAATAGTGATCTGAGCAGACCCTTGTAATCTCGAGCTACATCTATGTTGAACCCAAATATATCAAATTATCTAGAATTTTCTTTGGGAGTTTTAGATGGAGAAATTCGGTGCCTGATACAGCACCTCGCTTTCTCGAACCCCACTTATATCGAACACCAAATATATCAGCTTATCTAGAAGTTTTTTTCGGAGAGTTCGAGTTAGAGGGGGTCGGTGACCTGATACTAGCTCGACCTCGTTATCTCGAGCTCCCTCTATGTCAGACCCCTCTTTGTCTAGCCCCAAATATATCGAATTACTTACAGCTTTCTTCGAAAGTTCCCGATAGCAGGGGTTCGGTAGTCTACTCGGTTCTTGTTAGTTACCCTCTTAACGCATGCAATGTATGAATGCGAAAAACACAAATGCGCGAAAATGAGCAAAACAACACTTGACTAGTATCAGTAGCGCATGGCACTCGCTATTGAGTACAGAGACATGTTTGCATGCACCATACCCCATTACCTCCAAATTGTCTAACACAGCGTTCTCCTTTGTCTTGAGACCTTTGTCATCAGTTTGGTCTTGGTTTTCGTGTGGTACAAGAGTATTAATGTCACTAAAATCAGTCATACAAATAGCGTCTATTTTGTCTGTCTCAACCAAATTGTCTGTCATGCATTGTTTGTCCATGTATATATTCTGTTGTAATTCTTGCAGTCTCTGCATTTCTTGCCAGTATATGTCCTCCATGTGCGACAAATCGTCCCAGCACAAATCGGTTGAGCTCTCTTTGTCGCACTTTAATTCCACAGCTGTAATTTCGACGTGGACACCGCAGTTCCAGGTTAAATCAGTGGAGCAACATTTATCGACTTGTTCGTCTTGAATTTTTGCTGTATCATCCATGAGACGTAGATCTTTTAAGCTTAAATCAGTCATACTTTCAGCATCTTTCTTCGTGTCTACAAGAACGTCATCATCAACTTCTACATCGTCTTCCACTGAATCCAAACCAAAACCCCATCCTAACTCATCCATGCAAGATTGCTGAACATCTTGTACTTGCTTTGAACTGGATCGGTTCCACTAGAACTTGATCTTTCTGTTCTTCCAGCATCATTTTCAGTTCATCAACTTGCTCTTTGTAACTGTTTAACTGACATTCCACTTCGTCCCAATTCAAATCAGTCATGGTTTCTTCTTCTCTTAATTCCTTCTCTTGCTGGTTCAAGGATTCCTCCAGAATTTCAATCCTTTGAAGTTCTTCGTTATATGAAGATTCCAATGACAAGATGTCCTCCCACGACAAGTCTGTTATCGTGTCTTTGTCAGCTATTTCCCTTCGTTCACTTGTGTCAATGGATCCAGCAATGATTTCTAATTCCTCCAATTTCTGCGTGTAGGTCGTCTCCAAGTATATCACATCATCCCAGTGAAGGTCAGTCATGGTAACATGATCAACTTATTATTATCCTTAGACAGTTGCACATCTTCAAGATGACTATGATACGACTTCTCAAGGTGGGCTAATTGATCCAGTTGAAGATCAGTCATAACTTCAGCATCTGCCAAAAACAGCGTTGTTGTCATGCAGTTTTTGTCTTCTTTTTGTAATGCTTTTCGTTGCAAATCTTCTTTCATTTGTCGTAACTCTTCAACCCACTCACGGTACGTTTTCTCCAAATATTCAATTTCTTTCCAAGAAAACTCTGTCATCATCTCTTTTTCTTCTTTATTTCCTTCTTTCTGAGACAAGGCATCAAGTAGTTCATCCATCTCTTTCTTTACCAATTTCATTTCCATCAATTTATTTTCTAATTCATGCAATTTTCGCCCCTTCTCTTCTCTTGCAAATTGTTGCAAATGAACGATGGCTTCATCAGCTAATTCCACCACTGCCTGGTGATGCACATATTGTACAATTTCTTGAACAGTTATCTCTAGCATCTTTGAAGGGTCTTGTATCCACACATCTTCTGTCATCAAACTTTTATCTTCACATATCCTTGATAGATGTTCTTGGAACAACGCTTCGTATTCTTGTAATTGTATTTTCTCAAACTCAGCATTTTCTTTCTCCAAGGTTAACTGCTTTTCCAAATCTTCAATTTGCAGTTCGTATACTTGTTGTTGTTCTAATATTTCATCCCACGTGCAATCAGTTAGGACTTCAACATCGTATTTCTGCACATCAGCTTTTTCTTTCTCCAAAGTCAACTGTTCTTCCAATTCCTCAATCTGTTGCTCATATATCTGTTCTTGGTCTAACATCTTCTCAAAAGTCAAGTCAGTTGTGATTTCGACATCATTCTTTTCTACATCAACTTTGGCAATCTTGTCTTGAATTTCTTGAATATTTTCACTAAATTCCTGGTATTTCTCTTCCACTTCTAGCACTTGCGCCCATGTCATGTCTGTCATTGATTCTGCGTCAGACATTTCGACTGGTTCAGTGTTGTTTTGGTAAATGTTGGCATAGTTCTTCCCAGGAATAGTCAGTTAGGATTTCCACATCGTATTTCTCTACTTCAACTTTGGCAAGTTTTTCTTGTATTTCTTGGATATTTTCCCGAAACTCTTGGTATTTCTCTTCCACTTCTAGTATTTCTACCCAGGTCATATCTGTCATTAACTCTGCATCACATTTTTCTACCAGGAGATGTTGTGTCGATACATCCTGTACAGACTGCATTAGTTGTTTATAACTGTTCTCCATGTCAACAATATCTTTCCATCTCAAGTCAGTCATAACTTCAACATCGTCTTTCTCATATTTCATCTTTATGAAATCCAGTCTAGTCAGCTTCAAATCTCTCATGTTCTAACAACATTTCTTCTTGTAATGCATAAATGGCTTCGTTCACTACTTCAACCAAGGCATTACTAAAGGCATTTTCTACAATACTTTTGTGCAACCTTTTCTAGCATTTCTTCTTCGTATTCTTGAATCTTTTCCTCAAAAGTCTCTCGTACTTCTTAGCTCCATTGACAATTGTTCTTGTAAGGTGTTTATTTGTTCTTGATATGTTTGGTCTTGTTGAATTAAGGATTCAACGAGTTCATCCTTCTCTTTACTTTCTAATTGCATTCCGATCAATTCCTTCTCTAAATTATCCACCGTTCTTTCCTTCTGTTCCAAGACAGCTCTCCAGTTTGCTATCTCCAAAATGTTGGCATGGTAACTGTTTTCCAATTGGTTGATATCCCCCACATGTCATATCTGTCAACATTCGTTTGTCTGTGTGCCCAATGCTATGAGTTGCAAGCTGTTGCAAATCAACGATAACTTCATCAGCTAATTCCACCACTGCCTGGTGATGCACATATTGTACAATTTCTTGTACAGTTGTTTCTAGCATCTTTGCAGGATCTTGAATCCATACATCTTCTGTCATCAAACTTTTATCTTCACATATCCTTGATAGATGTTCTTGGATCAATGCTTCATATTCCTCTAATCTCATTTTCTGAAAATCAACGTTTTCTTTCTCTAAAATCAGCTGTTCTTTCAAATCTCCAATCTGCTGTTCGTATACTTGTTGTTGTTCTAACACCTCATCCCACGTACAATCAGTTAAAACCTCAACATCGTGTTTCTCTACGTCAACGTTTTCTTTCTCCAAAGCCAACTGCTCTGTCAAATCTTCAATCTGATTTTCGTAAATTTGTTCTCGTTCTAGCATTTCATCCCAAGTTAAGTCAGTTAGGATTTCCACATCGAATTTCTCTACTTCAACTTTGGCAAGCTTGTCTTGTATTTCTTGAATATTTTCACTAAATTCCTGGTATTTCTCCTCAACTTCTAGCACTTGCGCCCATGTCATATCTGTCATCAATTCTACATCACATTTTTTTTCTACCTGGACTTCTAGCGTGGGTGGTCCTTGTGCAGATTGCGCAAATAATACTTCATATTCTCGAAGCTTGTCCTGCATGACCTCTCGAGCTTCTTGTTCACTCTGCAACTGTTCTTGTAAGTCGCTTATCTGAAGCGCCAAGGTGGAAGCCAGTTCATCCATCTCTTTCTTTTCCTCTTTTAGTCCAGTTAGTTCATTTTCCAATTCATGAAGTTGCTGTTCTTTTTCTTCCAAAGCAACTGTTCTGTTCTCAAGGTCATTAATGTCTTCCCATCTCAAGTCAGTCATTACTTCAACATCGTCTTTCTCACATGTCGTCTGCGTGAGAGTCAACTTCTCTGCTTCTTTCATCTCTTGTTCCAACATTGTCTTGTTCTGTAATTCATGAACAGTCTCATTTGCTACTTCAACCAAGGCACCACTAATCGCTCTCATTACAAGTTTGTGTGCACCCCTTTCATGGATTAACGATTCCATTTCAGTCGAGTATTGTTGTAAGTTGTCTTCCAACCTCAGCCTCTTCAGTCAGGTGACTATCTTTCTCTTCTGTACTTTCTTTTAAACTGTTTATAGTTGTATTTGCTACGGTAATCAAGGCATTGCTCACTGCTTTCATAACAATCGTCTGTGCGACTTTCTCTTGTAGCATGGACGTTTGTTCTTGCGAGATTTTTCGGTGCTGCGTTTCGTATTCATCAATTTTCCACTCGTATGATTCCCTTAATTCTTCCTCTGAAATAAGCTGTTCTTGTAAGCTGTCAATAGTTGCATTTGCCAATAAAGTTAAGGCGTTACTTATGGCCTTTTCAACAATCTTTTGCGCAACTTTCTTTTCTTTTCTTGATGTCTCTTCATCCAAATATTGTTGATGAACTGTTTCATATTCGTCAAACTTTTCCTCATATAATTCTCTCAGTTCTTGTTCTGCTTTCAATTCTTCTTGTAAACTTTCGATGTTCACATTTGCTAATGCAGTTAACGCATTAACTATCGCCTTTTCAACGATTGTCCGTGCTGTCTTATCGTGTAACAAAGAAGTCTCGTGTAGCTTCTCAAGTTCTTCTATTTTGTTCTCGAAGGATTCTCTCAACTCTTGCTCCATACTTAACTGTTCTTGCAGCTTGTTGAAGGTGGCATTTGCTAGAGCAGTTAAAGCATTGTTAATAGCCTTTTCGACAATCGTTCGTGCAGCTTTCTCGTGCAACGACGGAGACTCTTGTAATTCATCAAATTTAGAAACCTTTCCCTCAAAAGATTCGCTTAGTTCTTGCTCCATCTTCAACTTTTCATTCAAGTCTCTCATCTGCTCACAAAGCAATTGTTCTCGTTCCATCAATTCATTCTTCTCTGCATTCATCTCCAATAACTGGGTTTGTAAGTCAACAATTGCTCGTTCTTTTTCTTCTAAAATTGATTTCATGCTCATTTGTTCCATCATCAACTGTTCATGCAAGTCACTCATCTCACGAAGTGACAACTCTCGTTCCATCAATGCATTCTTCTCGGCATTCATCTCCAATAACTGGGCTTGTAAGTCAACAATTGCTCGTTCTTTTTCTTCTAAAATTGATTTCATGCTCATTTGTTCCATCATCAACTGTTCATGCAAGTCACTCATCTCACGAAGTGACAACTCTCGTTCCATCAATGCATTCTTCTCGGCATTCATCTCCAATAACTGGGCTTGTAAGTCAACAATTGCTCGTTCTTTTTCTTCTAAAATTGATTTCATGCTCATTTGTTCCATCGTCAACTGTTCATGCAAGTCACTCATCTCACGAAGTGACAACTCTCGTTCCATCAATGCATTCTTCTCGGCATTCATCTCCAATAACTGGGCTTGTAAGTCAACAATTGCTCGTTCTTTTTCTTCTAAAATTGATTTCATGCTCATTTGTTCCATCGTCAACTGTTCATGCAAGTCACTCATCTCACGAAGCGACAACTCTTGTTCCATTAATGCATTCTTCTCAATACTCATCTGTAATAACTGGGTTTGTAAGTCAACAAGTGCTTGTTCCTTCTCTTCTATTATTGCTTTCATGATCTTCAATTCATCCACATTTTTCTGTCGAGTTTTCTCGATTGTTTCATTTGCAACTCCAGCTAACGCATCACTTATTGCCTTCTCAACAATTCCTCTTGCAATCTTGTCTTGCACTTCTACAGTTAATCTACCAACAAGTTCTTGGTAAAGTACTTCATATTCTTGAAGCTTCTGTTGATCGGCTTCTCTGGTTTCCTTCTCTTTCATTAACAACTTTTGCAATTTGTCAATTTGTTGGTTGTGCTTTTGTTCTTGTTCTGATATCCTTTCCTGCATCAATTGAGTCATCACCTCCGCTTCGTTGTTTTCAACTTTGAATGTCAACAACTTCCTTTCCATCTCTTCGACTCTTTCGAGCAAAATGCTTTGCTTCTTTATTTCTTGATCCATTTCGATCCATGTTAAGTCTGTAAGTGTTTCAACTTCAACTTTCTGAACATGATCTGTGTTGCATTCTACTTCATGTTTCTCAATAATATTGGTATTACTTTCCTGCTCACACAAATCAACACCAGAACTTTTCAATGCAGTTTCATGGAGTTCTTCAAGCTGTCTTCCCATATTTTCTAATGTAACAATATCATGATAACTGAAATCTGTAGCCGTTTCTTTTTCAACCTTTTTAACTTTTGGTTTTGTAAGGTGGAGCCCCTCTAAGCTTGCCATGTTTTCGAGAAATTCCCGATATGTATCCTCAACCTCGATAATGTCAACCCAAACAAAATCAGTCATTGAATCCATGTCTGCCTTTTCAACTGTGCGTTTATCTGTGTTAGAACTCTTGTCGGCAAATTCAATCTGACTGTCACGCAAGAAGTTCTCGTAAATCCTCTCCATGTCACACAACTCAACACTTGTAAGTTCTGTCACGCTGTCTTTGTCTACGAGTTGTTTAGCTTTAAAATGTTCGTCAATGTCACGCAAAGTAAAATCAGTTTTGTTCTGGTCTGTGCTAACAGACTGGGCTTCTGTGTCACGTTTTTCCAGCTCTGATATGTCAGTAAATGGCTCCTGCTCATCCATGTAGGATTCATTCTGTCTGTATATCGGTACTTTCTAGGGTAGGGAAGGGAATAGTGTCACTTTTTGTCAGTTGATGTTAAAGTTACTGGTTAATGGATGGCTTCGTTAGATGACTCGCTGTTATCTTAGTCAGTAATCGGTGGTGTTACTGATGAATCAGTTATTAACTCTGATCAGTGTGATCGAAATAATTATATCATCACCAAAATTACCTATTCCATCATCATCATCATCATCCATCATCATATCTTATATCATGCACCATTATTACGTTGGCCAGTACTCAGTGGTGTTGATGTATCAGTGTCATCATCCATCATCATCATCATCATTCATCATCATATCTTATATCACCATTATCATGTTGGCCAGTACTCAGTGGTGTTATTGAAGTATCAGTGTAATCAATATCATCATCATCATCATCATTATCATCATCATCATATCTTATATCATCATTATCATGTTGGCCAGTACTCAGTGGTGTTATTGATGTATCAGTGTAATCAATATCATCATCATCATCATCATCATCAAAATCTCTAATTCCATCGCCACCATAATTAGATCTGCATCAACATTACCAAGTTGGTCAGTGGTTGTTAATGATGCCAGCATGATTGTGATCATTTTGTGATCTAAATCATAGTAATTTAATATTGATGTCATCATCATCATCACCATCATCATCACCATTTCCCAAAATTAGTGGACCTTTTAGGAAAGTGCTGAAAAGGATGCTTCATGAGCTTATTTGGTTGAAAATTGAACCTTGCAGAAAAGCAACAGACTCAACTCGATCTCTAAAATTGTAGATCGTTTTCAAAAAGCAGCTGGGAACAAAACTGTACTCGATTTTATACCGTTTCGAAAGGCAAAATTCGGAACGTAGTCAAGTGGACCACTAAGGTCCAGTTTCGGTAGGGCAGTTCATTTGCATCGTATACCGATTGCAACACTGCTTTTATTTGAATCTGACGTTCGATTGGTCTGCCTTGGTGCCAGACTTTACTCCAATTGATTAATTGTGAAATTGTCAGAAAAACCTCTTGAAAGAATGGAGTTTCTGTGTCAAAAGACAAGTTCTTTCTGTGTGTTGGGGGGTTTAGCAGGTATGGCGGATATAGAATTATGAAGAATATTGTCAAGATAACTACTAGAACGATTGGTCTTCCTGCGTCAAGAGACAAGTTCTTTCTCAGTCTTGGGGGGTTTAGGGGGTATGGCGGATATAGAATTATGAAGAATATTGTCCAGAAACTACTAGAACGATTGGTATTCCTGTGTCAAGAAACAAGTTCTTTCTCAGTCTTGGGGGGTTTAACGGGTATGGCGGATATAGAATTGTAAAGAATATTGTCAAGAGACCTACTAGAACGATTGGTATTCCTGTGTCAAGAGACAAGTTCTTTCTCAGTCTTGGCGGGTTTAGCGGGTATGGCGGATATAGAATTGTAAAGAATATTGTCAAGAAACTGCTAGAATGATTGGTATTCCTGTGTCAAGACACAAGTTCTTTCTCAGTCTTGGCGGGTTTAGCGGGTATGGCGGATATAGAATTATGCAGAATATAGTCAAGAAACTACTAGAATGATTGGTATTCCTGTGTCAAGACACAAGTTCTTTCTCAGTCTTGGCGGGTTTAACGGGTATGGCGCATATAGAATTGTGCAGAATATAGTCAAGAAACTACTAGAATGATTGGTATTCCTGTGTCAAGACACAAGTTCTTTCTCAGTCTTGGCGGGTTTAACGGGTATGGCGGATATAGAATTATGCAGAATATAGTCAAGAAACTACTAGAATGATTGGTATTCCTGTGTCAAGAAACAAGTTCTTTCTCAGTCTTGGTGGGTTTAGCGGGTATGACGGATGTAAGTTATTAATTCATAATTAATTAATTCATGGTAAATTAATTTGTAATTTATTGATTAATAATTAATTAATTATATTAATCAATTATAATTACTTTATATAATTAACTAATAAATTAATTAATTGTTTTAACTAATTAATCAATTATATTAATTAATAACAATTAGTAATATATTGTCTGTATATCTATATATATTATATATGAATACTATATATATATAAATTCAATTCATATAATTAATTAACTATAAATATAATTAGTTGATTATATAAAGTAATTAGAACTAATTAATATAATTAAATTAACAATTAATAATGAATTAATTAATTAAGAATTAATTAATTATCAATTCATTATTCATATCCGTCATACCCGCTAAACCCGCCAAGACTGAGAAAGAACTTGTTTCTTGACACAGGAATACCAATCATTCTAGTAGTTCTCTTGACTATATTCTTCATAATTCTATATCCGCCATACCCGCTAAACCCGCCAAGACTGAGAAAGAACTTGTCTCTCGATACAGGAATACCAATCATTCTAATAGTTTCTTGATTATATTCTGCATAATTCTATATCCGCCATACCCGCTAAACCCGCCAAGACTGAGAAAGAACTTGTTTCTTGACACAGGAATACCAATCGTTGTAGTAGTTATCTTGACTATATTCTTTACAATTCTATATCCGCCATACCCGCTAAACCCGCCAAGACTGAGAAAGAACTTGTCTCTTGACACAGGAATACCAATCATTCTAATAGTTTCTTGATTATATTCTGCATAATTCTATATCCGCCATACCCGCTAAACCCGCCAAGACTGAGAAAGAACTTGTTTCTTGACACAGGAATACCAATCGTTGTAGTAGTTATCTTGACTATATTCTTTACAATTCTATATCCGCCATACCCGCTATAAACCCGCCAAGACTGAGAAAGAACTTGTCTCTTGACACAGGAATACCAGTCATTCTAGTAGTTCTCTTGACAATATGCTTCATAATTCTATATCCGCCATACCCGCTAAACCCCCCAAGACAGAGAAAGAACTTGTCTCTTGACACAGGAAGACCAATCGTTGTAGTAGTTCTCTTGACTATATTCTTCATAATTCAATATCCGTCATACCCGCTAAACCCCCCAAGACAGAGAAAGAACTTGCTCATGGCACAGGATTCCCATAAATACCAACAGGAGGTTAAATGCAGACACTTTCCTTAATGAAGCTAACAATAACCTATTCGATGAAGTTGTGGTGGGAGTAACCAGAGATTCGTTGACTGGACCAAAGATTGGTTCTATTTATTGATGGAATGCAATACATTTCTTTCTAACAATAGTACAGCGATGCTAGAATGTTTGGGGAGGGAAAATAGTTATGGTACCCTTGTACAGAAATGCATTCAAGTAGGTCCAAATTATCAAACACTTCATTGTTCTTGATTTCCTAACCTTATACCAATATTGTGAAACGAAGTAGTTAATAACGTATCCAGATACAAAAGACTATGTGTTGATCTGGTCTTGGCAATACAATTCGGTCCAAAAAAATGTGGGAGGAGGGAACATGATTACATAACACTGGTCCAAAAATGCACTTTATTGGTCCAAACGGTTGAATTGCCTTTTGTTCCGATCAATAATTGTGCAAGATCTATATGCAATATTGTGAAACGAAGTGGTTAATAACGTATCCAGATACAAAAGACTATGTGTTGATCTGGTCTTGGCAATACAATTCGGTCCAAAAAAATGTGGGAGGAGGGAACATGATTACATAACACTGGTCCAAAAATGTACTTTATTGGTCCAAACGGTTGAATTGTCTTTTGTTCCGATCAATAATTGTGCAAGATCTATATGCATAAAAAGCCAAGCAGGTTAAAGTCAATGAACTGATTCATGAGATTGTGCAGCCAAGTTGTAAGCGAATATTCTAGGTAAGATTGCTCAGTTAGTCAAGTCTATGATTTTTACTTTTCGATTCTTGGTTTTCCATTAGCCTGATGATATTTATTTCTGCATTTCAATTCCAGAAATCATCATGGCACAGCCTTGCAGGCAATTGAATAGTATAGCAATCCGAGATGAAATTTTGGCAAGTGTTATTCCGGGCATTAGGTCCAAACTGTCGGTGATCGGAGTGAAGTGTGTATGGAGGGTCAGAGGAGGGGAGACCGGCATTCAGTCTGCGTGGAAACACATAGTTGAAAAACGCAACGAATGCGATGGCGTAGTCAGTGAAACTAATGGAGTGGTGATGTTTTTTTCGTCAATTTCAACGTATCAGTCGTCCAAACGGGAGGAGAACGTCGAAGAGCAGGACAACACAGAGCAGGCATCCATGCAGTCAAGTGTAAGCACATCACAGGTATGACAGGTACACAAAGGTCTATTTTTGGCTGTACATTTATTAGAATGTTTAATATCATGCTATTCTTATTCTTAAAGGTATCTGATGCCATTGCTAAGTGCTCAAGACAAAAAACCCATCCAGCCATAACATACTGGATTGCCATGACAACTCCAAATGGCGCCCCAGCAAATCCCTTGGGTGTGTTACGAGCACTCTACGAATGCCACGTCCACGCAGAGGCTCGAGGGGTAAGAGATTATATCTGTGACTTGTGCTCTCGAAGTTCAGAACAAACATTTTGCTTTGGTCTCTTTTTTCCTCCAACTTTCATCATGAATACTTTAATTCACAGGTTCCTTTTAAAGAAGGAATTGAATCAGCTGCAATTCAAGGAGCTGTACAAATTACTGAAAGACCACAAAACTCATTCATGGAAGACCTAGTGAAGTTTTCATACCAACACTGCTACCGAAGACAAAGCACGAGGATATCCTGGATGACGACGTCTCTTCGAGTCAAGCCGAAATGGAGTGCGGAACCGAAAATGTCGTGCGCGTTTGGTGTATACTCTCATCCTACGAGCCCTTGCTATCACACGCCATCAGAAGCTTCTGGAAGCCAAGTTGAAGCTTGACGTCATTAACATAGATGTAGGAAACATCAACTCCGACCCCGTGTGATTCCTCGCAAGTGGAACGAAGGCTCTCAGATAAGCTGACAGTGCTCGCTTAACGACATCGACATCGCCATGAAGAATAGTTATGGGCTGTATCGTGGTAAAGTATATCGTAAAGTGGAACATGCCAAGTACACATTTAGTTTGAAATGCGATGTGAGAGCCTTTGTAAACAGTCTGGCCACGAACGAATTTTACAAAGCGCGTTTACTTGGCAACATGAGGAAAGTCATCGATCTCATGTCTGACCCGTATTGCGAGGTCATTTGCCCACTTCTGATTGATTACGATCTAATCGAGGTCAACGATGGCCTGTGCTGGAGCATCAGACAGAGAAAATTCATCGAATGCCCGATTCCAGACAACAGAATAGGTCAGATTTCGCCAAGAGCATTTTGCCAATATGACAGCAGCAAAGAACCTGATCCCAAGTACTTCAAGCAGATCCTGGAAAACAGTTTGGATGCTCGTGAAGCAAGCAGAATTTTGTGAAGATTTTCTCCGTCTTCTCCATTACAACCGAAAACATCACAAGGATAAGGTTCCTCGCCTGGCTGGGGAGTCCAATAGCGTCAAGTCCAGTTTGTTTTTTCCCAATACTTGGTGTTGTACACCACAGCAATATTGCCACTGTGACGAAACAAAGGGCATTCAACAAAGCCATGATAACAAAATTCACGGAAGTGATTTTCATCGACGAAGCCACAGAAACGACTCTATCCATTGATGACTGGAAGATTTTAACCCAAGGAGGATTTGCGGCCTTTGACGTGAAATACGAAACGGCCCGTGCTTTCATCAACCGCTGTCCCATGTTGATCACGACACAAAAGAAACTGAACTTTGGAGGAGAAGACCAAAAAGCAATGGAAAAACGCCTGGGAATGTATACGTTCAAAAGTCTTGCCGAACCAAAGAAGCCTGCGGCCGATTGGTTGAAGCAACATCCCATGGAGTGTATAGTGTGGGCGGCGGCACAAGCGGCTACGCTCCGTCAGGGATCATCCGAGAATGATGGCGGCGACGATCGCAATTCCAGTCATAACGAGTGCCTGGAGTCACAAGAGGACGATGGAGAATTGGACGAGAAGGAAAAAGAATCTTTACGTTTGTTTACCCCGTTTGAAAGCGGTTCCCATGTGGTCCTGGATCATCCTGCAATCCCGATGAGCAGTGCCTCGAGGTCGCAGCAGAAGAGCAACAAAGTGAGACCGACGACAGGTTGTTAGCAGTCGAGACAGCTTTGAAGAATGCAAACAAAGGTACTCTACGCTACAGGCACGCCCAAGAGCTGAGAGAAAAAGAGAGGGAGCGTATTGCAGAAAATCAAAGACGGTACCAACGGAAACAAGAAAGATACAAAGCACTAGGAGTTTCTACTCAAAACATGGAGCTTGTTCCCAAAGAAGATGTCCCAAATCCGATCCCCATAAACCTGGAGCTACAACAGTTCGCTGAAAGGCAAAGAAATGCCAACCAGGAAGCTCGTCGCCTAAAGTGTCGGTCCGTCTTTCAAAAAAAGTGGTTGCGCGATGCCGAGATGAAAATGCACGACTGCGTGAAGACAGTGAACGAGTCACTGAGTGCATCCACGAAAGAAGGGGCACGGGGAGTGATCAAGATCTATTCCAACAAACTCAAACTTCACCACACAGGTATTTTATTGTTCTGTTCAGAAACCTATGCATATACGACGCTATACTATCTATCTTTATCCGTTTACTATTATGTTTATTTATATTTTAAGCAATGGGCACATTTTCCTGGCCTGAAGCACTGGAGGAGCGACACCAGACGTGTACCGCATTGGGAATACTAGACGAGGAGGATCATCCGCTGGTGATTTCATTAAGCGAGCCACTTCCATACAAAAGACGCCCCGCTTTCCGCTGAATCCAAAGTAGCAGCAGAGTAGATGATGAGGAGAAGAAGGCAGAGCTGAAGAGCAACGGGTCCAAACGTTCATGTTCAAGGTCATCTACTCCTTCCAAGCGAAAGCGCACAACAGACGATGATGACTCCACAAGCAAGAAATCAACGACTACTATACTGAGTTATTTCACTAACTATTTCAAACGAAATTAATGAAAACCATCCTACTAATTGATGGGACTTAAAAAAATTGTTACAAGTTTCTTCTCCTTTTTTTTTTCTCCCCTCCCACTTAAAAGTTAGCAACATTAAATTGTTCAATCATCTAGTTTTGCATTTTGCGCATGGCTCGATTTAATAAAGAGTTTGTCGTGCGACCTTTTTGAAATTTAAAGTTGGGGTCTTTCAAGATGGCTGTCCATTGGCCAAACCCATAATGCTCGATCCCTGCTTTGAGAAATTGATCTTCTTCTTCTGTAAAGAGAAGTAGCTTCCTTCTCTTTGATTTCATGTCCGTGTTTGGCTTGGGGTCGTTCGGTTTTGGGGACTTGAATTCCGTTTTGGGCTCGGTTGCATCCGGCAATTCCAAAGACTTCTCTGACAAGTGTTCCACGTCTGAAGAATTCAGTGGGACTTGTTGGACGAGTCTAGTGCGGACATCCATGTTCAATTCGGTGCCTTTTTCGCCATGTAATTTTTGCAGACATGCATCGAGCCTTAGTGGCAATTTCACGAGAACGATGTTTTTGATAATGCACCTTGGCCACTACGGAACTGTGTTTTTGATCTTCAGAAATCGCACCTTGTTCGTGGCTCTCGAGCTGTTGACGACTTGCAGTTTCGATGATTTGTCGGTATCTTGTCGGATGAATGTACTTGCCAGTAGCATCGAATACTAACTTACTCATGAGTTGTCCGATTTTACTGTGTTGTCCACCGTTCCGAGTAACGAGAACATAATCGCAGTCGGGTTTTAATAGTGGACGTATAAACGTGATATAGCCATTTAAAACTTGCATGCTGGTATCGGTAATATACAATGAATCAAAACCGTACTTTGCTGTGGTTTTAAACTTTTTCTGGTCAATGAAACCACCATTTGTTTTGGCCGATTCAACCATGTCCACCGTCAAGTACTTGGTACGTCATAGGACGGGAACCCTTGACTTTGATGAACAGGTAGACAGCTACAAACCTGGTAGCAAATGACAAGTCTGAAGGGGTGGCTTTGGCAGGTGGTTCTCGGCACAGTTTAAGCACGGTTTCGTAGCGCGGAAGGTGATAGGTTATAACGTGCAACAATTCGTCTAGTGTTGCCCAATGTCCCTTAGCTTCAAGCGTTTCAATGTCGAGATCACTAGTCCATTGTAGTCTCATCATTTTGGCGACTGTTTTACGAGCCCTTTTCAAGTACACTTCTGTACACGTGAGGTTGCGTAAAACAGTCTCTGATGATGTGCCGTGAATTTTTCGAAAGTCAATGAAGTCTGAAATGGAATCCTAAGTACGCCAAGGCGACCAGCGTGACCCAGGCCCCATTCGGTCTGCATGACGTCCACAAATTTAAAGATGAAACTAGGTGAACTCAAGCAAAAATCAACAATGTCCCAGCTTAATTCGTCTACTTCGTCGTCGTCTTCAAAACAAAATCTAAGATACTTAAAACTCTTGCTGATCACTTGCTGTGCTTGTCTTTGTGTTTTGCAGCCACCGCCACTTCCAACAAGCCATTTCTCAAATTCTTTGCCAAGAGTACACGTGATATCGAAGCAGGCCACAGATTTTTTGGTGTTCTCAATGATTTGAGTCGTTTCTTGTTCGTCCCCTGAATTTGAATTTGTTTGAGACAAATCGGGCTGTTCGTCGAAATAATAAAACCATAAGATGTTTTCTTTTCACATGTTTTCGACATCCTCGTTGAGTTGCAAACGCATCGTGGTTACACGTTGGTACTGGACAGTGAAAAAGTCCATCGTCCTCGTCTTCTTCTAAATGAAGTCTTTTTGGTTTGGGTAGAGCACCACTGACTTTTGCCCAATCAATATCTCTACTGCGTTTACTCATTTTAGGAACACTGCCAAGCTGAACTAGCACACAATTTCATTGGATTTTAGGTCCTCTGCTTTTAACTCGTTTTTGAAACCCCAAGAGATGAAAGTAGTGTGTTTGAAATTGCGTTAGCATGAGAACATTTGGTCTTCTTTTCATGTTATTCATTGTCATTGTTTTGTTCAACATTTGAATAAAAAAAAGGAATCATGCCTAAACTTGTAAGTCTGAACTTGCCCGAATATCTATTGTTCTTTTTTGATGACTTGACAGAAATATTTAAGACCTGCCCAAACCTGTTTTGGGTTACCTGTGCATGCTTGAACTTGTTCTAACTTGCCCTGTGCTTTCTTCACTTTGTTTATAGACCCTGAATTGTTTTGGACCAAGCCCTGTATTGTTTAGATCTGCCAAACATGTCTGGAGTGCCTGTACATGCTGAACTTGTTCGAACTGCCCTGGACATTTTTACACTTTAGTAATTTAGTAATTCTATACTTCACATATTTTACACCATTGGATATCTCTTGGTGAAAAAGAACTGCCTGTTTCCCTTTCTATCAAAAGGGAACAGAGCCTTTGATTAATAGGAACAAGTTGTTCCTGTCTATATGAAATGGAACTCGGTGTTCCTATTTACTGAAATTTTTGTTCCTTTTATCATTGAAAGGGAACAAAAATTCGGAACGGGCGTTCCTGTATTACTTCACAAGAGAACATAATGTTCCTAATTCAAATATAAAGGAACAAATTGTTCTTATTTCTTGCTTAGCATGTTCCGATTCATAAAATCTAAAAAGGAATAGTGTTCCTCATCACACATGTCCTTTCTGTTCCTAATGAACTTAACGGAACAACAACAAACAAATTCGAGGACCAATCACTTTGCCAAAACACGACTGTAACATTTGATAACGAATGATTTTGCGATTCAAATTTACCAGCCATTGTCATGACACAAAGCTCAGTACACTTATGAAATTTTAAGTTAGTCCCTTTTGTAAAAAGCTCAAAAATTAATGTCATTAATTTTGGGAAATGATCGTCACAATTGCCGATTTCATCTCCATCACATCATATCACTATTAGTAATAGTGGTTAATAATGTACCATAAACTAGAAATCAATTTTTCAAGAAAGTGTCATCACTTTGATCATAAATATCATCAGCATCAAAAATGCTAGCAGTTCCATCATCTTTAACACAAACATCACAAGAAATGTCTCGTTCTATGAACCTTTGCCTGATACCATACCATATAATCATGCAGATTAACTTATGTAAGCCATGCATGCATGCAAGCGATAATGAAATCATGCACTTGTTATTTGCTCATTAGATGCAAAATTAAATGAACTAAAATAGCAATATGAACTAAAAGTACACAAATAACAAAATACCAATAAAGTACACACATGTACAAAAACAAATGGGTATCATTCCACAAAGTGACCCATAGTAGAAGGGACAAAAAGAGGAAAGCTTAGAAGTGGGAGGAGGTTGCATTTCACTTAGCCATTCTTTTGGTCTTCTTTGCAATCTTTGAAGTACAAAATGACAGCCATGTGATGCAAATGACATAACAAACATACCCTCTCCTCCAGGTCTTTGACTTTGGATCTCAGTACAGCCTCTGTTGCTTCCAGATGACTGATTTTCTAAAAATAAAATGACAACAATATATCAGTATAAAGACAACAATATGCTTCACACTGAAGATGAGAAATAGTTCATGGTCTAAGATATAGTTTTTGTGAGAATGCACAATTATGCATGATTGCTATGCTCCATCCATATAGCAAATATATCTGCACTGAAATTGCAACATTCCCAAAACCATTCCAAATTGAAATGCATCTCTGCTCTTTTTTGATTGAACAGACTTGTTTCCTGTAGCATATAACTAATTGGTGAGAACGGTGTAAATTGCAGATTCTGATGCATCACGATCAAATTGGCAACCCAAAAAAATTACTGAACTTGGATTGAGAGAGAAATAGGAAGGAGATGAGTATCAAGACTGTCTAGGAAGTAGCGCTAGAAGAGTTTATACCTGTGGAAGGGCAGTAAGGCTAGTACGTGCTTGTCTTAAAGCTTCCAACTGAATATCACTTAGAACATTAAACTAAAACAAAATATAAATTAACAAATGAATAAATGAACTTTATAAGTAATCAAATCAACAGCTTAAAATGCATTTAAAATATTTTTGAATGTGCTTTTTTATAATCACTCAATGAAAAATGATGAAAGAAAGAAAAAAGGAAAGAATAATTCTTTGCTATTGAGATAAAACATCATGAGAATTAGTTGTTACTGTGGTAGTTACTGGTCTATGTATGTGGAGTGTCCTTTATAGGAAAAGAACTCATTATCATTATAATCATGATATATTATTATTATTATTGTCATCTGCAGCAGCACAATCATTTAGTGGACATGTCTCTGTGAACAGCATTTTACTTCCCAGTACATAAGAAAAATTCCTTTTTTAACTTAACCTTCTCAGTTTCCAGTTCTTCTAGACAAGCCTTCACTTCTTCTAGAGATAGTGGCATTTTCTGAGCATCAAGGAACCAAGCATTAGTAAAGTACAGTACAGCACATAAACTATGACAATAAATTGTACATGAGGTACATATATCATACTTACTCTATCTTCTTTGTCTGCAGGTTTACGAGGACCCTCTTCCTCAGATCCAGCAAACTGCAACAAGAACAAGATTTAGATATACATGAAGAATTAATTATAAGTACAAAGTACAAAGTACAATTTTTACTAAGTATATTATGTATGGTTCTGAAAATAAAAAGTCAAGCCTATCTTTTCTGCAAAGCACACATTTTTCTGTGTGAATTATGGCAGTTATGCTCTGAGTTACTGTTGCTAAACTGTCTTTATCGAGGCTGACAGTACAAACTAGTATCCAAATTAAAGGGAGTTTACTGATAATCCTTTACTTACAGACAGTTGAGACATTTCTTCCAGCTCAAACTCTAGCAAATCTTTTTTATCTTGTAAATCTTTCAAGTCCTAAAATGAGCAAAGATTAAAACTGATACTTAGTTCTGCTTGCATGGTTGTCCATAAGGAACCACCAAAAGACTAGGGGGTGAAAGAGCAACAACATTTAATTAGCAAATAACTAAATAATCTTGTTACCTCAGTATTCTTGGATAACTCACTTAGTGCTTGATCTCTTTCTGCTTCAGCAGCCACAAGCTAAAATTAACACATCAGTATTAATTGATATATAATAATATTTTTCTGATTGTCCTGATTATCAGTCAAGACTGATTTCAAGCCAGCCACATGTGTGTTTGTACCTTTTGATACAGGTCTTGATTATCATGCTGTAACTGTTGAAGTTCTTCAGTACCACCCTGCATGGGGAAAAGCAATCATCATCATTTTCATCACCATCATAAGATTCATCAGCATCATGTTGTTATCAACCATCATTTACCTGTAAATTGCTGTCCATCATTCTCTCAAGTTCATGAATCCTGGCCTGACTTTCAATTAAGTCAGATTGAAGCTGCTGTCGCTCCTGTCAGACAAACAAGTTAGAATTATGAACAATTAAAGTACAATACATCTTCAGGACACAGTGTTTTCAAATGCAGTTGTTAACCTTCACATCTGTTACATCATTGCAACTTTTGTATCATTTATGCATTTATGATACTTCCTTCCCAACTACAAGCTATTAATGCAAGAGGTAAGTAAACGTGATAATAAACAATAAATTATAACTAAAACTTTATTTAAAAGCACTGATATAACATGAGGTGTTGTTTATCATGGCGGCTGCCACCACCACCATCCTCCTCCCAAAAACAAAGATCACGAATAAAGATGTATCAAATGCTCAAAAATCACTGAATATTAATTATGATAACAAACAATGATCGTTGTACAACTTGTACATGTTAAACACATTTGTATTTTCAGCATTAACTTACAAGTTCATCTCTCTCTACATCAACAGTACTGCCTACTTGAGCCTGCAGAATGGCATAAGCTCTTTCCAGAGCAAGCAATTCCTTGGATAACTTTTTAAGCTTGTTGGCATCTGAGTTGGAATCATTTGAAGACTGAAAGATAAAAAATTTCGCATAAATTAATATAAACATAAGAACATCAAAGATATTTAATGAAGCAAGGTTTGACAAGGCCTGTAAGTCTATTAGAGAAGCAGGAATTAATATATTTAGACACCAAACTCACAATGAATTCTCTTGGGAATGGAAATATAAAGGATTTGATGTTAAGAAAGCTGTTTAGAAAGCAATGGTAGGCTAGGGATACCCTGGAATGTTTTGTTGACATTGAACACTAGTTGTATAAACACACATAAATATTAATGAGGCTATAACAATTATAATAGGCTAATTACAAGGTGTTAGACAAACAATACCTTTCTAATAATAATAAATTTGGAACTTTTTAAGACAATAAACAAAAATCATTATCAAAATCTTTTCACACTTATATTTATATGGCTGGATTAGCAGAATGTGGTGTGATTGTTTGACTTTTCACTTAGTGGATTCACATAATGAGAATAACTTAAGTCTACATTAAATGTGTCTAGACAGTTTAGGGCAATAATGTCCAATGCAACCCTATCTAGCTTTTAATATAGTATGAATCATACTTCTGTTTACCAAGATATATACTTAGCCTGCTTTGCAGACTCAATTTTTATGCATGAAAATCTTGACAAAAAGATATTCACATATATTCACAAAATATTCCGAGTTGCCATGAAAATGGTAAGTAAAATTGAATTTATAAAGTGCAAAACTGATTTATTTATTTTATAGAAGAAAATTATATGGCACCTGAATACTGCCATGCATGAACACTGGCATATGGAATGTTTTTATAAGTATCACAGAAAATTATATTTAAAACTTCAGATAGAAATATTTTTTCTTTACTGTCAATCAAAATCTGTTCTATTGGAATACTGGTGCAATGAGAGCAGATTTCCTATGATTGTGAAAATAGTCATGGCGAGGCATGGAATGGTTATGGCAGGAATATCATATGTGTTTTATACATGTAGACATCACAGTGCAGACATCAGGACGGTGATGGCACAGTGCAGTGCTTTATATAATTATATTGATATGAAAACTGCTCTAGCTTACTATTTCAGACAGGTCACTAACATCAGAAACAACTGATGCATTGTCATCTTGATCTGTTGGTTGCAAGCCAGTATCAGTTACACTACGACCCTAGAGAACAAACACATAGTCAGTCAGCCATTTTACTATTGCATCACCAATATTAATAGGGGCAAGGCAAGAACTGGTGTGAGATGATGAAAATATCACATTGCCCCACTGTGTGACTACATCGCAGCACCACATTCAGGATTCATTTCACTTGTTTTCATGTCTTCTTCTTGGTGTCAGCAATGTCAGTGGTCATCTCTAAGCAAAATTCATCAGCACACTTGGAATTTTCTTTCACGTCATGTTCCACTGGCTTGTCTATTGTCCACCACTACAAACATCAGCATCACTATGATCATTATCATCCTCATCATCTGTCATTATTATCATCACAACAATCAATTATCTATTCTCCACAATCATCATCATCATCATCATCACCTTGATGCAGTGTTGCACTTACTAGTTTAGGTTTCTTTCCTGGTCTCTTTCTTTCTTTTAGAAGATCAATTCTTCTTTCTTTTTCCTATAACATACAAACCATCACTGTATCTTTCATCTCATTCTACATTTTCAAATTGGCAAGGATCAACCTACCAACAGGTTTTGCTTGAGTTCTTCAATGGTCTTTGCATGATCCTTAATCTGTTCTTTTAATGTTGTTACTTCTGCACTATCTGAAGTTCCTTGTCCACGTGGACGTACTGATTTGTCTTTTCTACCTGTTACATCCTTGCTTGATGCTCCTCCTTTTCTTTTCTAAAATAATATAGTAATAATAAAAATATTTATTTATATATATTGTACTGAAGCTGCAGAGTAATGACAGATAGTACAATTTTTCTCTGCAACAAAATCTAAAATTGTGTTGCCAGCATGAGAAATAATTGCAGCATGTACATTGTATCATCACCAGAATTACAGCATGTAGTGCTAATAATAATACAAGTTGTGAACTCACCAGTGAGTTGATCTCTTCCAGCAAAGCTTTATTCCTACCCTCAAGCTTTTTGGTATTCTGTGTTAACTCCAAGTTTTTCTTTTCCAGTTTCCTGGTCTTATCTCTTGCATCTTTTTCACTTCGCTCCAGGTCAGACAACTAAAAAACAGTTATTTTATTGATTGAATCCATTTGTAAGACAGCAGTACACCTGTAGTTCACCCAGCTCCATGACAAGTGAATAGAGAATCATATTTGTTGGATAAATATCCAGTGGATTTAAACTGATGACTTCCAATTAATTTATCTACAAGGGCAGCTTTATGGCAGGGGTGCAAGCCACACCTCTCCTCAAGTGATGGCTTTGGGCTCTTTTCTTCTCAATACTTATCCAAAATATCCCAGCTCTGGATCTTCTAGACAGTTTCTGATGCCTATAACACTTCACCCCTCCAGAGGGATAATAGCAAGCTTAAGCACCAAGAACATAGAACACCACAATGGCAGATCTATTTAAGAGATCTACATTGTATCTCATGGCAACTGATGGCATGCACACCTCTCGTACATTTGTGGTGTTCTACATTCTTGGTGCTTCAGCTCACTAATATTGGATCAGTCTGCCCCTTTTCTACTATAATTGATAGGTACACAGTCTTACTAGTTCAGCATTTCTTGTTGCTAGTTGTTGATTCTTTTCATCTAGTTTCTTCACTAGTGAACTGAGTTCAACATTCTTCCTTTGTAGTGTTCTTAACTCATGGTTAACGTTGCTGTACCTTGGGTCCTGCAAATGAAAATCCATGATAATTAATTTAAATGTTGGACTACTGTCCTTACTAGAAAGGCCCTGATTATTTTAGGCTGCTAAGCATACAGCTAGGATGGAGCTCATGCAATGTGGTCGGGTTGAAGGCCTGTACATGGCACACTTTGCTGCCACCATTACAACCCATGTCTGACCATGAAGCACAGCTCAGATTGAAACAGTTTTGGTTTTAATGAAGGGAGGAAAACCAGAAAAACCCTCATGGTAAGGGAGAGACCAATATTTATTAACTAAACTCACATATGGTACTGATGTACTGGTCCAGCTCCCTAGCTGCTGGGACCCAGACCACAGTGGTATAGTGGTTCACCTCTTGTCTCTCACCACCCTATAAGAAGGCAAGTTGTCCCTGGTCTAGCCTGGATAACTATTTTGTTTTCTTTTCCCTGGAAACACTAAAAACAAAAGGGACAACCACCTTCATATAAACAGCCCCTGAAACTGCACATCAGTACCTCTCTGGATAAAAATACAAAATACATCTTGTTGCTAGAATGAGGTCTTTCATCCACACTAAAATGGTAATTTATTTTGTCTAAGAAATAGCTGTTTCAGTGCTGACAGCAAAAATGGAGGGGAAAAATGCATTTAATATTTATTTGGACTTGTGTCAATATTGTGCAGACTTAATTGGCAGACACTATAAACCTGGTTCCATTTCAAATGTTCTACATTTTATTCCCTATACCTATGCCTTCACTTAGACAAATGCAATATTAATAAAATAATGATATATTCTATTGTACTATTATAGCAGTATAGACCCCAAGTTCCTAAAGTTGCTGTGATATTATTGCAATAATGGTTTAAAGCAGCCCCTCTGCATGCAGCACTCAAAGTGTTAGGGAGAAAGCTGTCTCTTTGGTTTCCTGTGTTGCTAAGTCTCTTATACACTTAGTGCCCACATTACTGGATCTCCCCCCCCCCCCCATCCTCCACACACACACACCTCCCCCCCCTTTCCCCTCATCCTTTAAACGATGTTGCTGATAGCCACAAGGTCTCAGTGATTTCATGGTAGTACGTGCTGGAGTTTTCATAGCACCATGCATTGTAAAGTGCAAAGTGGGAGGAACCAATCTCATTAAAATCTCACCATGTACATCCAAAAACAATTGTGCCAAAAATTCTGGCAATGATTGTAGGTTTAAAAATTGAAGCAGGCAAACAATACAGTGAATTTATGGAAATGGAATCCCAACCTTAACTTTGTGTCCTAGGGGTTTAAAGATAAACAATACAAGAATTTAGAAAGATTCATTACTGCTACAATAGAGCAGATTTCGTATTAGTGTGAAACGGACTGCGGCATGCCGTGACCATGTCAGTGTCCTGTTGTTTACAAAAACATTCAAAAATTCTGCCGTAACTGTACTGTGACCGCACAGTGTCATTTTCACAGTTATACGAAAACTACTCTACAATAAATATATGCTGTATGAAATCAGTTGAATTATCAATAAATTAAATTAACGAAAAAACTTTTCCTTTATGTATAAAAAGTACTTTGAATATTTGAATTATGGAGAACATTGCATTCATGATTGTACAAGAAAGTTCTAGTCAACATCTTTGAAGTTTACAAAACAATAAAATTCCCCAAACATGCAAAAATATACCCTCAAAATTCTATACTAAACCCTTCATTTTTACTCTGTAACTTTGTAAATGCAAATTTACCTATTTTGAATGGGAACTGGAGGTAATTGAAAATAAACAGTTGACACAATCACTCTTTTATATGACCTACACAATGTAAAACTAAACTATAGCATTGATATTCTATTAGTAAATGCCTTTGAAATAATGTGCTGAAAATTACTTTCAAATTACTCAAGTTAGGATTTCTTCATGTCCTCAAGTTTTTACATTTTTGGATGATGAGAAAAACATAACGAAACTCTGATGAGTGGTCAAGCTAGACTTAATAATCCACCATTAACTAAAAGCAATCAAGATAAGAAAAATACTAGAAGTATAAATTCAAAACAATTTGCATGCATCATATACATTAGACTAAAAATCTCATTTTCTAAGAAAGAATTAAATAAATCTGCTTAAGTTTAAAGCCAAATGCTTATTTAATTCTGTTGTAAAAGTTAGAGGGTCAAACGTAGCTGTGATATACACTGAATGTATTAAAGACGGCATAGCTGAAGCAGGTGACATATAGCTGTAGCAAATAGTCAAGTATTATACATAACTGATCTAATATTATCTACCAACCATTGAGTGAGTGTTATCCATGAGGGTAAATCCAAAATAACATTCTTTTTTACAATTTTGATGGATTCATTCTTAATTGCAACTTTTTCTTTTGGCAGAGAAGTATGTTTGAATATATTAAGAGACTGGTGTTAAGTCTGTTTGTAAAATTCATGGTTAAAAGAAAAGAATAACAAAATGTTGCCACCAGTTTTAAGTTATAAATACAGCATGACAGCTATTGGAGGAACTATAATTTAATTTAATTTGTTCATGAATATGAAAATCTACAAAAATGTTTAAATAGAAATAAAAATTCATCCAGTTAGAATTGCCCTTCTTATAATCATGATACAACACAGAAAGTGTAAAAAGGGGAATTTTATAAGAAAGTCAGGAATAACAAATACACAGTAAAAAAATTGTTCTAGTGGTTTTTCTAGTAAGTAGATATAGTGGTTAAAGGATATAATAGCATTGACACATCTTATCTGATAAAGATATAAACTAATCATTGTACTTTTTGAATAGATAAAACCCACAACTATGCTTGAACTAAAATGTTATTATTATTGCATGACCATCCTTATAAGGAGGTGAGCTCATTACTATTGATGAGACAAAAACATAGACCACAAACCTCATTGATTGTTTTGCTAAAAGTGTTGTGTTATATTGGAATAAATAGATAACAAACAAATAAATTAATTAATTATAAATAAATGATAAATATAATAATTAATAGATAAATGAATGAAAAAATAAATGAATAAATAAATAAATAAACAAATACACAAACAAACAAATGAATAAATAAGTAAATAATAAATAAATAAATGATAAATAGATGAAAATAAATGAATGAATGAATAAATAAACAAACGAACAAATAAACATGTCTTTTCACCTAATAATAATAATTTTAATAATAATTATTATTTATATATATATACATCCTAAAATAATGATAAATTATGATGATGATGATGATAATTATAATAATGATAATTACACCATCTATCAATATAAATCCTACTATTATTATAAATATTTTATTGTGACATCCTTGAGATAAGCTTTTACTCTACACCTTAGAGGTATCAACCATAAACTTAAGGTGTGTCTTTCTAGTAGCCTCTACCCTTCCATCCCCCTTCTTCCTAGCCACTCTCCCTCCCCCTTCACGAACCTTGCTATACAGGCTAGCATCTATCTTATAGGTGTAGCGGTCATTTTCCAACAAGCAGCTCCACCCTTTTATATATAGGAGCCCCCACTAGTAATAATAATAATAATAATGTTTAAGATTTATATACCGCAAATATCTATATGTATATAATCAAATGCGGTTGAAATGAGCTGAAATGAAATAAAGTATAATGACAACATAAAGTAAGCTAAGAATCCCAACTGGCGAGGAGGCAAACCAGTTGGCTATATTACAAGCATGGCCGAGAAACTGAATTTGAACTAATCGAAATCGGAACAAATTCAGTCTCAGCTAGTGGCCAGAGCGGGAATCAAACCTGGGGCCGCCAGATTGCGAGACCAACACTCTGACCACTCGGCCATGCTGCCTCCTCGATAATAATTAGCATTAATTAGAGTAAATTATTACTGTAACTGATGAGCACAATGGTACTTACAGAGCTTGAAGCATTCCCATCACCCTCACTCTTCATATTTGACATCATATTATCCCATGCATCAAATGTGTTGGTTTTTCTTCGTAATTCATCATACAAGTTTTCTTTTTCCATTCTTAGTTTATTGATATGTCCTGAATCTAATCCAAGCTTGCGTTCTAGCTGTTCAATAATATTGAGTAACTGACGGATTTCTGCCATCTAGAAAATAATCAATCAAGAATTATTATTAATTGTTAGTGACGGTATATATTGTCTGAATGAAAGAGTGAATGAACGAATGCATGCATGAATGTAGCAGTCAGTGAATTAATAAATGGATGGATAAATGAATCAACAAGTAAATAAGTGAATGAACTAATAAATGAATGAAAAAATGAATGAATGAACAGTGAGTAAATTTATGAATAATTAAATAATTACAAAGTGAGTGAATGGATGAGTAAAGGCATACATAAAATAATGAATTAAAAAAGATTTAATGAAATCAAATCAAAGACAGAATATACATTTAAAAAATATAAAGTATGACACCCAAATAGATAAATACTTTGAATGAATACCACAGGAAAATCAAGATTATTCATGAATAGTTTTAATTCTTCTTGGTTTTATTTTATTTGAAAAATTGTTAAAGTAGAATGAGATGTATATACAATGTTTCATTGATATCCTCTACTTACTAGAAAAGTTTCTAAATGATAAAATACAATTATAATCAAGAAAATACAAAACTTGAAGTCAAAAATGTTAAGTCAACAAAGCCACATAGCAATGACAGCCATTCACATTATCATCATTATGAATTAAAACTGTCTACAAATTCAAAACCTTTTTGCCTTAACAGTCTCTTCTGTTACATTTGTTATAGTTTTCAGAGTTTCAATTTAAAAATTAAAATCATCCCACTATGTTCTTAAGAGGAGATGAATAAAAACTTCACTCAAAGGCCTTCATTGGTTCAAAGTAAGAAATTAGACAGAATAACTGACCTGACATGAGTCTGATACATTGAAGCCATGTCAAACAGATTTCCAGCAATCTTTCTAATATTTCTACATCAGTTATTATTGATATTTCAGTGTAGTTTTCTTTCTAGAGTGAGTAAAATATCAGAGCCTTAAGGCTGTGGCTTGGCTAGGCTTGGGAATTAGTAAGTTTGAATTTTAATTCTTTTGTCTGGTTCACCTGTTGAATGCTGAAGCTTGATGATCAACACCTGCTGGGTGAACTATATCTTATTGCATTCATTATCCCTAGATACAATTTATGACTAAAATATGCTAAAAATATATATTCAGATTATTAGGAAATTCATAAGTGAGTGAAAAATAATATTAAAAAAAGAAAAAATTATATTTTTAGAATTGGAATTTTTCAATAAATTGTAGGAAAGACCTCATGTTGTTTACATAGTGAAACTATATTTCTTTGAAACTTTATGACATATGATACTTAATATCAACAAACAAATCAACAAAACAAACAAATCAATTTCCTTTAATTACATAATTATATCAGAATCCAGTTATTGTGTTTTCTGTATTTTCAGAAAATTTAATTATACAGTAGGCTATATATGTCTTGTAATTTAAAAATACCATTTTACAAATTTTTATTTTCAAAGAGATCAAGGAAATTAATGGAGACAGAAAAGTTCAACTTTAGCATTGAATGAACATTAAAATAGGAATAAAGAAATGACAATGTAAACAATATATCAATCCCTGTATTTGTTTTCATTAAGTGAAAAATATCAATATTTTATCTTCATTCTTACTCTTCACTGTCCTATTGTTTCTTTCATTCTCTTTTCAAAAACTAATTGAAACATATCAGCTGTTGCCATGGCAACTGAATAGTACACAAAACTACTACTCTTTAATATTCATTAAACTATTCATGAATGCTGCATTAATCCTTAGGTATAATTAACTTCTACACATTCCTAAAGTAGAAATTTTTTAATGCACAACATGCTCACAAACTGGTACTTCTCATTCTGTACTCTGTAGAGGAGAAATGCTATTGCAAAAGCTGGTGCTTGCATGAATATACTTTATAAGATGTCTTGAACCTTTATATATATCTAGTAATATTGTTGTATCAGGCGTAATTACAATGTGGATCATGCTAGCCTTTCTAATGATAACAGACAGTATACATAAATGTCACACATGTTGCCAGTATAAAGTACTTGTTTATGTCAATACACTGATGAATAGCAAGTATCAAATTCTAATGCCACTTCAACTTTACATGTAAACCGGGACGTTTAATACATTTATAAACTGAAAATTAACTTTAGAATTAATAATTGAAGTTGAAGACGAAGAAAAATGAAAAATGGTTCATTCAAAAAAATAAGAAAATACTTTAACGCTAAAGCGCCAATCTTTTGTATTTTGTAGCAACTGTAGGGTGGGATTTAGAGGACAATAGAGCTTTTTGATTTTGTAAACAAAATTCTTTACCCGAATTGCGTGGAGTTATTTTGGGATAGAATTTGCTACGTGATAAAGTAATCTTTTGATCAAGAATATTAGTACAATACAACGAGAATGTGATGGATTGAGTGATAAAACGGCTTTACCTGGCGACGGCTTTCTTGCCATGAATTACGCTTAAACTTTTCCATCTCTATTTCATGCTCGTGAAATAATCTTCGTATTTCATCTGCTTTTCGCTTATCTGATTCCTGTACGACTTTAAGAGCTTCGTCGAATTCTTTTTTCTGCATTTGTAAGTCCAAGATTTCTTGTTCTAGTCTTGTTCTTTCGCGATCAAATTCCTTCCTCGACTCTTCTTTAGCGTCGTTCCACACTTCAGCTCTTATTCGAAAGCGTAGCTCTTCTTTCTCTTTCAGCCAAGCTTGCTGAGCCGTTTTAAATGCCTCATCTTTTTGCTTTATAATCTGTATAATTTCCTTCTCTTTCTCTTTATGCATTTGCTCTTTGAGAGAAGCAAGTTCATTAGCTTTCTCTTTGTAAAGTTTAGATTTGAGTTCGGTTAGCTGACTGCCTGCTCTCCTCTGCTCCTCTTCTCTGGCATGCCGAACATCTACCGACTTTTCTCTCCTTAACTGCTTAACATAAATCCTTTCATCGTCCAATTCTTTATTCAAACGAACTATTTTTCTCCTAAGATCTTCTACGCTGGACCTTGAAGTTCTCAGTTCTGCTGATCCCAATGAAGCACTCAGATTTGGATGTGAAGTGGCGCGTTTCTCCTCTCTGGTGTCGAACTTCTCCTCCGATGGAATTTTCCTCCAGGACTGACTTCTATTCATTTTACAAGAAATTTCTTGGGACCATTCCCTGGTTTACCAAAGATAACCAAACAATTGTAATTTATGGATGTAAAATTTCGGCAATGACCACCTGAAAGCTGCGTCTAAACTTGCATCAATAGTTTGCTGCACAACTGGCGAGAGCGCTGACTTCTCGACCATAAAACACATTAGAAAGCCACAATATTGTAGTGTTTATCATCATATCAGTATCATAGACAAAGTAGAGGATTTGTGTAATGACCACAGCAGCTAAAATAATAATTTTAGGAGGTAGATTTGGCGTGAATGCAGCTTTAGCAGTGGTTGAGTGGAAATAAACTCACGCATGTTGTCATGCAATACCTTACCCACCCATACTGAGGAGAATTATACCACAAAACTCTCTCCCCCACGGGATAACATTTGAGTTGCATTTTCTTCTAAAAGGTTACTGCATTTCTAAAAGTTTACTGCATTTCTCTCCTCTTGTAATTTTATGAAACTCAATTTTCCAATCACAAAGCTAAAGAAGGGGAAGAGAAATTGAAAATAAATAATGATAATTAACAATAATGATGATGTTGAAAGTATAAGAAAGGAAGGAAATTAAAGATTTTTGTTCATAATTTGCAAAATTTTTCCAGCCATCTAAATATTGATTTAGATGATTTATTGATTGCTAATATCAAGCCATAGATGTTTTTGTACATATTTACAAATTTATTTTTGTTTATTTTTCCGCGAAAATTGATCATCTGACAAATGGTGGCACGTGATACCCATGTGACATACTACTCATCTCTGATTGGCCAGCCATTTGGAACACAAACGTCATGATAAACAAACCTTGAAAGAAAAAGTCTGCGTAAATCTTGAGTTCAGAGCATAAAAAGATTATTTTGACACTGTTATTTTGCCTGCTTTACCACGAAAAGTATGGCGCATAATACGAACGGAAATAGCGAGACGTCTAGTGAGTCGTTAAATGGTAAATACCGACCAGAAATTATGCAAAATCGTCTTCAACGCGAAGGTTGTTCGATTCGTGTTTTCGCAACATCTGTAAATGTTTTTTTTTTGTCTTCAGGTTCTTGGGTGAATTTGGATGGTTCGACACGCAATGGAAACAGTGTTCATCATTCCCCGACTGGATCTCATTCAGGAGTAATGGAAGATCTTCTTGCAGAAGCTGTGGAAGATCATTACAGACAAAACTCTAGGTAAAGAACTCCTGTTATTGCTTGGCTAGTTTGCGGTCGATATGGTCGCGTTATTTATCGAAGAGATTTATCGTCTTAACCTCGACTATTTTTGACTTAACAGTATGTCATATTATACGCTGTTTAAGAATGTTTTATCTCAGATCTTTATTTTCCGTGATATCGATATACTTTTATGATTTCAGTGGTGAAAAGAGCCCCACGGCACCAAGCCCAACTCAAGATCTCCCTCAGGTGACGAACAATTAACGGCAGTCATTCATTTGCTTGTTATGACTTTCTCTTTGCGATTAGTGTAATGGAGTGTTTTAATTTCAAGTAACAATTTGAATTACTTTTTAAGATACAGTATTCATATGTGTGGACTTTACCCCTTACATTCACTGCGCAACTTTATACCTTAACTTTTTCTTGTCACGAAAAGACTAGCAGTCAAGCATAATTCCACTGTCTTTGTGTATGTATCGGATTATCTTGGATAATGACTTGATGACGTAGAGGAGCATTTTTTTAGGCTCTTTTGGCAGCCGTAGCAAAGGGAGGGGCAATGGAGGCGCATGTTCCCAAGAATAAAGAGGTTTCATAGTGATATGAGTGCTGTACCCAGTTTACATGGTAGAGAATCTTGTACAAGAATGAGGATTTTATTCACGTACAAGTACTGGGATAAGCTCATTCCAGTATGACTTGAACTTTTGTGTTGGTATCATGTAAATGCATACAAGAAATCTAATGGATACCAGGATGAACTTGTACTAGAATGAACTCATTGCAGTATAATGCAAACAGCCCCTAAGAAATTTATGCTATTGTATTCAGGAGCCTGTGTCAGTGTTGCCACAGCAACCAAAGACCGACTGGATATGGGAGTGGTCAAGTGGAATCGAAAGACAACCACCAAAGTAAGAATCAAATAAAAGTCTTAAATACATTGCAAATTCTTTTATGAACTTACTGTAAATTTTATCTCCAAAGGGAATGGAAGCTTCGACATCCAAAGACCAGCAAAAAGCCTTCATCTCGCACAAACCTGAGCTTAAGAAAAACTAAAGTAATGAAAAGGTACAGGGCAAACTGTTAAGAAAACAACCATGTTTAGTCTTGTCATGTAACAGTACTTCATCATGGTGCATTGTGTGACGAGACTAAACATAGCTGGGTAGGAGACTAGGCAAACTGATAATTGTAATATTATTTCTGAAAAACCCCTAGGGATGAAATAATAAAAGTTGTATTGTATTGTATTATTGTATTCTGCTATTTTGTCTGTCATCTAGTGGAATTAGGTTTGCTTGTTTTTACAGTGATCTTTTAAATGTAAACTTTTACATTGTGGTACCCACCATCGTCATAACCCATCTTGTAGCATTTGGAATAGGGTAAGTTAAGTTAAGTTAATTTGGAATAGGGTAAGTAAAATTAAAATGTGGCAAATTTGTATCACTTAATTACTATTTTTTTACTTGATAGCAGTGATCCATTGAAAAATCTCAGAGTATCATAGTGTTATCTTACCGAACAACAAAAATTTGAAATAATTACATAGATTACTGAGCATGATGACCAAATGATCTAAATGTTATACAGCTGAACCACCAGTAAATGGGCACCCTTCAGAAAAGGAACTTGTGTCCACGGCCTGTGAGAGCTGCTTTGGGAGGTTGTCAAGAGAAGAGACAGCAGGGGTGGATCAGGAGGGGGTTGCAGCATCATTGATAGAAATGGAAAACCTGCTGGGGGTTGTTTAGAGAAAGTATCAAGGAGAAAAGGGCCCAAAGTCATCTCAGGAGGGGGTATACACCCTCTGTACCCCTCCCTAAATCCACCCCTGGCTGAGGGTTGCCGTTTGCCTATTGAAAGTGTTCACTTACCAGAGGTGTTCATAAGTGTGTGTTTGACTGTATTATCAAAATTTTGTTTTCTCTTATCTTATTCATTCATTCATCCATCCATTGATCCCTTCATTGGTTAATTTTATTTTATATTTTACAGGATGTATGTTGGCAAAAAGATGTCTGTTATGCAAAGCTCATAAAACCCTAGAAAACTATGATTCAAGGATCTGGAAAATTCAAATGAATGAAGTTATTATTTATCCCTGATGCAGACCATCAAAATTATCATATATCCATAAAGCACAATCTCCTACGCAATTTATGTGTACTATTGATCTTACTGCTTTATATGGATTCAAGGTAATCATTATGGATTATCTTATGTCTTTATAATTATATTGTTAATAAAGACATTGAACTTTGAAGAGCCCAGTACTGGTGGCTGTCAATGTTTTTTTAATTAAAATAATTTAGTGTTATAGTGTGTTCCTAAGGAATAAAGAGTGTGTGATATTTATATTAGTATTGTAAATCAAGAAAACCTTTCTCTTTTAAAACATTATTACCTGTAGTAATATCCTGTAGTTTAACAACTTTAGTGGGCCATTAAAGCTATATGCTTTGTTGCTATTTCATAATCTATTTACCTCATGGTAAATAAATTATTACTAGATTTAAGCTGTAATTGTAAGATAATATTGTTGTGCTTTGATGTAAGATACTTTGGGATTTATACACTTTTTTAACCTCAGGCAAGATATTGCAAGGTAAATGAAATGCACAGTAAAATTAATGAAACTTTTACACAGCTACTGTAACATTGTTTTAATAATTAAATAGTTCTAGGAATACAGACTTACATTGTATTAAAAATAATTTGTATTCAAGAAAGAAAGGATTGCAAATGGTAAGACTGCCAAACACAAGTTAAAAAAACTTAGAGTTCAAGACTTGCATTTCAATATCAAGTCAAGACTTACACTTTTACAGTTAAAAGACTAAGAATTCTGCTAAAAAATTGAGATAAGAGCTAAATGTTGGCCACTGGCTCTCTGTTTTGAACTACTCACAACCCTTAAAAGTTGTTTTATTACTGGAAGATAAAATGTTATGATTATTGATTAAATTGTTTAAACATAGGGGTTGTTAAGCTTTTTGGATGTAAATAGGACTGCTTTTCAGTAAAGTATTGTTATTTTATGTTTGCAGAATATTGTAAATTTATAGCAACTGTTAAAGTGTGATTGTTAAAATAAACTTCTATATAAAGTAGGAATTAATTTCTTGTTTATTTAATGTTTATATTTGCAATTGGGGTGTACAGTGTAGTTTACAGAACTTTAAGGACTGGATTCCAAAGTTCATTCACACGAGCTCAAGTTGGGACTGTGTGTGCACCCTTATAAATACCTTCCAGAGCTAATAAGATGTCTTGCCCCATTTTGGAGCTCATTCGTGTATCCTTTCTTTTTTCAAATGACCTCAGCTCATGCTGATAGCAAAATTTACTATGAGCTGAGGCCATTTGAAAAATGAAAGGATACAAGAATGAGTTCCAAAAATGGGGCAACACATCTTATTAGCTCATAAAAACCAGCCACAATTTAATGCCCAAAGTCAAAAAGCAATCCTGAAAATAGCCCAGAGGCAACCCATCATGTGACACATACATCTCAGTCTTCTGCTACTCTCCTACGGCCAGTTGCATAAAACGTCAATGCAACTGTTAACGTCAGATGTTAAGCCTAGTTAAACCACTGTTAGTAATAACTGATGTTAGCAGTTATGTGCGATGTTACGTTTCTAGCAACTGGCCCCTGATGTCTGCCATTATTCATGCCTGTTTGTCAGGATTATTAGTGGTGTTATATATACATGTGCATATGCATGCATTATGTGCATAAAGGTAGCTACACCACTGAATATCAGAAATTACAATAATTGTAATTATTGTTTGATCACTAAGCCTTTGATAACATCATAATCCCTTATTAAAGTATACCCTATCTATAGAGGGACCACCCATTTTCTTGATTTTATCTTGAAGTTCTGGCTCTAGATGCTCCACTTTCATTGAGCTATAACGTGAAAAAGAAAACATTCAGTTTTCGTATGACTACGAAAATGACGTGGTCTTGGCACAGTATGGTGACAATTTCAAATGTTTTTAATAATAATAATCATCATCATCATCATAATCATCTTTATTGAGGTAACTTTTTCATTAACCATGATTTTCAAAAAGGACCTCACAGCACAGATATGGTCGCAACACAGTCAATTTAACACTTGTATGAAAATTATTCTAATCAGATGTTTAAACCATTGCTGTTCTTACCATCTTTGAGGGAAAATTGAACAAGCAGCAGGTACCATAAATGTTAAACTAACTCCACAAAGTAACATTTGGATTGGTCCATGGAGGAAACGAATTCTCTGAAAGAATAAACCATGAAGCAATATTTCAACAATACTGCAACCATCCTTGGAGACTTAGACTACATGCTCCTTGTCTGACTTCCCAACTTCCCCTCATTTCTTCTCTTCCTCCCTTCCCTGGATCCCTGAGAAATTATTAGCTAAATCCCTGAGAATCTAAAAGCTAAATATTAAGGCAATGTACCTGCATCCAGCGATATGTCTCAAGTTTCTCCATGATAATTGGAAGGATCACTGAAAGAAAAATTAAAACAGTTCAAGAGTTAATCAGAAGAATGGTATTCAACTCAAAGCCATAAGAACTGATGAGCTACATGTAAATGTTTTTACCTAAAAACTGCCATTTTGATAAATGTTTAGAACTATAAGATTAAAGATCAGAGTATCTTACGCATTCCTGGTGCAGCCATGGTTATTCTTGAGAACACAACTTGAGCTATTCCCTTTCGAGCAGCTTTCTTTGATGGACCAATAGCATTGCCTTCTTCATCATAAACAATAATACCGTGAAGTAATTCTCTATAAACAACAATAAAAAGCAAAGGCAAACACCAATGGCAAGTCAATACTCCTAGTTCAGAAAAGAAAAGAAAAGAAAAGAAAAGAAAAGTAATGTAAAGAAAAGAAAAGAAAAGAAAAGAAAAGAAAAGAAAAGTAATGTAAAGAAAAGAAAAGAAAAGAAAAGAAAAGCAATGTAAAGAAAAGAAAAGAAAAGAAAAGAAAAGTAATGTAAAGAAAAGAAAAGAAAAGAAACGAAAAGAAAAGAAAAGAGAAAAGAAAAGAAAAGAAAAGAAAAGAAAAGAAAAGAAAAGAAAAGAAAAGAAAAGAAAAGAAAAGAAAAGAAAAAAGAAAAATGTTTCTGGGTTATATTCTCAACCTGCCTCCTCTCACTTGTCCTCTATCCCATTGATATTCACCACAGGTTGCATAATTACACACTTCACCAGACTGGAAGTCTTGACTTGGAATTGATTGATAGACTACCAAAAATCCAACTCAAATGTCAGCATGGAGCCTTCACTATTGATTTCTGAACACTTTATTAGCTTCACAGTTGCCTATCTCCCAATTCCAAACCAAGACCTTTATCTGAAGAATCACATTATGCAAAGGGTGGTAAAGCTATACTGGTAGGGTTGAACATCTATGCCCTTTTGAACACCCAAAAGTGTTCTTCCAGGGGGCAGACAGCAGACCCCTCCCTACCACATTTATTCTGTGCTACTCAGATCAGAAGGAAATCAATACAACAAGAGTGAAAGATTCATGATAACCAAATAAAGCTAAACCACAAAACCTTTTGTTTAAGCTAAGCTTAATGACAATAGAGGTACTTGAAACTAGGATGTGCTAGCATAAAAAAACAAAAGACTTGGGCAACCATAAATAGGCTTGCAACAGTATTCTCTTTTGACCAATAAACTTGCCTTTGTCTCATCAATGGAATATTGACACAGTTGGCAGCAGCTACAGCAGTGAAAGGGACATAACGAGCTATGATTGGTGGTGCTGTCTGGAATAGAATGACATTTATTTAAATCATGCAAGTGACTTATAGTAATACAAATCCAAAATTCTAAAAATGATTTTATGGAGCAGGTTAGAATTGTGCTGGGAGTAGTTTTTTTCCCTTGTTTGTAATAAAAGCAATTTCCAAATGGAGAGCTGCAAAATTGCTGGATTTTAATCAGTAGAATACAAATACTAAAAGCATGCAACATAAATAGTACTAATTTAAAATAGTGTTAAACTATGTTAATTCAATTGTTTTCTATTGTTTAATTAGTGCTATTTAGTACTAAATAGTGCAAAGTATTGCACATTTTTTGTGTTTGTACGTACTCTAACTATATGGTTACATAATGACAATAGAAGAATAATTACTGACCTTTATAAGACTGTTTAAACCAATAGCAACAGCTACTGCACTGGTTGTCGCTGACACATAGGCCACACCTATTTGCCTACACATGAGAACAGTAGCTTATATAAGCTAAAAATACACAAAATTGGACCACTAACTTGTACCATCACTACTATCACTGCAATAAGATCATTGCCGTTACTTCTGTATAGCAAATAGAATAATATCAACTTGTAAAGTTTTACTTACTTCCCAGTGATTTCAGACTTTGCATTTCTATTGGTATAGTTGACTAAGGCATTGAACGACTGATTGATCCACTGCCAAAATATTACTGCTGGTACAGTCCTGACAAAACCAAGATTAGATTAGATATTATTAGTATCAAATAGGATTGAGGCATTGCCTGAATTAGCAAACACAGCCACCTTACATCAGTAACCTCATGTTGTGGCAACCAATGTTGCTGTATTACAAGCTTCAAATTACTACAGTCTTGGTTGAGTGAGTGCAGAGGATGAAGTTTTTGGGCCACTTTCTTGTCAGTACTTTTGAAATTTCCAAAATATCCTCTGGATATTAATCCTAAAGGATTATCCTGGATCCACTCCTGATATCTGATCAATAACACCCAATTCCTTAGCATTATTTACACACCTATACCACTGCAACATTGCACCAGTTATAGCCATTCCACCAGGAACTTGAAACGTCATGCGTCCAATAATATTCATTCTTTCACCACTGTCTGGGTGGAAAGCTGAGTCTGTTAAGTGTTTTGCATCCCATAATTCCTCTATGCTTAAGCCAGGAAAACTTTTGCCTTGTCTGAAAATGAATTACAGTACATGTATTGAAAGAAACTGACTGACTGACTGACTGACTGATTCACTGACTGACTGACTGACTGACTGACTGACTGACTGACCACTCGCAAGTGTGTGTATTCATAGCCTACTCTACAGGTAATCCCAATGATTTGGGATACCTGTGTAAAATTGTCAAGTCCTTCTTTGCCTCAAAATTTCCACAGGGACTCCAAAAGCAAAAGTTGATTATAGAGCAGGCTAGTACTACAGATGTTTATCATATGACCCATATTTAGCCCTGGATGCACTCTTAAGAAAACCTGAAAAAGTGACTGACGTGAGCAGGACTGGATAGCTTTTCAAAGGTGGTCTGGAAAAACCTGTATCTGGACCCAGACCAGTAGGCACACAATAAATATGAATAGAATGGTGATGAAAACAGTCATATGATAAACTGCTTTTTGACTGAGTTAGATCGGGCCAGATGGAAAAATATTTGGTTCAGTCTTGGTCATTTCAATGTATGGACCCAGCACAGGCATGGCCTTGAGCCAAACAATTTCCTGTCTTACCCTCCCACTCCGTGAATTAAAGTACATAGTAGGTAATTCTAGTCTAAGATAAGATAGCATAACTTACTTGTATTCATCTACAATCCTTTTAGCTTCATCAAGTTCTTTGTTTGTTTTAAAACTTTTGATCCAGTTTGTGATTGCAAAGAAATGTCTAAAGCGGCCACTAAATGTTGACTGGTCCCATCTTGGGGCATCTAAGTTAATTCTCTCTTCCATGACTTGTTATCTATAATCTGTAAGGATGTGCCTTACTTAACCTAAAAATGACAGAATGGTGATGTTTCAATATAAATCAAAGACAATATGAAATGAAAGGGTTAGCATTTTATAATTTTATAACTCAGAGTCTCATTCGCCCTGGTTATGGTCTCTAGTCAATGTCCCATAAGAGAATATTACCAGAATTTCATATTCACATAGATCGCCACTCATCATCGAATCAACCCCTTAAATAGTGGCTGTCTAGACAATGGGATTCCTGTGGTGACCATTGAAAGTGTGTTCCAAAATTTTAATATCCACATTTTCCTGTACACTTCTAACCAGGCTAACAAGGTCCTGGTATTCTCCAGTGAAATATCTCTAACTGTACATGTAGCTTAATTACTAAAGAATGGGCATTATGCATCACTTGTCAGCCCATTGGTGAATTACAGCACCACCACTTGGTCACTATATCTCAAGAAGGACATTGCTATGATTGAGTCGATACAAAGAAAAGTAGCAAAATTCTCAATAAACGACTACCACTGTTTTAGCAGCGTCAGTGGAATACTTCAACAGCTTAACTGGAATTCATTAGAAGAACAGAGACTGATAAACGACATTGTTGTCTTCCATAAAATTCAATAGAAATTAGTCAATATAGATTTGCCAGAAGACGTTCAACCATATTTCAGATCAGAACGTCTCCATCACCAATTGAACTATCATCAAGTGACTCCTAGAATAAACACATGTAAAAACTCTTTTTTTTATTAAAACTATACCAGTATGCCTGTGTTGTGAGCACACCCCATCAGTCTCGAAATTCAAAGAGCAGGCTACAATTTATCTGACTAGAGTGCAGTTTATCAAAGTCATATAATTATTAGTGTAATAATAACTATGTATTATATATTATTAGTAGTAAATTGATTATTTTGCATGACCAACATTGCTCAGATTTAGCCATGTTATATCAGCATGCACTACATAACCTGAAACTGAAAATGAAACTGAAACTTCGTACGAAATTCAAAGAGCAGGCTACAACTTATCTGACTAGAGTGCAGTTTATGATAAAGTCATATAATTATTAGTGTAATAATAACTAAGTATTATATATTATTATTAGTAAATTAAAAGTAATTGATTATCATTTTGTAGAACCAACAGTGCTAGGATTTAGCCATGCTATATCAGCATGCACTAAATAAACTGAAAATGAAAATGAAACTTCGTTAGATACTTTACTAAAACGATATCTTAATACGAAGTGCATAACATTGACAATGCGATATTGTACAGTACACGTGTCACGTACACCCATAAACATTAAACCACCAAATATGGAATACGTATACAGGCATTTATATCTGCATAAAAAATGTTTAGATAAGGTCTAAGAAAACTTTATAAACACACATAAAGTCCTACAGCCTGCTCGATCACCCGCAAAGTTTATACCTGAAGAAATATTATCTGTGTTGAATGACTGACCAAACACGATTGCATTCACGAACAAAACCCCATCAAATCGTAAAAACACTTCAAAATACTTAATTACTACACAGAAAAATAAGTAAGAACATTAATCAAACCTTAAGTGAACATTGCACGCTCCTGTAGGATCTCCTGTAGTCGCTTACAATGGAATCTTTAATACTTGTTCACCGAAGCAAGGATTTACCGGTTGAAGACTTGTTTCACATGCGCCGGTGAGTTTTGATTCAGCGGTTTCACGTAAAAAAAACTTTTTGGCGGGAAATCGAGAGAAGGAATATATGAATTGGAAAGTTGAAATTCCGAAGCATATTGTTTTTTGGCCATTTAAAATGACAACCAAGAGTAGTAAATTTTATCAAAAGAAACACCAAGGAGAAAGCACATCGTTCGAGACATTTTAGTAAAAAGGCACAGGTATCCCGACAAATGGTTCTCAACTGAGTTGCCGCAATGGCTTTTCAGACTGTTACAAAGGTACTCTGAAAAGAAAACAAAGCAAACATTGGAAACTCAAGAAAGACTGTGAAACTTCAAGCAACTGCTTCAATAACAAAATCACAGGAATCCAAAACAAGTACTGAAGCTTAGGGAAGAACACTTGGGTGTGCAGCGTGTCCCATATGTTACCTTTAAGCACTTTGAAAAGTGTGTGTGTGTAGAGGGGGGCCACAGATTTTTACGCTCACTCTGTGAGAATGTTATGTGTGTATGTATATAGAAAGGGGGAGGGGCCATCAAAAATTGAGCAGTTACCTCTTTCATTTGCACCAGCCCCTCCCTGTAAATAATGACCAGTCCCCTATGAGTCATTCTCTGGGGCTCAGGGTGTCTTGGAAATTCATAAACCTCCCCACACCTCTCCTTCTTCTCCCCCTCTCCCTCCCTTCCCCCTCTCCATGATGCCCTGGGTCCCAATGATGTACTTGAGTCTATGGTGGGAAATAGGTGTGGCATACACATGCTGTCCTTGGCCTGGTAGCTCAAAGGCGGGTTAGTGCTGCGAGTCAAATCCAAAGAAAACCTTCAAGCAACCAGACCCCTGATTGATGTCTGCTGAAAAGCCAGGGCCTCAAAGAATTTTTTTTTTTGCCTCAAAGATTTTAATCTTGGTACCCTGTTTTACAGAGGATAAAAAATAATCTGTGACAGTCCATTTTACCATTTTATTGTATGTTCAAGTACAGTACATCTTATTTTTTATAGTAAAACAACCCCTAAGTTCATTTGTATATCTTTCAACATTTACAATCAATACTTCTACTAATGATTCTCAAGAATGAACTATTAGAGAGATTAAACATCATGTGCACAGGAAACAGCAAACAGTAGTGAGGAACACGTGACCTACAAAATTCTCCTCTGGCATTGCTTGTTTGGCACTCAAATGAAAGAGCGACTTTTCATGTTTACAGCAAACACAAAATGAACCACCCTCTCATTGAAACAGCAACGCAAGATGTGAAAAATACAGGACACTATCATGATCTTCTCTGCCATATATGTGATGCTTAATCCCTCTATCAAGTCCTTATATGGAGTGATAAAAAAGTGCATTGTAAATGTTTTAGCATTATTAGACTAGCAATAGAATGATCAACAAACAGTATATAATAATTATGCCAAACAAGCACTGATCTTAGCACATAAAACTATTATGGAATTTTAGTAATCAGTACACAAAATTAATCATATATTTTAACTAAATTACAATGAATTTTCATTTGAATATCCCTCATGTTGCAAACATGGTTGAACTAGTTGCATATCTTTATACAATTTGCTTCAAAATAAAAGCAATAATGTTAGTTGGCTATTTTATATGGTGATCAAACTTTACAAATACAGAATATTGTTCAGTGTATTATGTTGTAATTCCAACAAAGTATAAAATTAAACTATTCAGAAATAACACCAATTCTTGATTGCTTCATTTCATGGTTCCTTGATATTGGTTTACTATCTGAAAAAAAGGAATACATTTAAGTCCATTTTTGAATCATAAATGGAGAATGATTTAGTCAACTGACATATCATTTAGTCAGATATGCCGAATGATAGCAGACTAATTTATTCATGAACAATAAACTATTTTCTCAATGCTTTTTTACTCCGACAAAGAGATAAGGTGCAAAACATCAGTATTAAACTAAGTTATCTCCCTTTTTATAAGGTGTTATGAATTTCTATCCATCCCTTGTTGTATATTATACACTGACGCAGCCTTAACTAGTTCACTTGCTGTTCTCCATTTCTATTTTCTCAATGGACAACAGACCAGCATATTACTACCATTACCGTTGAAGTGCAACCTGTGAAGCTCAAAGTCTCATTCGACCGATACAAATTGCAATTCCCCAGAAAAAATGCCTTGAATTTATGATAAAAGTTGATTATACATTTAAAGTTTATCTATATTTATCGAAACTTTCCTTGCAAATTCAAGGCATTTTTCTTAAGAATCACCATTTGTATCGGTTGAGTGATTTGATTGACGTCTGTGTTAATGCTAATTTTGAATCGAGTCTTTGAACTTCATAGGTCACACTTCAACGATAACGGTATTAACATCCATGATATTACCTGTGTATGACGAGATTATACTTTGGTTCTTCTACCCCATTCTTTGACCATGTCTTTCATTATATCACCTTCAATTATTGGTCCTATTAATGGGTTCAACTGTGACAGATAACAGCACAGCCAGCTAACATCATTAGTTAAGGATAATATATCAAATAAATAACTTGGTATGATTTAGACATAAAAGTTAATCTTCAAAGAAGTCAGCTCTGATCAGTAAGCAACATGTATTTACACTGATTTATTCAGTAGAGGTGGCTACCTGACCAATGTTTGCATAAATACATGCCCCAACAGACTTAAGTCGCCACATTGGATTGGTCAATAATTTCCTCCCACTGCCACATCACAGTAAGTGCAATGCCATGAGCCCTATTTATGACAATCTTTTTATGGAATGCCTCACTAAATCTTGGCACAAGGTCCACTTATTTTGGGTACAGCACCCCTATCAGAACATATTTTCTGTTTGCACCATGATTATTATGGATGCCGTAACAAAAAATGATGGGCCAACATACCCAAAATTAGGGCTGCCGTACCTCCAAAGGTTGTTATATAAACTAGGCTTCAGTATTCCTGACTCGAAATTGGGGTGTGGAGGCTTTTTATTCCACTCAGAGCAACTGATATTATATCAGTAGTAACAAAAACATTAGAAGCATAATGTTGTGATGGTTGGTTTCTAGTTAATCAGGATACAATAACCAGCAACACACAGCGGACAGGACAAGACAGGTCTGAATAAGACTGAAACAAAGAAACAAAAATATGAAGAACTCATACAAGAGATATTATTAATCCATATAGTAGTACATATATTAAAATTTTCTAAATATTTCGATCAAAGAGTATAGTTAAGGTTATAGAAATAAGATGATACATAAAAACACACGAATTCGTAGTTCAGTGAATACAACGTATCTTGAGGAGCTTTATGGAGTTAACACTCTGAAGAACATTATTATAAGTATTCAATACAAAAAATACTAAGACAAAATTAGTGATAAACGAGGATTCAAGACCGTCACAGATCATGGATCTCATCACAAAATAAGCTTAATGTCGTTCATTTCTCTCTCAATACCTTTTGTTTTTTCCTCTAATAAAACACGGTAAAACTGCTCCAAAAAGCAACCAAAACACAGTAACTACAACCACGGGGATAGCTGCAGCAGTCTTGGCCGATCCATCGTTTGGTAAATTTGTCATATTTAGAACCTCAGCCTTCTTCTTCGATGAAACAAGATGGCGTCGAAGAAGTCATGTGAAAACAAATGCACAGGGTTCCCAACATGACTGGGTTATAACACAGGCAACCCATATATTTATAGAGATTCTATCGTTGTTTCTTCCGGCGAAAATTTATAATTTTGTCGGATTCAATGAAAAAAAGGGGAAATTTTCTAAGGAAGCTAATTTCGTAAAAGTGTTGGTCAGTCACCTTTTTGGTTCCGCGTTTAATTCTCCGATGGGGCAACTCGTGTGAGTTTCAGATGTCGCGTTCTCCTCTTGCCACTCAAGGGTTTTCTCAGGGTCCTCCTATTTTCCTTCCTCACTAAAAACGAACTGCTGAACTGAGAGCTGTGTGCGATATTGTGTGTAACAGTCGGCATCAATCAATACACAACAGTTACAAGATATTGGACACTTAAAGGGATATTTAATTCCTTTATTTAATTCACCTTAATAATAATAATAATAATAATGTATTTATAAAGCGCAAATACAAATCTGTTCTAAGCGCTAATTAAATAAATATTGGTAACAAAAGACAATTACAAAGAATAAGCAAATTTGAAGAGGTAAGTTTTTAGTTCAGTTTTAAAAGAGGCCAGACTTGATACATTACGGAGAGATGTTGGCAGTGAGTTCCAGAGTTCAGGTGCAGCTACAGAGAAGGAGCGATGGCCATAAGATTTAAGATTAGTGCAAAGTTTTGAACATTTTTACGACGTCAAGAGTGTGTCGATAAGAGGACAGACAATGAAAAACCATCTTCAATTCGTTTTTTACAACAATTATTTGAGATAAAAGTTAAAAAATCCTTTTCAAATGGGGTAACAGAACGAGCGCGCGCGCTGAAACGCGTCAGCAGTGTGTCTGTCCTCTTATTAGGGAGCAAGGGAGCTTAAGGACGTTCGCGGGCATTGTTCACGCGCACTTTTACTGCGCACGCTAGCGCGCGCTACCTCGACTAAATCCAAAATGGCGGCCTAAAAGAATTTTTTTCGATAATGACTTTTTCGATTTTTTTTAAATGGAAATTATTTAGAAAAATAAAAAAAGCTAAAAAAAGGAATTTTACTGAGGAAAAAAAATCGTTCAGGTTGAAAAACTGCAGAAAAAAGGATGGAAAAGATTCTACTGGACCCAGTCTCCTCTCGGTATTCAAGATGGCGGCCAAATTTGCAAACTTTGCGGCTCTTACGGCTCAATATCTCGGAAACGAATACGGTGACCCCCACTTTTTATTTCAATTTTTGACAAAGAATTACATAGGCTGTTAATATTCTAAATTTGAGAAAAATATTATGGTAAAATCATAATAAAAACACGGATTTCCGTGACAAGTTTGAGCGAAGTCGCGGCAAAAGCGTCGCTCATGACTGTCAATTCGAATTAAAAACAACAGCTATTTTTTAAGTATTTACAAATATTTTCACATATAATATTATTCCACGGATTATTGAGTGGTCGTGTAAATAAACATTGAGCAATCCATTGAGTTTTTCTACAAAAAAATGACTTCTATGCTCGACTCGTATAGATTGGCGCGCAAGCGATCTTCTACGAGAAAGTGGGTGCACTTTGATGTCACCTCACTCCTCAACGAGCACGGTGACCCCCATTTTTTATTTGCTCTTTGAACTTCTATGATGACATTATCTCACCATGCGAAGTATGAAGGAAAAAACATGGTAAACTTTTTTTCCCGCGAACGTCCTTAAGCAGGAGACGTTTTTGTCAACACGGACGTCACACGCGCGTTTTCGTTCATCCGTGCGACACACTCTAATCAACCAATCAGATCGCGAGATTAGTATCAAGTGTTGTAAAAATGATATTGTATGATGACCAAGAGACCATAATACTAAGAGAGCGAAGCTCAGTATTGATGTCTGTGCCATGTTCGTGGCGGCTAAGGCTATTTTTAGTAACTTCGCCATCGCGCGCGCAAGGCACTTAAACAATAGAATTCAAACGGTCCCTTCCGCGCGCACGCCAAAAAGCAAATTCTATTGGTTGAGGGCCTTGCGCGCGCGACTGGAGAAGTTACTAAAAATAGCCTTAGTCGCCGCGAACATCGCACAGACATCAATACTGAGTTTCGCTCTCTTAGTATTATGGTCTCTTGATGATGATATTGATGATATTAGTGAAATTTCTAAAAGATCGGGATTGACATGAGTGAAGACATTCTTAGGTGTGGCCATATCGCAACAGTCTCAATGAATAATTTATTGTTGGATTATCTACACTGGCGATTTTGTCATAATAACTTGGGCAACGATAACATTTTTATTGCAAAATTATTCCAAATTTCCTTGTGTGCACAGTCGGACACACGATGCGACTTGCGCAATATTTTCTGCAACATTGCGCGCAACACATAGTTGCACCGTGTGTCCATCCCTGGAAAAGTTGCACACAATCGCTGCAAGAGTAAAACCAAGTTCCACTTCTGCAAGCTTTTCTGCTGCATGCAACTTTGCGCACAACTGAAAAGGACCGTCCGGACACACGCTGTAGCTGCTGTTGCACGCAACGTTGAAAGAAAAGTTGCTTCAGGGGTCCGGGCCTTTAATTTAGATAGAACAAGGTCAAGCCAGAAATGGATGAAATTTAGTGAAACTTCAGTAGGATTTCAGTAATTTGCAGAATGCTAGAAGAGTTGCAGTGAAATAGTTACTCAAATCACGCGACAAAACCATGTAAAAGAGCCTTAACTCAAAACGTAATGACTTAGAGCATAGTTGACTATGCTTAGAGTCCCTTATTAAAGTAAACTCTGTCCATAACTGGCCCTCCTCTTTTCCTGATTCTGTCTTGTAGGTCTGGCTCCAAGTGTACAACTTTTATGGGACTGAAAGAACAATTATGAAAACTTAAAAGTGTGAACATGATAACAGGTTACCGACAGCATAAAATAGCTGATGTTACAACGAAACGATTTGCAACAACTTTTCGTACAACGTAATGCTTGGTAAAATTCGTTATTTTGCGCTGCGAAATGTTTTACTTCAAAAACCACAAAATTGCAATGTGCTGCCAAAGCAAAATTTCGCTAAAAACCGGTATGTCTCATGGTATAAACTTTACAAACAACTGACCGTTGCGCGAAAAATCGTCGTTGCAAATCATCTCGTGTACCATAAAAGGATAACACATGATGTAGTCTCGCCATCTAGGTTAGACATAAAATAGAACAAGCAACAGAAATAACGCAGTGTACGGATTTCTTACCATCTTTGTGGGAACAGTGCACAGCCTGCTGGCACCATAACTATAAGACTGTAAGACAGAAACATTGTTAATCAAAGCCTGACATAATTGTGTTTATAAACAAATAGGAGAAGAATTATATCACATCTTCTTACAATAATCCAACAGCAAGAGTCTGTATCCAACCATTATAAGGAATGAACTGCTGTAAAAAGATACAAGATTGCAGTTTGTATTACATAGTATATCATCGATCGACATATAAAAGTTATCATAAATAAGCTCACCTTACCTTCATAGATGGAATACTCTCAATTTTTTCCATCATTGTTGGGAGCAATACTACAAACAAAACAGGAAACATACCTTTTAAATGTGACAACCATTCGCAACCTCATTAGACACAGCAAAAGCCTCAAAGAAGTGCTTGATAAGGTGTCAGGAAATGGTTGATAAGCAGGAAGTGGTTGGTAGTGACACTTGCATGAGAGTGATCAAGTTTATTGTTGCATTTCTAGGGTGTGGTCAAGGGAAGAGGAGGAGGGGTCAATGGCAGGCTTTATGTCATTCATTGATACCTACATAATGTTGGTACAGCCATTGTTATTCTTGACACAATGACTTGTGAAATTCCTAGCATAGGTGCCTTTTTTGATAATCCGAGAGAATTACCATCAACATCAGTCACTTCAACACCATCTATGATTTCCCTGGAAATTAAAATTGTTGGTAAGTAGTTGGTAGGGTGCCAGTAAGTGGTTGGTAAAGTGTCAGAAAGTAATTGGTAAGCAGAAGTGGTTGGTAAGGTGTCAGGAAGTGGTTGGTAAGTTGTCAGTAAGTGTTTAGTAAGGTGTCAGTCAGAGGTTGCTAGGGTGTCAGGAAGTTGTTGGTAGTGTGTTGTTAAATGATACTTGTCCATTATGGGTCTTTGATATTTGATGTCCAAGTTGGCTCACTCGCTGTCTCCACTATGCACTCTTCTTGAAAAACAAAGAACGAAGTACATTTTACCATTCTGGCCTCTTCTGTTGTCTGTCAATCGTCACCTTCAGATGACTGAAGAGCCCAGAACAGCAAAATATATTTCATTCTTTGTTTTTCAAAAAGAGTGCGGAAGTGGAGACAATGATTGAGCCAACTTGAACATCAACATCAAAGACCTAATATGAATGAGGTATGATTTCAAAATCCACTTTTGCCAAAATTGTAGGTTTAGGAAAATTATGTTGTTAAATGGTGTTAAGAAATGTGTTCAGGAGCAGATCCAGGATTTTGCAAAGGGGCTGTCCCAATTGGCCTCTTGAGAGATGATGTCACATCCAAGATAGCGGCCTCATAACAATGGAATCTGATGACGTCATCTCATACGGCACTAGGGGGTGTCTGGTGAACCTATGGACACCTCCCTGGATCAATCCCTGTGGTTGGTAAATGGTTGACAAAAGAGTTGGTAAGAAGTTGGTAAATAGTTGGTTAGGTACTAGAGTGCTCACAATATATCCGTGAGAAAGTTAGCGAACTAAATTGTACTCAATAGCGCGAAATCCTTTGTTTTCTATTGTTTAATTAGTGCAAATTAGTGCAATTTCTTACAAAGTTTTTCATGGATATATTCTAAGCACTCTATGTTAGTAAGTTGTCAGTAAGTAGTTGGCAATAATAAACTGATGTTATCATTTTCACTCTCAAGTCTTATTAAATTATTAGTAGTTAATACTCATACCTCTGCCTCATCAATGGTATATTAATGCAATTAGCAGCTGCCACACCAACAAATGGAACAAATCGAGTGAAAAGAGGAGGAGCTTTCTTTGTAACAGATAACAAATATGCGTAAGTCAGTCTCATTTTAAAAAAGTGGTGGCAAAAATGGCATATCCAGGAATAATGCTACAGAAAGACAAGATTGCAAAAAATACCTTCACTAAAGACCTGAAAAGCATTGACACTGCCACTGCACTTGTTGTCGCACTTACATATGCCACACCTATTTGCCTGTAATGAAATCAAATGGAGTGGGAGTGGCATACACATGCTCCACAGGTAACCCAATTCTATCCACAATGCTAACACAGGTAACCCAATGGATGCATTATAAATATTCAAGAATTTGTTGACAACTTTATATCATAATAGTATAACACAATTGATACTATTATATTTAGAGTATAGAGAATTGGAAGCCCATGTGTATTTAGAATAAGGAGTAATATAAAATGATACAAAATATATTCTTGTAACAACATTGATTTGTTTTAACTTACTTGTTTGTGATATCTGTATTTGCATTTCTATTAGTGTAATTTGCAAGTGCATTGTAAGACTGATTGACCCACTGCCAAAATAGTATCTGAGGGACTGTCCTGTAAAATTCACATGATCATGAGGTTAGTAAAACTTTCAATTTTAATTGAATTATAATTCAAATATTGTCACTTACTTATACCAATAGAGCATAGCACCACCAATTATCATGTTAGCTGGCAGTTGACAAGCCATGCGACCAAACACATTCATTCTTTCTCCAGAGTCAGGGTGAAATGCTGAGTCTACAATGTGCTTTGCTTTCCAAAGCTCTTCAATGGTAATGTTTAAAGGTGCTTTCCCTTTTCTACATGAAAAATTAAAAAAATGTTAATTTTGTTAAAGATATATATGATCATGCAAATGCGATAGCCAGATGAAATTTCTTAATAGACAATTTCTTACTTTAATACAGAGGTGCTTGCCTCCATCTGAGAATTACATCTGATAATCAAACTATTTTCATGCAGCTGATCTGTTTTTGATCTGTCTAGACTAGCTGTCTGGCTGGCTGTTTGTCTGTCTGTAATAATAATCTTGTGGATCAATTTTATCCTTGGTTCATTTTATTTTCCTTTTTATGTATGGTAAATGTATGATGATAAGTATAAAACAAAGGAAATAGAACAAATTGAACCAATGATAAAATTGAAACAGAACAACGACAAGTTATTAGATATTCATAATTTATGCGCATATGAGCATGTATGAATGAAACCCGGGGGGGGGTACTCCCTATAATTGACTATACGGGGATGCTCCGCCCGAAAGGGGTACCTTTTTCAGGCCGCAGCTATGGGAAAGGGGTGCCTTTTTAGGGAAAGATATGTGAAAGGGGTACCTTTTTCGGGAAAAATGTACGAATTTTCGAAATTTGGTATGTGAAAGGGGCGATTTTTTGAAAATTTGCATGTGAAAGGGGTGCGATTTTCCGAAATTTACTATGTGAAAGGGGTACGATTTTCCGAAATTTACTATGTGAAAGGGTAAGGGGTCGGGAGTCCGGGCGGAGCATACCCGTATAAAAAGTTTCGGAGTACCCCCCCGGGGAATGAAATATGTGCATTATGCACATATTTCATTCATACATGCTCATATGTGCATAACTGTCTCTCTCATATGAATAATGAAATTAAGACAACTCTACAATGGTAGGTCTACAGTGATGGGTCAGCATGCCCAGAATTAGGAGTGCTTGTGCCATAAAAGGTTAATTGTCATGGAAATCAAGCATTAATTGAGGATTTGAGTTAACAATGACATACACCCATGTATATATTTCACGCTTGACCTAGATATTGACCCAGAGTGACAAATTGTGGTCGACCATATGTAATATGATTGATAATGTTATCAAAAGTATCAATCAACAACAACAATAACCTACAATTCTATTAACAGGTTATACCTAGGGTATATTATCCAGACAGTGAGAGAGATATTACAGCGACTTACTTATAATCATCAACAAGTGCTTTGGCTTTATCAAGTTGCTTATTGGTGTGCAATGTCTGTAATGGGTTTGTAATGGCAAAGAAATGTTTAAACCTTCCAGCAAATGTTGATTGATCCCATCTGGGTTTATCAAGATCAATTCTGCTTGCAGCCATGACACCAAATAAACTAATAGATAGCAGATCGTGGATTATAGTTATTCTGATCGTGAATTAGAGCTATCTCGACGAACTCGACGTGACGCTCACAACAGTCGTGCAAGCGTGACGATGCGTGACGAAGCGTGACGAGCGTGACGCATTTGAGATGACTTGAGCCCGTGTGAGTAAAGATCAGCTGTTATCCGACAACGTGACGTCACAAACCAACATGGCGGCTTCGTTGTGGAGGAGAGGTCTTCCTGGTTTAATGCGAGTTTCTGCTCGTTTGGGAAGAACTCCTCGACATTATAACATTCTCAAGGTATTTTAGATATTACTTTAATTTAGGGAAACAATCTTTTTAGAAATCGCTGTGAAAATGGAAGATATTTGTAGTAAAAACACTGCGATATTTGATCCCCGGGGATTTGACGTTCTGTACAAGTGTCATAAACATTGAAGTACATAATTAGTTTGTCTTATTGAAATGACAAAAGCTTAACATGCCACTTAAATCCTCATTGCTACAGAAGCAAGGGTAACCGAGCAGTGAGAGAACTGGTCTGTCACCCCTGAGGTTCGATAATTTCCCGGACGGGGCATCACATGTGACTTGAGTTTGTTCGTTCTCTCCGTTACTTTAAATGAACTAATGAGCTCAGAGTGTGTGCAAAGAATATTAGAATGTAGTGGTAGTGTGTATGAGAGTACAGTGTCAACCCCCAATTATCAGTGTTGTCTCTGAGGTTGTCAGTACACCAGACCTGATTTTGAGGGGGCAACAACATTGAGTTGAGGGAGAGGGGCATTGAGAAAGCTCACTTGCTGTTTGAACATCAGGTATGACATGAAGATGTAGCAAGGAAATTCTTTTTTCTCAACACGATCTGGCTTCTGCCATCTTAAACAATCTGACTGAGGTATAAATACCTTTTATTTCAGGTGTCGCCAGCAGCATGTAGATCAAGACAGTTATCAACAACAGCACAGTCAGAGTCTGAGGACTCAGATGACTCTATGTTGCAATTTGGTGGTCGCCACACAGTCACTTTAATACCTGGTGATGGTGTTGGGCCTGAATTAGTCAACTGTGTTAAACAAATATTCAAGTTAGTGAGTTTATGATAATATTGATGTCTTGGTATATAGCAGTTTATTATTATCTCACCTTGCCATCTTCTGCGACCAGTATGTGATTAATAATTTACATAAATTATTTATGCATGATGAATTTCAGAGTCACAGGAGTTCCAGTTGACTGGGACGAAGTACATGTCAGGTTAGTTCTAGGGATGTCATCATAGTCTTGGTGATGTCATCATAGTCTTGGTGATGTCATCATAGTCTTGGTGATGTCATCATAGTCTTGGTGATGTCATCATAGTCTTGGTGATGTCATCATAGTCTTGGTCATGTCATCATAGTCTTGGTCATGTCATCATAGTCTTGGTCATGTCATCATAGTCTTGGTCATGTCATCATAGTCTTGGTCATGTCATCATAGTCTTGGTGATGTCATCATAGTCTTGGTCATGTCATCACAGTCTTGGTGATGTCATCATAGTCTTGGTGATGTCATCATCATCATTGTTCTAGTGAGATTACTTATTCTATTCTTTATGTTGTGATTGTGATCTATAGTGATTTGACATATGGAAGTCGATATACACTAGAAGATGTCAAAGAGTCTTTAAAAAGAACTGGAGTTGGTTTGAAAGGTAATCCAAAAGCATTTTAGTTACTATATAGCTACAGCAATCTTTATTGAGGATAACCTGTCACTAAGGGTCCTCTATTTTTTAGCTGTTTAAACCAAAATTGCATACTTTTGACGTGCAGATCAGATATGATTGGGGGTGACTGGTCCCAGTAATCATTCATATAGTATCTGACTTCAGTCAGCTTGTCAGTCTCATAATATAAAATTGATCATTAATCCATAATCTATATCAAAAGTTTCTTAAGTACCTGTAGTTTGTTCTTTTTGGCAGATATAACTATTACCCATGCCAATATTCATGTCTATTTCAGGTGCTCTCACCACACCCTCATCTTTAAGTGCACAAGATGACCTTTCCCTTAACCAAAGAATGAAGTAAGTTATGAATTGTGTAGTTCCAGAAAATATCCATATCCCCACCATAAAGGGAATTTGTAAATGGACCCCCTTATCCTCAGGAACTTCCATTCTTCCTCCATACAAACTCTGTAACTTTGTTCTTTCTCTGACCCTCTCCCTTCCAGAATTTCCAACTCCCTCCAGGTGGGGGTATGAATATTATTTTTCTGGAATTACACATTGTGCACTTTCATTTGATTAATAATACCAAATGGTCATATGTTACTTTTCAGTATGAATACCATAGATTGAATTATTTTAAAAAATTATTTAACAAGATCTTGGAAACCTGTTGTTTTTAGGGTTGAACTTGATCTCTTTGCTAATGTGGTCCAATGTAGAAGTCTGCCAGGATTCAAAACCAGGCAAGGAAAATTGTCATTTCCATGGTTTTATTCTTACTGATATTGTGATTTTATTCAACATTATTCATCCCACTGACAGACATAACAACGTTGACCTTGTTATCATAAGAGAGCAAACAGAAGGCGAATATACTGGATTGGAACATGAGGTAATGCGATCAAGTGTCATCCATTTGTATATGTGTATAGTTTGTACAAGAGATGATATGGGTGACCAAGCATGAAAGCACTGGCCATCCACGGCTGTGGTGTGGGTTGAGTCCCAGCTCAGGCGCTGGATCATGTGTGAACTGACTTTGTTTGATGTGTTGTTCTCTCCCTTGCCAGCGAGGGTTTTTTCTCCGGGTTCTCCGGTTTTCCTCCCTCCGTAAAAATCAACATGTGAGTTGAGTGTCATATATACAAAATATCTAATGTAGAGGTAGTGAGTGTGAGTGCTAGCAGATGAAGAACCACTGTGTGGATATGCTGCTGTGAAATGATTATTTATTTCATTTATTCATTCATTCATTTATTCATTCATTTTTATTTATTTTTTCATTTTCATGCAGAGTGTTCCAGGTGTTGTGGAGATGCTTAAAGTAGTCACCAAAAAGAAATCCCAGAGAATTGCAAAGTTTGCTTTTGATTATGCAACAAAGCATCAGCGTAAGAAAGTGACAGCAGTCCACAAGGCTAACATCATGTAAGTGATAACATTATTTTATCATCATCATTATCATCATCATCATCATCACAAGTAATTCCATTAAAATCTTTGGTAATTCTGTCAGTGTGCAGTTCTCTGCTGCAGAGGCCTAACTGACCTCCCACTTGTTTCAACTTCTTTCCATTCTGTGTAGCTTTAAGTAGCTTTAAATACCCATAAAATAGAGGACTGTAGAGAGGGGGAAAGAGCACACCGTCAGCTTCCTGTGGGCTTAGGTTGTGCTACAGGAACAACTGGCACTAAATGCTATACTTTTATCCTTCTTTATCATTTGTAACTTGCTTATTTTGTCCTAACTGAGTATGCTGCTATCCAAAGGAAAAAAGGAGATGGACTGTTTCTCAATACATGCGCCGAGGTATCAAAGCTGTATCCAAAAATACAATTTGAAGGAATGATTGTGGATAACACTTGCATGCAGGTATGAATGTCTGTGAAAATATTGTAACTTATTGGTGTAAATTCCATGTCTGAAAAACAGCAGTGGCAACAATATTAGTCTAGCAGTTTCTGTATGTGTTGACATCTATCCTAAAAACTAATATAATAATAATATAAATAATTGTGTATTTACATAGCTCATTTCACAGTGTCTGATCAATGTGCTTTACAAATAAAATGTACATATCCTAATACTCTGTCACACACTCCTTACAATACTATTAAATATTCTAAAAACCCAACTGTCAACTTGCCAGTTTGTTTTTGATGGAGGGAGGAAAACTGGAGGACCTGGAGAAAAACCCTCAAAGCAATGGAGAGAACGAACTTACAAAAATTCAATTCACATGAAGTGCCCTGTCTGGGAATTGAACCAGGGACCACAGTAGTGAGAGGGAAGAGGTCTCACCACTTGGCTACCCTTGCTCCCTAATCACACATGGTCACACCAACAGGGCTCTATAACAACCTCTGATGCAGTGGATGCTTTCTTGTAGTGGGCTGATAGCAACAGTTATCATTCATTTGTACAATGTGGAATGTATTTTCATACACTTTTGACAGTATATCTGCACACTTGAATCTATTTTGTTGTTTTGTTTGTTCACATTCCAACAAATCTATCTATACTGACTGATTCAACAGCTTGTATCTAAGCCTGAGCAGTTTGATGTGATGGTTCTACCCAACCTTTATGGTAGCATTGTGGACAATGTTGGTGCAGGCCTGGTTGGTGGTGCAGGTGTTGTTCCTGGTGTCAGTATTGGCAGCCATTTTGCAGTATTTGAACCTGTAAGTATCTCAATTATAGCACAGAGCTTTCAAATCAGTGCCCACTTGCTATACTTTTGGACTTCATGATGTGGCTTGCTGCCAATCCTGTACTTGAGATTATATCCCATGACATTTTAACATCAATTTTGCCTTTGCAGGATTTTGGCTCCATCATCAGTTTTTTCTTCATAATCATTTTCAATTTTTTAGTGAAAAGTTTTAAAGCATTTTCTTCTTCTAAGCCTTTTTTCATCTTTGAAGCAGCTTCTCCCATAGCATGGTGAATTTAGTGCAAACTATGGTTATTGTATGTGCTTGTAAAATAATGCATTTATGTTTCATTCCATTAGGGTGCACGACACACTTATGCTCAAATGGCAGGCAGAAATGTCGCCAACCCCACAGCTATGTTGCTTGCTGCTGTTGACCTTCTACACCATCTCAAGTAAGAATGTTCTCTACCTGAATCATTTTAATGCAATTATTATTTTGGCATCTAATTATTGACTTTTGTTTCTCCTTCCTTTCTAGCTTAAGTTCTTATGCACATCTCATCAAGGATGCTGTCGAAAAGACAATTGAATCTGGAAAGGTGAGAGTAGATGAGATTATCACTTTGTAGTGAATTGAACAAGTCACCAACTTTAAAATTGCTATAGCTCTCAAATTCTATGCTTGTGTCCTTAAGGCCCCAGACAATATTTTTCTTGTAACTTTGTCTGCACCATTCTGCACAACACAGTTGCATCATATTTCCACGTCTTCAAGAGTTGCATGCAACACTGCACACAACAGTTGCAGGTTTAGGATCCAGTTCTTCTTCTTCTACAACTTGTTCTGCAATTGCCAGTAACTTTGCAGTGTTGGACACATTACTGTGCTGCAAGCAATGTTGCAAAAAGTTCCATAGTGTCTGAAACCTTTTAGCAATTCTTTTGTTAATGTCCACAAGTTCAAGGTCCTTTTATGCAAGAGCAAAAGATTACCTTATTTAATAATAATCCAGTAGTGCTCTTCAATCCATTTACAACTGTGGGTGTTTGTTCTATGAGACTGTTGGTGTTTGTTCTGTGAGACAGGATAGTCAACACTAAAGTTGCATAACAGCAAGGTTTCCTTGACCAGTTTTCTTGCTTGTGTAGATGGACCAACATGGAAACAGTGTTTAATTTTTGTTTACACAATCAAGCGATGGAAAACTTGCTCATGTAGATGATTTGATTTTTTCTTTTTCTTTTTCAATAGACCCTGACAATGGACATGGGTGGCAGCTCTGGCACTTCAGACTTCATGCATGCTGTTATAACCAACTTACACCCACACTAAAATGTTGGACAGAATTCAGTACTCCTTGCTATTAACACAGCAGAAAAATTTGAAACACAAGATGCATATGTCAGAACAGGTCCCATATCAAGAAAGTCATAACAAAAATTTGATTCTACATTTCAATCCAGGGCGTGTACATTGTATTTCTTTGCAAATATGCTTTATTGGGTGAAGGACTCTGTAATTATATAATAAAAATAAAAAGAGTAATAAAAATACCAAATTTTTAACTGAATGACAATAAATTTATTGTGATGATATTCACGAAGACTAAAGTACAAACAGAAAAGAGAATAGACCTGTTTATAGTATGCCCATGTACAAACTATTTCTACAATTACAATGCAGCCACACATTAGCCCAACATTATAACTATTACTACTGTACTAATTCTTACTACATGCTTGGCAACTTATTCATCCAAGGACATGGGGCCTGTTTCTCAAAAGACCTAACAACTTTATGGGTCTGCTAATATTTCAGGAGTGTGAGATCACCCATTAACTTGTCTGTAAAATGGCAGAAATTGAAATAATGCAAACTTCAAGAAACACCCAAAATCTTTGTCACGGAAGTCAGCAGGCATAAAGGTATCCAGTCTCAAGAAATGTGTCTTGATGCAGGTTGCCCATTGGAGACGTTTTATGGTCATACAACAAATGTATACCTTTCCTCAATAATAGTCTGAATGGAAGTAATACATTTAGATTTGCACGAGATTCAAAAATTGTCCAGTTTTTCAAATGGAGGGTTGGTACATTTAAAACAAAAGCAGCCATATTACTTGGTTGTAGGGTGCATAAAATTAATATCAGCTTATGGCAGGAAATTGTACTATAAAATTCCACATATACACACCATTGTCTGATTAGGAACTTGCTAAAATGAGCAGATATCAACCACTTAAAGGACAAAGGTCATTACTGTATAGTCACCTAATGTGCTTGAGAACGTTTTTTGTTTCATCATATCCCCCAACTACATCCTCTGTAACCCAGGGGTATTACACTGTCACTGTTTCTTGCTCCAGAAAAAACTACTCCTGAGTGTTGTATTTATTCTGGAGGTCAAAATTCATTTGTCCCATTTTAATGGTTACAGTAATTTGTCTACATAATATACTAGATGCTGATTGAAATCACAATCTAGAAAAGAGAGAAAATTGGGAAAGAAAACTTCACTTCCAGAACTCCACTTCCGGATATTTTTTGGAAGTGAGAAACGGGACAGAATTGTACTCCTTGCTTTCTGAGCACACCCCCAATTACCATTTACACTATCCTCTACTGTCAAATGCAGACTGTATGATGGTGGAGATAAAAGTATGCAAAAATGTGGTAAAACTTTTGGCTACATCCTATAAGTTCTATCCACCAAAAATAGTAATAATAATATTATTCCTACTATCTTACTTTTCATAACTGATCAAAGTGTATTCAAGTTACCACAACAAGTATTCACCAACAAGTATATTACAACATTGTACTTCACGGATATTGAGATGCAAATAAATTTGTATTCCACTCCTCTCATCTTAATACCAATGGTCTAACATGTATTTCACTCATGATTAAAGGGATGGCTAAGGAAACAACCTAAGTGACTTTTTAATGGATATCCAGTGATATTTAGGAGATAAGAAAATTTATTGATATTTTATACCATTGAAAAAATGGTCAGAAAACTCACTTAGGCCATTTTCATGAACATCCCTTCACTCAATTGATAAATATTGATAAGTAATGAATCAATTCAAACATGCTTATTTCTTGGCCATGTTTTTGGTTACCCATGTTATCCCCTCCTGCAAGAGAAATAAAGCAAAGATAAGTTTAAAACAATGAAATAAGTTTTGGCATGAGGTCATAAATACAGTAATACATAAATACATAAAATCATTCCAAAATGTTGTGATTTTGAATAAAATTGAGTAATATTGGAATATAAATTATCACCACCTCTGAATAAGTGCTGCTTCAGAAATCTAAAAAATGTAATAAGCGCTGCAGTGTTTAAACGAGTAAATATGTTATTTCAAAATCCTTGCAGTCAGAGATCCAAATCTGACAACTAAATCTGAATCTAAAATCTGAAACTACTGTAGCTGCAAATTTTGATGTACTATACAAAGCCAAAAATGATACAGTTTGTTGTAATATTGGAATATAAGTTATGATGCTTGGGTTAGAATTTTTTTTCATATTTTAGTCAAGGAACACAAAGCAATTTAATGTTTTATCTCAGATTCAGATAATTTGACCAGATGTCACCATTTTTGAAACTGGTATATATAACCATTATTTAGCCAATGAGCCAAGTTGTCTTACCTTGATTCCTTCACCTTCTACACCAGTAATAGCACAACATGCTTGAATTTGCCAAGGTCTATCTCTGATGGCATTTAAATTTAAAGATTCTGAAATCTGTAGAGATAAGCAATAGGCATTCATCCTCTACATCAATGATTTGGTGGGTGATAAGGGATGATAAGGTCTTTTTTACAGGATTTCTTTTGCAGAGGTGTCCAACACATATGGGTACCCGCCATACAGAAGTGTTCATCAGAGGTCTGCCTGTTTTACATGTGTCCATCATAGAGGGGTGTCTGTCTTATAGATTTTGTCCATCATAGATCAGTGTCTGTCTTATAGAGGATCAGTCCATCAAAGAGATGTATGTCTGTCTTATTTCATCATAGACTGGGATATCTGCCTACTAAGGCATCCATTGGTAAAAAGGTGACCACACACTGTCTGTCCACTTACCTCACTAGCTTTCTTAGCATTAAGTAAATCTTGTTTGTTTGCAAACACTAATAGAGGCACACCGCGTAATTTATCCTCCTCTATTAACTCTGCTAGTTCCTGCAAAATTATTGGAATCTCTAATCAAAATCAAAATTCATTTTATAGAAGACTATAAGTTGAGTACTAGAGATCTGTCTTATATGATCTGTGATAGGTTTTTATCAGAGGCTCCCTTAAATCATAATAATTGCTATCATATAGTATAGCATGATTTAACATAATTTATTGATTCATCATTTGAAGCAAATTGTAATATGATGCAAAAGAGTACAATTGTACAGAAATGTACGAATGCACAGAAACTTGTACAAATACCACCATCTGTTCTAAGGGCCTGATTATATAAACTAAGCTGGCCCAGTTATTCAGGAAGCTAACTTCCTTTGTATTGTTGTCTCCAGGGAAAAGAAAACAAAAGAATTCAGTCTCCTGCTACTTAAGGATTTTGTGAGTCTACTACTATATGCACCAGAGGCTACCATGCATACAAAATCTTCAAATTTGGCAAATGAAGATTCTAAGTGCCTGTTTACATGAAGGCAGAGTAATCCAGAAACTAATGTCAACTCTTTGTTCTTGCCATTACCATGGGAAAGAAAACAAAAGGAATTTAAGCCCTTGATAAGGACACTCTGCTTATACAAATAAGAAATATTGTTCTCCTCCCGGGTTGTCCTCCAAGAATTATTACAAAGAGTACCATCACTACAAATGATAACTTGATTAAATTATCAAGAATCTCAAGTGAAAGAAGTCAGCACTCATCGATGCAGAAATAAATTATCAAAAAGAAAAAAATATATTTCCAAATAAATGGAAAAATAATTCTTTTTTGATGACCAAATGATTGCATAAATTTATTTTGTTAGTCCATTCAAGCAGGATGTTATTGATTTTCTACTAAAGATAGTATTATTTACTGTATAAGACTTTAATGGTGTAAAATTCATGATGTGGTTTCTCATATGGTTGGGTGGTGAAATGTGGTTAGGTTCCAGGAAACGGATTGTTTCGCTTAGCAACGAAGGAACGTTTAGTCTTACCAGCCCTGTCTCGTCCATTCTTTTATGATCGCTGCTGTCGACCACCCAGATCTAGAAAGAACACAACTATTACGAGTCAGGAAATGAATGCATGACAATTCGCAAAGAAACTTGACGAGAACTAAAGACAAATACTGAACGAGAATGACATTTATGAACGTTATTCAAGCAAGAAAGATACACCGGTAGAACATACCAAAACGTCAATATCTTCAAAGTAATGCTTCCAATAAGGTCTAATTTTTCTCTGACCTTAAATAAAAATCAATTTAAAATTAAAGATAAATGGTTAATTGGAATTTCATGAATAAAAATGGTTGTAGTGCTGTTCTTACCTCCGATATCCCAGACATTAAGTTTAACTCCGCCACCTTGAACTGATTTGATGTTAAATCCCTGAACACACAAAAATAAGTGTTAAAACACGGCGAGGATACCTTCCTTAGGAAGTACAGAACTAACTTGTGTGGGTGTTGTATTTTGAATATCTTCCGCTGCCAGTTTCTTAAGAATTGTAGTTTTTCCAGAGTTGTCTAATCCAAGAAGTAAAATCTTTAGTTCTCTGCTCTTGTCTGCTTTAAATTTACGAAGTATATTCAGCAAACCCTGTAAAATACTTTCGATTAGATAAATTATAATCAGAGTTACTTGTTTAGATGAACTTACCATTTTTATGTCCTTTAAAAGAAAAAAGAAAAGTCCTCAAGCTGCTCGACAATGCAGCAAATAAACAATATGGCCGCCAAGAGATACCGTGACGTCATTGGCCGGCAAGAGAAAGACTGGATACTTGTTTATGACCAACATGGCGTACCGTATTCTTGGAAGAGTTTTAGCCAGTTATTCGTCCATTATTAAGCCATTCAAACCGAGTATAACAACCTCTGTTTCTTTGGCAAGGCTGTTTTGTGATGATAAACGTATCAGTCGCTTTCCTGTCCCCGATGTGTCTACATTACCTTCAGATCTCAAAGAACGAATGGTTGAGGAAGAGAGCAAGGTGAATTTAATTTGTTGATTCCTTCTGATTTAGCACACATAAGAAACTGTAAATATGCAATTATGAAAACTCAATCAATTAGCAAAGTGTGAAACTGTGAAACTGACCGCGCCTCGCTGTGACCACGTCATTTCACTGCTGTGTTGTTTACAAAAACATTCCAAATCATATAGAGTTTTACAGTCTTTAATCAATCAATCAATCAACTTTATTATTTAAACTACGGGGTACTGACAGTTACAAAACTGGTTTACGTAGAGGCTGTGTGATAAAATATACTAAATAGCATATAAAAACTACTAAAAATACAAATTAAACTCTAAGTTCAGCTGGAGTCAGACCAACGGGCTCAGACCAATAGGGGTCAAACCAATGGTAGGTCAGACCAAAAGGAATCAGACCAATGGGGGTCACACCTATGGGGGTCAGACCAATGGAGTCAGACCAATGGGGGGTCAAACTAATGGGAAGTCAGACCAATGGGGGTCAGACCAATGGGGATCAAACCAATGGGGGTCAGACTAATGGGAGGTCAGACCAATGGGGGTCAGACCAATGGGGATCAAACCAATGGGGGTCAGACTAATGGGAGGTCAGACCAATGGGGGTCAGACCAATGGGGATCGGACCAATGGGAGGTCAGACCAATGGGGGTCAAACCAATAGGGATCAAACCAATGGGAGGTCAGACCAATGGGAGTGAAAAAAATAGGGTCGACCAATGGTGGGTCAGACCAATAGGGGTTAAACCAATGGGAAGTCAGACCAACTGGGGTCAAACAAATAGGGATCAAATCAGTGGGAGGTCAGACCAATGGGTGTCTGACCAATGGGGCTGAAACAAATAGGGTCGACCAATGATGAGTCAGACCAATAGGTCTTTAGCCAATGGGAGGTCAGACCAATGGGGGTCAGACTAATGGGTGTCACACCAATGAGAGCCAGACCAAAGAGAATCAGACCTAAATTAAACAAAATGGATGGAAAATGATTGAAAGGAAATAAATGTAAAATCAACTTATGTAATTATTTCATTTCCAGGCTGGGTTTTTTCCTAACGTACTTAAAGTACTGGCACATCGTCCTGATGAACTACGAGCTTTCCTTGCTTACTATGACATCTTGATGCTGAAAGAAAACAATCTTTCAAAAGCAGAGAAAGAAATGATAGTCGTTGCAACAAGTGCTGCTAATAACTGCATGTACTGTGTGGTTTCACATGGTGCTTTGCTTCGTATTTACTCCAAGAAACCACTTCTAGGCGACCAAGTTGCTACCAACTGGGAAATCGCTGATCTATCTGAACGTGAACGAGCAATATTGGAATTTGGAACCAAAGTTGGACGAAGCGAGACTATTAAAGACCAGGATATCAAAGCATTGGAAAAACATGGTTTGGGGCTAGAAGATGCGTGGGATATTGCTGCTATTGCTGCTTTCTTTGCAATGTCTAATAGAATGGCTCATATAACAGATATGAGGCCAAATGAGGAGTTTTATCTTATGGGAAGAATTCCCCGTGAGAAGAGTAAAGATTCTTAGAGTTTTCAGTTACTATGATGGCTGTAACAACCATTGTTAAATCGTAATTGCAAACATAGTTAATTAATGATAATCAATTTTGACCTGTCGTCGGGTAAGTAAATGGTTCCTAAATTTAATTGAAATTTTTTCTCGTATATTTCAAAACCTGACAGACAAGTCTTTTCAAAATGATGTCCAGGAAACTAGCTCAAAGCAAGCGACTACAAATTCAATGTGGACACTGAAAATTGCAATATAGGTATAAAGTGTGTTACGATGTTTAATTAAAACCCAGAAACTTTTCTGTAGTTTGTAACGTCCTTTCATGTATTACTTTCAATCGCAAATTATATTTCCGTGTTTTCATTTTTATGTTTTGCAATGAACTTGTGCAAATAAAATCTCTAATATGAAAACCATTTTCACGCTCATTGAAGTTGCCAATTAACACCTAAAACGTCCATAGAGTGTGTACCTATCAACCGCATTAACACATTTCCGTAGATTACTGAATACAGCATCCTTTCATCAACCAATACGCAGTTGTATATATTTTTGCAGGCGCGTTTTTTCCTAACAAAAGATCATTAGTTGTTGGATCAAACAGTTCTGCTTAGTTTGTCAAAAAGCACAGAAACGCACGTTAGATTTTTACAAGGAGAAAAACATGGAACACCCTTCAAGACGAGAAGCCGTTCTAGATGTAGTTTTAGATCGACTTGAAAAAGAGGACGAGAGGTTTTCCAACGACAATGAGCCTTTCAAGGTCGTTCAGTCTGTGGTGAATGTGGTGTTGTCAGCAATGGCGCGTTACTATCCACCATTCTCATTCCAAGCTATCGACGACAACAGTTTCTTCGTGGCTAAAAGTAGCACTAGATTTGAAATTGTGATCTCCTTGAAATACTTGAAATCGGGCCATCTGTGTGTAGAAGAAAGCAGCTTGCCACTTGGTTTAGCTTTGGTCAGGATTCAAGACACTTCTCCAGCTCTCCATGTATGGAAAAGTCTTTGCGTTCGATCAAGGTTTGGCAAAGAATATCTTTCTCCGAACTTTCTTCGCTCTTCCCTTTCTAAACTACTAAGTAAACTGATCGTCGACATTGAAAATGTTCGACATGATTACAACATCAAAGATGGTATTCAAATCATTAACACTTCTACTCTAGACAGTTTGTCTTTAGATATTAAGATCAGAAATTTGTGCTACAGTGTAGAGCTTCTCCCTGCTATACAATGCACTGACGTTTGGCCAGTCTGTGCGCACAAATGGAGAATCACCAAGTCGTCTTTACAGGGAGATAAAAGACCTGGAATACTAAGACATGGAATACTAAGACATGGTGTTCATCTGGTCGCTAAACCAGCGCGGGTGGGTTTCCACTGGAGAATCTGGTTTTGTGAAGCAGAAAAGATGATGCTACAGTTTGATGAGTACCCATGTAAGCGGAAGTGTTTGCGACTTTTAAAGAAAATATTGTTTGGCCATCTTGGTTGCACGTTCCTCAGTTCTTACCATCTTCACACGCTTCTCTTACACGAGAGCGCGCGCTTTCCTGAGCAAGAACACTGGTTGCAATCTCAATTCAGACAGCGTATCAGAGGTTTGCTCTTGCGACTCTACCAATGTCTGACGACTTCGTACTGTCAACACTTCTTTATCACTTCGTTGAATCTTTTCCGTGGAATAAGCAGTAGCGCATTGGAGGAGTTCTCCCATCGTCTACAGTCTTTCCTATCGGTGGATGTTACGGAAAAACCTTCCACAAGTGTAGCTGTTTCATCGAGGTCATGTGTGTATGAAAAAAGTCTGACAATTGATGAAATCACCGTCAATACAACTTGGTTATAGACGATACTGTGGAGAAAGCCATTGAATAAACTGATCAAACGGGCAGCCGTAAATCTCCAAAACTTTCAGACTAAGGATTAAAAGGCTTGTAAATTATGTGCGTCAAAACGCGGTTAGTGCGCGGCTTTCTGGTGTGAGAGTTCCCGAGTTCGAATACTAGTCACCTCAATCGTTTCGACTTCTTTCCATTCTGTGTAGCTCTAAATAGCACTGATGGAGTGGGGAGGGAAGAGCGCATCGTGAACTGATGCAAAATATTCAGTAATGCTTACCTTTACTGTCTCAGAGGACAGAGACTCGCTCGCTCAAAATTCGTTCAATTAAGTATTTATTAAGGAAAAATTTACGTGGGAGTTCCTGTAAACTTACATGTAACTGAAATAATAGAAATTGGATATACACCTGTAAACTTTATCGGTAAGTTACGGGCCCACAAAGTTATCGGGTCTTTCAAAAGCTCAGTTGACTGTTCGGGTTAGTGTTAAACCCAGGATTAAAATCAATGCTTTTCTTTAGATTTAAGACTGGATGAATTGCGGTGAGCTTACCCACTTTATAAAATTCGAAAAAATAAGCTCTCTTCAATATACATCGTCTTGTGTTAGGTCACTACAAAGACGACTGGCCCGATTTATTAGTGCGCATGCAATGTAAAAATTTATATAATAATTGGTATATAACGCACGATCTAATTGGTCGAGAACCATGTGATTACAGTACACAGGCATAAATGACGTCGTTGAATCTTACGCATGCTCTGATTGGTTGAGATGTTTCGATTAATATTATGTAAAACAGATTCCATTGTTCCGTCGATCTGTACTCTATTAACAACAGTGCGCATGCCATTCGACTTTATCTCGTGGCATGCGTTTTTGTTCTCGCCACATTTTGAAGTCATCTATGCATCTATTAAAGGCGCACAGAAAAATGGACAGTGCACTGTCATACTTGCCTCCAACTACTATAGATTTCAAGATCGGTGAGACGATGATTTGGGATTGGCGTCTTGAGGAAATAACCACACAAGAGACAATTTCAAGAAATTTCAATGTCAATTATTTACAATAATGATGATGTTCATAATTCTATTTGAATTGACGTAATGATATATTATTGTGCACAGTAGTAACATCTGGAATGGACAAAGGAAATGAGGAATACCGGAATGAAGGGCGGGAGAACTACATTGTGTTACTGATCTAATGGTTCCTCTTTCACCGTTGCCATTCCCAATTTTACTACTCACAGAACTCTACATTGTAAAAATATTGATTGCTTTTGTAGCATGCATTAAACGTTAATTACTCTGTGTAAAATTACCAAATTCACATTCTATTTTACAGGACAAACACTGCAAAAACACAATCGAAGAAGCGGTCAATATTGAACCTTACTTTGAGAAGGAAACGCGGCCGCGATTTTTACACCGACAAGACACACTGTGATTTGTCTTAAAGGTTTGAGAAAGACGAGCACTGTTAAGTGAAGTTCTAAATTAGGCGCCGAGTCTGTGTACGTTGGTTATTTTTATCCATATCAGTATAACACAGCACCGCCAACAGTCTCAGTGCATTTCACAGGTCCGAGAATACAGTAGATATGCGCAGCTTATGAGTAACGTAACAGCGAGTTTGTTTCTTAAACATGAGCCAGTTTCCACTAATGACATAAAAACAAGCAACGTATGCTGCCTTAGAATTGCAATGCTTTGGAGCAGTACGTTCAAGAGTCTGCGAACTGCGTATTTGCTAACATTTATGTTTGCCACGAAGGATCACTGTAAAATGGTGAAAATTCTCGTTTTGCATGCAATTCAAAGACCCACAAGGCTGTCAGACTTGTAGCTACTACAACTTGTTGTTCAATAAATTGGAATTAATTTGTTAACTTTTAAATTATTAATCTGCAAACGGACTGCACGCCCCATATAATGTTTTGTGTAATAAACGATTTATCTGAATTTGTTCATATTATATGATTCCAATGAAAGTTCAAAAAATATTTTTGGTGAGCAATTTAACTGCTGCATAGTCAACACAGCATAAAGATAAATAAAATACTTTAGAGTGTAAGAACACAAAATGGTTGTAAAAACTTAAAAATAGACTTTTCTTTCATTGTTTTCTACATGGCCGGGCAGAATAGAATAAAAGCGCGGAGTTCGAGAAAGAAATGTCACGCAAGGTCGAGAGCGTTGCGTGACGAGACTAAACGCGCTTGTGTTACGCGCCTGGTCACGTAGAACAACGTGTTCTTTCATTGGCTTTAAAATATTCCTAATAATACCAGATAGCTAGACAAATGTTATTCTCATATCGTCACTTTCATACGTTACGTATGGATCAAGCTTTGGTGACTCTTTCACAGGCTTCCTCGAACCTGGTGCTTGCGATTCATCAAAGAGTCTGGCACTAATCCTTTGATTGGTGGAATCTTTAGGTAGGCCACGTGGCGTGCCCTCATTGATTGATTCAGCAACAAAGGTTTTTTCATTAGTTGCTGGTGTAATTGTCCTATCATTGCTAACATCTAGAGTAGGTGTGATAGTGACAAGGGGCGTAGACTCGTCTTGCTTTGAATTGAATTCACATAGTGGAGTAGGAGGAGGAAAGTTAGCAATTTCCAACTCTTCGAAGTGATCAGGAACTGGAGAAGGTGGAAGGGGAAGAGGACTAGTGCTAGTCCTATTAGATGATACAGGAGACAACACCCTTGACATTGTAGAAGGATGTGTTAGTTCAGCTGGAGGTGGAGGTACAATTGGAGGAATATCATCTACAACTGAGTTGCTGTCTTCTTCAAGTCCCGCCATCAATTCTGCAGAATCTGTGATAGGCTTAGGGCGTGCTTTCGATTCAGAACTTACGATACGATAAGGTTTGATACCTGGAGTTGCTGGCACAAAAATTTCGGTTTTTCTAGAGTTCAGTGAGGGTAACTTAAAAGGAGAAAGGTTCCCTTTTGGACTACTCGCTACACCATCACTTTGGCGTCTTTTAATAGAGTGTGATTTTGATTTCTCGTGTTCTTCATTCGGCGTTGCTTCATAAACGTAAGGAGTGTTGCGTGAATAATCAGGGGCGCTTGAAGATGAAAATGTTCTACTCTTGGATGCGTAATTGTGGTATTTTTGAACAGGAATAGCATGGACAGCCCTCACGTTTTTCTCTGGTTCAACTTGTTCGTCTATTCTATTGACATTACTAGTAGAAGAAGGTCGCCCGTGTATAGAGTTCACAGTTAGCGGTAGCGTACTACGCGTGCGTGTTTGTAACGTATCAGGCATGCTCTCAGAGTGGGATATATGTACTCTAGAGTGACTCAAAGGGCTGTCTAATCGTACAGGCGTGACAGCCTCGACGGTGAATACAGCCCCATCAGTACAAGTCTTGGGACGAACTATATTAATTCTCCTGTGATGATCACTCCTTGGTTCCCAAGGAGAGTGTGATCTTTCCTTGCTTGAGCACGAGTCGGATCTATTAACCCCACCCTCAACGTTATCCTCGCTCTCGTGACTCTCTGGTATCGAGAAGGTATCTGAAGTCGATCTTCGTCGTAGTTTGTCCGCAAGCTCAGTCATTAAGTCGGCTTGACCATTAGCTGGGGTTGATAAAGTCTTTCTCACAGCACGTCTCGTTTCACCTTTTAGTTTCAGGCTTCCTGTGGTAAAACGTGAAGGCGATCCTACAGGTGGTGGAGGAGGAGGGGGTGGTGGTGGGGAGGTTTTGTTCTCTGTCTGATTCATCGGTGCAGCTTGCGGTAGACGAAGGAAGTCAGGTAATTCAAAGCTGTGCTTGCCGAGTTCTCCACGCTGGTCGTCCATTCTTTTGCCTTGGGCGCGACTTAGAAGATCTAATAACTCTAAAATGTAAATGAAATACTGGTGTTAAACCCTCGTTGGGTTGTCTGATAGTAAAAGATTGTTTGTAGGCATTATAGTCTAATAGTAGAATTACCCCTGGGTGATTTCGACTTGATATCTCGTAACAAACCCTTCTATTTCAAACACTAATTTATCTCCATTTCTAATTTCCTTGTGGTCATTTCTTTTCCCACTCTGTTACTATCGGTTGTCGATTTCGAGCCCCCGCTATCTCGAAGAACTTTTGGCTCACCCCAAAGTTCGATAAAGCAGGGTGGAACATTTGAATATACAGTAAAATACCTCCACTTAATTATCGACCAACATCAAGTTTTTTTATTGGGGGAAACGTCGACATTCGGTGTGTGGATTGTTGAGTTTGATTCTAATTTCACGATTCTGATCCAGTAGGATTGCGAATACTAGCGTAAGGAGCAAAACGTCTTACGCGTAGTCGACAGAAATGATTTATTTATTATTCATTGGCCTCATATAAATATGCATATATCAATTGGCTGGCGCAGCTGGGACGCTATAACGCTTACAATATACATAATAATGTTATGAGTAGATGTCCAATGTGAGAGTAAGGGATTTAACTTATCCAAGATAAGCTGACAGTGTTCAATACCAAACACTAATTAAATATTCATACCCAGCAAAACATCTATTTTTTAAGAAATGAGAAACTTTGGAAAATACTAAACAACGCAAAAGTCGTTTCTCGAAAATCTCAAACACTAACACTTTAGGACAATGTGATGGGAGTTAGAAATAGAATTACTTTAATGAAGAACTTATGGTGATTTGTAACGATAAATGAGATCAGAGTTTGAGAGGAACAGTTTTGCATTATTTAATTGCAAAATCGATCCTTGAATTCAAGGAGTCTAGAAGTAGGAAGTTCTCTCGGTGATCGATGTGCACGCAAAGAAAACATAACGTTCTCTATAAGCTGTAAATATTAATGTGTTATGATCTTTGTATTTTAGTTTTTAAAATAGGCCTTACCCTCAGTCAATAAGAGAGGAATTCTGTTTGAAACAAGAAAGAAAACAGTTGCATTTTGAGGAATTTCCGACAAAAAATGGAAAAGTGGAAGATAATTTCAATTGGGCCTGCTCGATCAATCATTGTCAGACACACGCAAGAAGTAAAATCTTTTTAGTTCGTATTTCTGTAGTTTATTCAGCTTACCTGTAACTTCTGAGTTATTTTTGTTATTCCCTTGCTTGGCCTCACGACCAGATTTGTTCAAAGTCTTTTCGTTGGACTCTTTTCTTTTTCTGCTGAATAACCCAGGTCCGCGGAGAAAACTCTTACCAAAACTATCGTCATTCAGCGACTCTTGGCTACGAAACGGTTTTAATCCGGGTACCCAGACACCTAGCTCATTAAAATGGCCGTTGCCTAGCGACTGCTTTTTACCGCGAATGATTTCTTCGAACACGGAGTCATCGACGCTGCTGCCTCGCCTGCTTGAGCCCCGACGCGGGGAACTGAAACCAACTGGTGGCTTGATGTTAATCTTTGGCGGCCCATTGTTGTTACCTAGGAAGAACATAAAGGCCATTACAATGAGAACTCAATAAATGAATTGAAAACAAATGAATGAATGGGAATGAAACGAATGGCAAAAGAGAGGAGGAAATGGCACAGAAAGACAGGGCCGAAACAGTTTCTTGTGTTTAATCTATAAAACATCTGTTTGTTCCGTAAGACGAAAACAATAGCAAAATGGATTTATTTTTATTCCTTTTTTGTTGCATAAGGCGAAAATAATAAAATAATGAATTTATTTTTTCCGTTTTAGTGAATAAAGCATCTACTGGCCAGCTTCAGACTTTGTCTAATTCGAAAGCACATTCAAAGTTGTCAAAAACTACGGATGTCAACTACATTTATGAGGATGCAAACATTCGAGATGCTTTTAAACAGTGTTTTTGTTATCAAAATTATAGCTTATGAATAACGAGACCATTAAAGACACACGATAATACTCGCTATATGCCTGTTGCTAATTATTTGGGATTAAGTTAAAATAAACGAAACAAATGAAATGGTGAAATATTGCCAAAAAGGAGCAAGCTAACACAGAAATGGAAAATAGATTTTTATTGAACGAAAATTGAAAGGGAAATACGAAAAACTAAATACAAATTAAATTAACACTGAGAAAATGTACAATATTCGTGTACTGTATTTTAAGAGAGTTTTGACTGTTAAAATTGAATAATTAAGACAATTTCAAGAACGAAAATTATAAATTAAAGCATAAAAAAAATCACGAAATTATTCGTCAGTTAAGGACAGACTTGATAAAAGAAGTGAAAGCGCTAAGCAACAGCGTTTCGAGGTACTAACATCAACACAGCGAATACAATATCTATTCAATTCCATTTTCTAGCAGTAGAATTGATTGATAGTTGTGTCTATTGAGATATAAACCCACATGAAGTGCAGCTATCGATAATGGTTGATATATTGGTCACCACTAGAAAGCGTGACGCCGTTCGACGGGAATACTAATCATTGACAACACACCTGTCATGCATCAAACACATATTTGAAGAGGAAAAGATTTCACGTCAAGAAGGGACTACACCTTAGACGCCGCATACATGTAGTGTAAGCTATGTCTCTAGATTTGAAACTAGGATGGCCTCATGTCCTTTCTATGCCGTTTCTAACACATTTATAGTATTATTCAAGCACACAAAGTTTATTTATAAATCTACAAAAAGGTCTGGCACAGAAACCAAAAGTAGCAGCTTTGAAGGAAAACACAAGAGAAATTCATCAAGCATGTAAAAAAAGACGTTTTAAAACCACTAATTCGCCGGTCTCTGTTTCTAATTCGAGTCATGACTCATAGCTGGGTTCCAGTCTAAGTATTCTCAAATCACCCAAAACAAATGCAAATACAATTCTATTGAGACATTTACGTTAAATTACTGAAATTAAGTAGAGTGGTCTTAAACTCACCATAAACTGCAAACTTTAACATTTCGTCCCTGAATGACCTAATACCTGTATTCACTAAAGCCTACACAACTGGGCCACCGATCTCTGTAGTCAATACACGAATGGTATAGCCGCTACGTCACTGACACTTTATATACAAAAAGACGACAATAAGGAAACTAAACGAACCAATCAGAAGACACTATGATGACTATTGGCACCACATTTACAGCTTTGAAAGAAAAAATCATTTTACCAGGAAATTAGCTTCAGCTTTATGACTAAACATTTGTCTGTCTAGTGGAGACAATGTTGTTTTAGAGATAAACATTTTGGTGTCAAATAATGTACAAAAAAGCCGAAAAAGGAGAGATGGTTGTGTTTCTAACAGGTGACCAAAGCAAAAATGTAAACAATTCTCTCGAGTTGTTCATGATACTAGAGCTCAACACGCGGATACTTGACGGGTGATGAGAACTCAGTTAGAAACACATGGAACGTTACATTAACTTGACAATGTTTGAGATTTATTTATCAGCGAGCAGTCGCGAATTGTCAACGTTTTGCAAAGAAAATCTACAATTCGACTTAAGGGTACACTGTATCTACTCAATTTCTCAGAAAAAAGATGTTCACTGAAAAATTGAGCTAACTAACAGTTCATATGTACAGTATGCCACTATAATGAATGTAAAAAAAAGCACACAAAAGTAAGATATCACTGAGAGTAACACTTGAACAAACAGATGAACAAACTTGAACATACGGTGGTGATAAGACAGTCTGTACTTCTCTTTCATTGAGATTTTATTTAATGCCTACTTTAAATTTAATAAAGTGTATTATATGAATTCTAGACAAATAGAAGTAAAACTTAATTATGTAGTTTATCTGAAAACAGATGGCCTAAATATCATGCTAGTAGAGATTGTAGGGAACCAAGACAATATGTCTGCAAAGTGGTTTCATGCTTCATGAACGATAAAACCCGACAAAAAGACCACCAGCCCTAACCGTTCGAACTTTCTAAATTTTTGTTTTTCATTGAGATAAAATACAATTGAACACGGTAATCATGAACAACCACAAACTAGGAAATTTTGACTTTTCCAAATTCAATTAATTTGGTAAAATTAAAATAGACTGGTTTAATTTCTCAGTTTGGGATTTCATTTTGTCTTGAGTGCATATTACTACATTCCTCAATGTCTAAATCTTCATATTGTGGGATATCTGCAATGCTATCTATTATAATTGAACTGTTATTACCAATTGAAATCTTTGCTTGGCTTGCACGCGTTCATATAAGAACAAAGCAAACCGACAAACTATAGTAGGCTACATCAGTGTTTTGTAAAAAAAACACTAGGCTAATTACACGTACTGGATTCAAGATTGTCTTTTATAAATAAACTAAAGAAGACTATGCCCTCCAGCTTGTGTTTTATGCAGAGCGGAAAAAAGACGACAAAACAAGAAAATGCTGACAAAGAAACATCTGGTTGTTATCAACGTGAAGAAAAGCGAGTCAATTGATCAGAACAGGTACGTTGTAATGGATAAAGAAGAAAAAAAAAGTTTCACGCCATATTCCCATTAGGCTTGTCTGAGTGCGGTTTGGGTAATACTCTTGCCTAAACAACAACCTTAGTGCACGGCCTCCCTAATTCTGGGTGCGCAGAGCAATCATTTTTGGCACGGCACCAGTAATTAGTATCGTGTGAACAGTAGCCAAATAAGCAGTCCGCGTGCCACGATTTAGGGCTTAAAACGTTTGTCGTGTTAATCGGGTATAAATCCGTCACAAAGAAATGCTTTGAAGTGAAGGTTAGATTAGACAAAAGTACAGTAATTGAATACTGGAACTCCATTCTCGACATGCTGCCAGTATTTTGCGACTAATAACTTAGTACTGGAGAGCATCAATAATGAACATAAGAACATAGGGAATAGAGTGAGACAATGAAGCTACAAATACAACTACAAGATGGAACTCATTCTTTTTAGTTTCTTTGTGAAAATACTAACGTTGAGGACTTATAGACAAATTTGTGATTTTCTGACGATTAATCAAGAAGATTATAACACCGTCTTGATTCAACGCCCAAACTGTATAAAACTTACAAGTACGAGCTAAAACATTCTATGACTAAAAAGGTATTACTTTGTATAGGAAATATAATTAGGAAGTTCAAGCCAGAAAAATGGACATTTTTCTCACAATAAATCAGCAAAAATGGCAAATGAACGGAAGAAGTGAATGTCATTAAAAAAGCGGGGCAGGTACAATATCCAATATCAGTCTATTATCTCAAGTACATCACGCTATGGCAAAACAAATACGCTGCACCTAGATCACGTGACTACTTACCAGTCAGCTGATCAACGGTTTCTATGACAACACATTGATGTTCGATCGAGGCTACAGGAATACCGCTGTCCAAAGGTACTTCATTGTCCACCTAAAATCATAGAGGTTAAATTAATGGAATCGATTGACTTTAAAGGCAAGTAGGAAGACTAGTGTCAATTTATTCCGTCTCTTTCTTGACTTCACATTATTTCACTATTCCATAGTAACTTGACGAAGGACGCGTATACTGCGAACCCTAAATCTGCACACAGCACGCACGCGCGCACTTTCCAAATTTTTGGTCAGAGTAAATGAATACTGAATGTGTTTGAAAACAATGTATTTTCTAAAAGAAATAGAAAACTTGCCCGCCGTGCTGTGTGCAGATTAGAGCACTTGGGGATTGATCAGATTAATCTCTTAACATTTCTCTCGAGTTCTGATCAATCCCCGCAAGCTCTAAATCTGCACACAGCATGCGCGCGCGTTTTCTATTTCTTCACTATAGTTACTTAATTCTATCCTCACACCACCCTACCAAATTCTATCCTTTCCTCACACTACCCTCCATAATTACCAAATTCCACCCTCCATACTTACCAAATGTGTGACAACACTAGAGTATTCTGTGTCAAATCGTTTTATAATATAGGTTCTATCCTTTCCTCACACTACCCTCCACAGTTACCAAATTCCATCCTCACACCACCCTCCATACTTACCAAATGTATGACAACACTAGAGTATTCTGTGTCAAATCGTTTTAATATAGGTTCAATACTATCACGTATCGACTGGTCAGGTCTGGCTTTCACTAGAAGTAAGTTTCCTCTTGAAAGCTCAACCCTAAAATAAAGAATACTTTAGTTTATAGTGTTAATCCAGAATTAACCAGAAGAAAACCAAGGCCCTTCAAAATCGGGTTTTGCGCTAATCTAGGGTTAAATCTAAAGAAACCATTGACTTTCACCCTGGGTTAACACTCACCCGCTTTCCAACAACTCTTTTAAATCCTGGATTATCACTAATCGAGTTCTCAGAAACCGACCCAGTCAAGTGGATATAATTTACCTGAATAACGTCCTATGCTCTAAATTGATTTCCTTCCCAGCCATTCCAGACATATCAGCGTCAAGTTCCTTAGATTGTGCAGGCTGTAAAATATAATGCGTCTTATGATGTTACAAAAGGTTTCTAATAAAGCGATTCGTAACCACAAACGTGTGCGATTCATCTAATAATAATGCACATGAACTCAATTATAATACACGAGGTTTTAGGGACTTTTTTCGGCTGCCATTGTCTGCAAATTTCATTTTTTTTAATCGAAATCACTTAGTACTCCAGCTGTACTTATAAACCAAATTAGACACAAACGATTTCGCATGCGGACGTTTTCGCGGGCTTACGTGCGTCAACGCGCGTCCGTGTCTTGACCAAGCAATATTTTTAGACTTTTCAGGCGACAGAATATACTACAATATCAACATATTTATACTACAATGTCCTCAAACGATTTGTTGGGACTAACTAATTGGTTTATGTGGCTTCAGTTTTCGCCAGCAAAGTACACGGCCAGGGGGGGGGGGGGACTCCATTGTAAAAGGATCGGGTATGCTCGTCGGAAATTTTCAAAAATACCCCTAAAAGATACCGGAAGTCTATTTAAAAGGGCGTGGTTGGACGATTTTTCACCCCTAAGAGATACCAGCGATAACAATTTAATGTACATTATTATTATAAACACAAAATTGGATGGTCGACATGCTTTTGTTGGGCAAATTTCTTCCATTTGAGAACAAGATAATAAGCGATGGGCTCTTTTGATACCCTAAAAGAGACCAGGAAATGCTAAAACTCTAAACTTCAATTTTAACACCCTAAAAGATACCAAATCGCTGATTTTTACCAGAGATACGACGAGCATACCCGATCCTTTTACAAAGGAGTCCCCCCCCCGGAATACACGGCCGAATGTTTTCTATGGGGATCGTTTTTTAAGTCGCGCATGCGCGGTATATTTTGCCGCGGTGTCAGTAAGAGGTAGTTAAGATAGAGATAATACCCTTACTTCAAGTGAAGCCCAATTTACACGACAACTCTTTTATAGCACAGCACCCCTAAATCCTGGCACGCAGACCGATTATTTTGTGCACGACACCCCTATAAGGCCAACAATAATTTCTGTTGACACTGTAATAATTACAGGTGCCGTACCAAAGATAATGGTCTGCGTGCTCAGATTTAGGGCTGTCGTGCCATAAAAAATGTTGTTTTGTAAATCGTGCTTAAGATTCGTGATATAGACTTTGGTGTACTGCCTTGCTGTGTATGTAAACAGGGACTTTTCATATAAGTAAGTTACTTATGTTAAACAGGCTCTACATTTTATTGAGGTGTTTTGTCACTCACCCTTTCTGAGCCACAAATAAAAACGTCCGTAGCGATAAAAGACATGTGTCGTCTTTCACAAAGCTGCGTCAAAGCCTGTCGTAAAGTTTGTCCTTGTTTAGCGGTCATAATGGTAGACGAATGGTCTGGTAGTATGACACGACAGAACTGGAAAGAATCGCTTTCACGTCGAGCCTCGAGGGACTAAATGCAGACAAGAGAACAAAAATGACACACAATTGCTGACTTTCATATCGATCAGGGGACTGGGCAAGCCCATTCAAATATGATGCAATGTACTAGCACTATAACTATACGATACCAAACCGTTATAACATCAGTTAAATTTTAATATCTATAATGCCCAAATTCCATGAGTAAATGCAGACTAAACTGATGTGGAGAACACAGTGTAACAGAACTAGAACAGTTTTATCACGGTAAGGTACGGTTACGGCAGGAATTTCAAACGTTTTTATAGACATTACGGCACTGACACGGTCACAGCACGGCGCGGTCCGTTTCACACTAATATGAAAACTGCTCTAAAAGTTTAATACCCATAAAGACCAAATTTCATGAGTACATTGAAACTGAGTAAAGCCTCTACAATTTCTAACCCCGCCCTATAATCGCTCTCAGGTTAATTTTGATAAACTGCGACCATAAGAAGTATAGTGTTGTTACCTCTGTCGAGTAACTCATGCTTGGGAAGGAATCAGATAACGATGACAGTGAACTGCGAGTACTGCTGGGTTGACTGTCAAATGGACGATTAGCTCCTACAAATAGAATACTATTGTTATTTTCATCATCATCAACTTCGTCAACCATCATCATCATCAACATTCAATCATCATCATTATCATAATCAACCACCACCACCACCACCACCATCAGCAGCAGCAGCAGCAGCACTTTCATAGTGATTGTCTAGAGCTAAAAATTCAAAATGGTATCAAAATACTTGCCTTTCTTTGGCTGTTTCCCTGAGAAAAGAGGAAAGACAAAAGGAATTAAGGATTCGATAAACGAAAAAGAGCGATACTAATTTCTGGTCCCAAGCATCACGGTCAAAACGAAACTGTACTCAAATAATGAACACGGCTAAGAAGTTCCAAACGAATAATGAACTAATGAATAAATGAATGAATGAATGAATGAATGAATGAATGGATGAATGAATGAATGAGCGGACGGAAGGACGAACGAACGAACGTCTGAACTAACGAGTAAAATAGCTTACCCTTCCAAGGAAGGATGGACTTTTTCTTTTCCCCAGGTGTTTTAGGTTCATCATAAGAACTTGAACTCTTTTTGCTGCTTCTCCTTCCCCAACCACGTGTAGAACGCTACGATATCAAACAAACAACGATATCACAATGAGCCACAAAGATGTTTTGCTTTTGTTATTGCCAGTGGTTTACTTTCTGCTTATTTTCTCTTGGATTTAGAGGATTTTATGTTTAATGTTACTTTTTTAAACGTTTTTACACTTCATGAATTTTAGTTTTTCAATCCGATTCCGTATGAGTGAGAATGAGTTTTTAGCCTAACAAACAGTTTCAGGTACCCCACAATATGAGGTATACAGTATAGGATCTAATGTTAGCTTGTTCTTCCTCTATCCCTTTTCTCCACAATGTAGAGAAGGAACAATTTTTAGGAAAAGTTTATCTCATTTAAACATTGTTCCATCAAACAGAATGAAGTGCCTTTCAAAATTTCATTTTTTTAATTTTTACTCAGTTGTTAAATTTTATTTTACCTTGATTTCAAAAGTATAGCTGCCCCTACTGCTTACACTTGAACATTCTGATTCTTCTGAAGAAAGCGACAAGCAGTTGCCCTGGAAACGTTGCCACGTCATAACAATTAATTAAATTGGAATACCACGTTATACTTTAGAATTTTTAAATTTTGATTAACAAGTAATAATATGAGGGTACAGTATAATATTTATTGCACGACGAGTGACCGTTTGACTAGATCTAGACGATATTAACTTTATCACATTATTACATCATCACATTTTATCATAAACCCAATAAATTTGTACAGAAAGACAGGAGGGCGTGGCAACACGTGTACTAGTTAACTATAACCTAGTCTAGAAAGTATTGCAGGCATGAGGACAAATTAAAAGAGAGACAGAAGGGCGTGGCAACACGTGCACTAGTTAACCATAACCTAGTCTAGAAAAGTATTGCAGGCATGAGGACAAATTCAAAGAGAGACTTGAACAGGGCATGGAACCATCGTGCATTGACAAAATACCAACATACTTTTAATAACAGTTAACGAAATATTGCAGGCAAAGCAAATCATGCAGCAACAGGGTGTAGCAACACGTGCTCAGGATAATAGTGAATAAGGAGGAAAAACTCATTTACTTGGGAAGGGTTTGATAGACATGACAAATCAACTTGTCTGCAAGAAAGGGTGCTACAGCTTGTTCATGATATAACATACATATTGGAAAAATTAATCTTGTCTTAAACAAAGGTGACACAATACGTAGTCTAGAGAATTAGTCCAAAGACAAATTCTCAAACTGTGCATAGCCAAGAACAGACATGTAAACCAAAGAAGTTATCTCAAACAAAGGGCGGGGCAACACATGATCTTGATAATCCTCACCTTTTTGAATAGCTTTCCTTTGTCGGGTTTTTCCTCCTCAAATGGTAGAGGTAGTCCTCCCATATCAGCTACAAGGTATTGCCTGTATAAGTCTGACTTCAGGAATCTTGGGTAGCTGTCAAACTTCATCAAAGTGTATACCTAGGCACAGTACAACAGAAAGTCATTTTGTTAGAAGAAAAACATTAAACCATCAAACAACATTGTGTAATGTTAAGAATGCCATTGTACTTTGATAAAATCGTCTTAGATAGAATCTTGTTCAATATTTTAGGAAATTTATTATTATTATTATTATTATTAATTTTTTTTTTTTTTTTTTTGCTTTTTTCATCATCATTTCTTAGTTTTTATTAGTTATATTATATTCTAATAGCTCTATTCTATCTCGAGTTAGCGCGCGCGATTGTAATTTGAGCGCGCTAGTTACCGTTACGATCACCATAGTTACTGTATGCTATCTCACCTCGCGCATATTGTACTTTTTCACTTGCCCTGATGATGGACACTTCGTCCGAAAGCTTGGCTCATTAAAATTATTTTAATTCTACGTGGTTGGAGCATTTATTCAACAACATTGTGTAAGTCTAAAATTTGCTCTTGTCCTGTTACAAGGCTGTGGTCAATTCACAGGTGCATGAGGTGATTAACTTTTGCACTCAGGCAACTGAAAATGAAGTATGGTATGGTAAAGCTAGTGTGGTAGGATGCCTGACAGGCTTCCTGGACACCCAACATTTGAGTTAGAGCACAGCCTCTTATTAGCAGGGATACCCTACACAACCCTGTTACCAGGGAGCAGTTCAGATAGTAGGAGAACCCCCTCCCTCCTTCTCCTCTTCAATATCAAGATATACTGTACTGAATATTGAAAATTATTGACTTGTTGTAAATATATTGAGTGTGCAGAAAATCACACACTACCCCATCCTGCCCAGTTTCCAAGGTCCTTGTGATGGCCCTACTACAGAGTTAGCACTCCAGTAGAGGCCCCTTGTATGCCCTTGAACACTAGAAACTCAAAATTCATCATCGTCATCATAGTCAAAATAATCATCATCATTATTCAATATCACTTTTACCATATAGGCCTAGGTGTTCAATAAATGTCCAATGTACAAAATACACAAATGTTTACAATTGACTTTCTTTAACAATCACTACCACCATTATCAAATCATCATCATCATCTTCAAGTCATTATACTATCCCACCTGTTGTTGTTGCAGTCTATACATGTCATTAGTTGGGATAGCAAGATGTTCTTCAGCAAGTTTAATAGCAGAACTATCAATATTGACAGGCATAGTGGCATGAGTGCTTAGATGAGCATCAAATATGCTGAAGGCTGCTGCCTTGAGCTGAAGGAAAACAAACACATTTTAGTTTTAAATTCACTGGGAAAGTTAAGAGTACTTTCTCCTGCACTATAACTATGGCTACAGGGCTATACACTGCACAAGGGTAGAGTGGCAATTGCCCCTTAACTAAGGAAAGAAAAGGATACCCTACTCTGCTCTGTATACCCAAATACAGTTAAAGTTGCCCATAAGTACAGCTGTCAGCTCATGAGAGCATTAACTACAGTGTTTGAGTGGGAGTGATTTCAAATGGGATTTTGTGAAGATGTCCTTAGGTTGAGCTGTCCACTTATGAGAATGTTCATAAGTTTAATCATTTTGAATAGGTAAATGTTTGTGCTATGGACTCTTTGCTGGTGTTGCGTGACATTTTAAATTTTAATCCCACAAGAACAAGAATATAATATTTGAAAAGAGCACATCAAAGTTAGTAAAAATTGAAATTTTGAAGAGTTTTGATGAATAGTGTGAAAGCTATGGGTGGCCGAAGTTGGTGCTTTTTCTATAGAAACATTCAGTGGTGGGCAACAGCTTGCCATACATCCAACTATTGAAAACAAGCCAACTTTGGTCAATCATAACTTTGACATTATTCATCGAAACTACTTCAAAATTTCAATTTTTACTGACTTTGGTGTGCTCTTTTCAAATTCTTTTTTGTTGTTGTTCTTGCGGGATTAAAATTTAAAATGTCAAACAACGTCTGCAAAGATCCATTAGCTATATAATAGACACAATATCAATCAAAAATCCTTCCCACATTTGAAGGAGTTGGATTTAACACAGAAATAACTTAGTGTAATGTTCTTTTGAGACATGAATTTAGCAATGAGACAACAATAGATTTGAAAACAATTATTGAAAGTAAACTGTACAAAAATGACAATCACATACCTCCTTTTCATTGGTGATATTTCTAAAGTCCTCACATGCCATCCAAAACACAATATTCTCCTCACTAAACTCTTTCTTTAGAAACTCCTGTAAAAGGTAAATTCAGACAAAACATTTAAGTAGGTAAAGAGGATGGATGTAAAAATCTAAAGGTACTTGACAAGACCATAATACGATAGAAACAAAGTGCGAACCTTAAATAATTGAAATGTGACATAAATATGGCCATTTCAATCAAAAATATAGCCTAGATTTTTCACCGTGAGGATGACTATATACCTGAAAACACTTTAAGCCCAAAGGATCCTCCATAAGTTTATCAAAGCCAAGAGCCCAATGAGCCACGCGTCCTTCAATAGTTGACATGTCGCCAGGCATACTGCCCAGACTATGAACACTTTGTGTACTAGAATATATACTGGGACTAACGTTGAGGCTTGAAGTCCCTGACACCAGCGTACCTGTACAAACACAAATGAAACACATGAGGAAATGTAAATGGTAAGGAATACACAAGAAAGCACTACTAATAATCCTTTGGTACGTGTAACAATGAAAGATAAAAAATTCCCAGACAATTATTATTCCATAAGGCAAAGCAGTTTATTGTTTCAATTTCCAACCACAGACTTCTATAATGCGATTGATGCAAGATGGCTAAAATACTGCAAATGATACCTTTATTCCAAAATATTGGTTTATTTGCCAGATATTTCTGGACCTCTTTTTGCCAAATATTTTGATTTTCAAGAAGAAATACTAGCTATATTGAAATGAATATAAGGTGCATGTATAGTATCCTGCACACTTATGCTAATGAAGTACATACTCAGCTCCAAACAATAAAACTTCCTTTTTAATTAGATTGTTGTAAAATACCACCACACACAAGCAAATAGGCTAACTACAGATGCCTATGGCATCTCCAAGCAGGAGATCTTTGAGTCTAGTTAGTGAAATATAAACAGATCATTAAAGTACACATTCAAAAAGACTGAATTTAACACCACGTTTGAAAATACACAGAAACCATACAAAGGTCATACATTTTGACTGGAATGTTCTAATGTTCATTCCATGTTTATTGAAACTTGTTGGAAGCCCTAATCATCAAAAGTTTATAAAACTAGCAGAATGTATGAGGAACATAAAAACAGTATTTTGAAGAACAAAGTCAGTGAGCTTATTTATTGAAGGAGAGTGTTGACACAACAAAAATCTGAGGCCAAAAAGCTAAGTTTTAATTCTTCAAACTAACACAGTGTCACAACATTTAGTCACAAAAGATCTGTACTTCATTTGCAAGCACTAGCACTTCACATAGGTTTATTAGATTCTGCTGTCTTTGAATAAGGTATGTACAGTTGATGACAAGATTTGATGAATTGCTTGTTGAATTGATCATAAACATTTTGTCACTTAGTTTGACCTTTAAAAAAGTTCTATTCCAAATATAACATCTATAAAATGATAACAATCAACACTTTCATCAACATGTTTGACTTTTAACATTGAAATAATGGAAGCACAACAATAATACAGACCAAAAAAGAAAATTCTTCTGGTCTTGGTATTGTGTTGTATACAATGTAAACAAAACCAAACAATACAAAAAAACACTTACCATACTCATTATGTGACAGATTCTGCAACAGAATTGAAAAAACAGATTCATAGTTTTCAATCATTCTAACACAGGTACAATATACAAGTTTAAATGGTCAAAAGGTTCATATATCTTGACAGAATGACGTACAAATACATAAATGAATACAGGGTGATTTAAGACAGATTATGAGCCATCAAAACTGGTTGGTTAGCTCTGTTGACACAGGTATTGATCTTTGATTTCAACAATGAAAAAGAAAAGTCAGAAAGCTTTCTTGATATCCTTTAAATATTTTATATCTTATTTCTGAATTTGAAATTCTTACAAATGATTTTAATTGTATCATGAATCTGATATAATATTTTTATTCTAAATGAAGTGAAATATGCCTTTATTTTCTTGTAATCTACTCTGGTATGTACTATTTTGTTAGATTAATTAAGAAATATTATCTCTTAGATTCTAATAGGCTTGTGTCAGAAGATCTAATCAAACAAAAAATCTCTGGAATTAAAAATAAACACAAAAAATGCAAAAAGGAATTGTTTTCACTACAAACAGCGATAAATCTACATTTCATGGGTCATAAATTATGCATTATTTTCTTTAATAGATACAAAGAGAACATTACTGTTGCAATTAAACAGTGTGAACAAAACCCATTTCAATCCTTTGACTCAAGCTTTTATCTTTTATTCCTTTTTTAATATCAGAACAAATAATAGTGGCCTTGCAAATTGAGACATCATTAATTAAAAAACTTACATGTACATTAGCAGTATAGACATTTAGAATTTTGATATCTTTTAAGTAAGCCCCAAAGACTGGCTTTTAGGATTATAAAGAAATCCTTTCTAAAAGTGAAAACCCACAGCTTGCGGTTAAGGTAAAAGCTACAATTGTGGTTTAGCCATCCAAAACACGTGGTTTGCCCCAAGTGAAATCCGTGACTTGAACAGCAAAACTAACCATGCACAGTAGTAAATCAGTCTCCAATGGCTAAATCCTTAAGATGGTTTTATACAAATAACAATGTTAAGCTTTCTCAAAGCAATCAGAAATCAAAATAACCTCTGTCAAAACTACATAAGAAATATCAATAAGTTGAATTATTTAAGGTCTTGGAATTATTCATGGTTCTTTTTTGCTAGAATGAATTTTACTGTTCAAAAAGGAAGCAATTTAAAGTCTTCCATGTTTATTATTTATGATAATGATAAAAATGGTTGTAGTTTTAAGGACAAAAATACAGATTTCCATTTAAAACTTGACTTTTGCAATAATCATTTAAAATAGCAGAAAAAACTAATATTTGTTCAAAATCATTTAAATTTAACATGGCATTAAACATTATTTAAAACAGTTTTTTAACATTTGTTTTAAAAAATAAACTCCAACAGCAAGGCCACAAAATAATATTTATCTTTCTAGCAATTTCTGTATATATATATATATATAAAAAAATATTTTCTTTTTTCTTCTTTATTTTTTTTCAGTATGTATCATCAATGTATGCTCAATTTCCAACGTAGACACAAGTAAACAAATATTGAACTTTTCTGCATATACTTTAATTCATAACAATTTCTTTCCCTTCCGATGAAAAACAGTTTATGTTTTGGATAAAAAAAACTACATGAAAAAAGAATGGATGACGACAACAATTATTGACTCCAAGACCAATATCATGAGGACATTTATGAATTTACAAAAAATTATTAATTATAGTGATAATGTATAAGTCAGACTCACCTCTGCAGAATGGCTCAAACGAATGGTAGAATTAACATGGAAATTGGATATCCTTAATTCATTGCTGGTGTTATTCACTGACATCTGGGAATCTGAAGTGGGAGATACACAAGGTCCAGCCTGAATAATATCTAATGGCTGACCTTCCTGTCTATTATCATCTCTATCGCTATCTGTTTTCTCACTAGAAGCCATTTGTTCTTTGTGCTCATTGTTTTGAACCTTCTCCAAGGTGGTGCCTCTCTTGTCTTCAGGAGGCACTGCAACTCTTTCAATTTGCACAGACCTGTGTCTAAACATAGGTTCTTCATCACTGTGACTAGAATCATTTTTTGTTTCTGGATAGTCAGTAACCTTGACTTGAATCTTTTGTTTTGGGGTTTCCACGACACACTCATTAAATACTGGTTCATCTGAGAGGGTGCCTTCCTGCACATGATTATGTAATTGTTGTGTCTGTGTGTCTTGAATGTCAACTGGGTGTCCATTTCCTGAAATATTTCCCACTACCTTTTCTCCACTTTCATTCTCCTTATTTTCAGATTGGCTAGAATATGACAGCAAACAGCTATCTCTTCCACTAGATGACTGTGATTCAGTTCGTTCCATGAAAAGCCCATTAACAGCTTGCAAAATAGGAAATGAAGAATCTAAAAATTCCTTGCATTTTCCATTCACAGGCGCGCAATTAATTTGAAATTTATCCGCAATAGATTGGTGATCTTTGTGTAAGGAAATTTCTGGATCCACGGTAAATACATGACATGAGCAATTGACAGTACTACTGGAAATGTCCATTTTATCATGCCAGCTGTTCGGGCGATTTCCCTCATTCGTTTTCCTTGTAACAATCCCAAACACTCTATTATCATCGGAACAAACGCCAGTAAATGCTAGTGACTTAATCGGATACGTAACAATTCTTTTTCCATTGTTATCGATGAGATGTATCCCAAGGGACGAAACCTCTAACAAGAAGATAACATGGACCTTTTGCTGAGCGCGAAGACGTCGTACGCAACTTCGAATTGCGTTCAAACTCGCTGTTTGTAAACTTGAGTTTTCGGGGAGCTCAATAGATCCTAGATATCCAACAATCGTTCTCAAATTGGGTTCAGGAGTATATTTTTCAGGTTGTATTGTTTTGTCGGGTTTTATTGGGGTCAGGGCTGGATAATGAAGACGGTTTAGATTGTGTGTAGGATGACCGGGGAATCCGTCTCCTTCACTTGCCCGGCGATTTATACTTCTATGATTTTGGTCCACAAATACACTATCTGAGGAACTTTCAGATCGTAGAGTTTCTGTAAAAGAGGCTTTTAGCTCCTCGTCGCTCACAATTTCATCTTCGTCTATAATCTGTTCATTATTAGAAAACCCAGAGTGCACTGAAGACTGTTTGTTGATAATAAGATTCCCTGATTTCAATTCTTCCACAACTTTATCTACACGATTTAGAATATTTTCATTGATATTCTCCTCGTCGCTGAGATCATGACTTTTTGGTTTTTCTGCGGTTAGGTTGTCAATAAAATCAGCACGGTTTCTTACACCAAGATTCACAATTCCATTTGGCGAGCGAGCAATCAACTTCACCACTTGTTCATGAGGCGATTTCTCTACGGAACTTCCATTAACATACAAAATTTGATCGCCTGGTCTTAGTCCAGCTTTATGAGCAGGGCTGCTAGCTAGAATACAGCTGAGTACACAGGGTCCTTGGCTTGAAAGTGTGAAGCCAAATCCTCCAGGTCCACGGCACAAATCCACAGAACGAACATCAACTGACATGACGAATTGTGCATGTCTTTATGGCAAATAAAACCAATTGCACACGATTAAATCAAACTCCATTGTATTTCTTATGGCGCTCTAGTGTGAAATTCAACGTATACCATACAAACAATAAGATGCAGTACATGATATTCAAGTGAGCCACAAACAAATGAAGACCAGATTTCCTACAAGAAGCTAAGTGCGTGCGGGCTTAGACCAGATGCCGCACAAATTTCCTGCAAGATTTCTTGAGTATTTTATAAAATATGAAATTTTCTTGAAATACCAAAAATCTTTCCTTTTACGCCAACACGGTACTTGGCCGTCAAATTATCCGTTGAACCAGAGCAGTAATAATTTATCGCTAGCAATGCTCGTAGTTTAAAATAAGTGATTGGGACGTCAGTTTATTGTCAACTGACCTTGTTATGCCTCAGGAATCCAACGAACGTCAAACCCACGTGGTCTATAATCTGTTCACTGATTGGTGGAAAATATCATCGTGTAACGACAAAGCCGTAAAATATTAGCAAGTTTTAGGCGCGAAAATCAGTCCGAAAATCCTAAACACAACAAAGTAATCCCCATTTTCACAGGTAGGTTAATTCCGGAACGATGGGCGGAAGTTAAAAAAATGGCATTCATAAAAATACACGCAATGTTTTCAGAATCGCTTAATTATAATTTATTCTGAATATATGCGATCCAAAGGAAGTAATTATAAGCACTTACGATTTTGATAGGAAAAAACCCACGGGCCAAAGAATTTGCCGATCTTTATCTTTTATCAAGTTTGATATGATTCAAAATTTCGAAATGAGCAGAAGCGAAACACGCTTATTTCACCGAAAAAAGAAAAGCAAATAAACAATTTTCCTTGATGTTCGATGCATTAAAATAATATGTGAAAACAGCTTTATTAAATATACTCTTTTTAGGATGTGGGAGATGGCATTTCCGTCATGCCACAAAAGGAAATGGGAAGAACTCTCGATGAAGCAGACCGTGAAAGCGGGAAAAACCCCGCCACAAATATAATCTTAGTAGATCTTGGAAAGAAGAGGATAAAAAAGAAAAAAAGTATCAAAAACGCTCATGAAAAATCTTTTCGAATCGATAAGAACAAAAGCAATTATCTAAAATTGATAAATATCAAATATTTTATTACATAATTTCTTTCATTATGCAAATTTTTCCACGTGACCTTAATCAAAGAGAACTGGGTTCGAATGTTGTGTCGAGTTGATGTCTGCAAAAAGCGTTGATTTTCAATCTGTCTTATAAAAACTTCTTTTTTTCCATCTTAAAGTGAGCATGAAAAACAGCAAGCAGTGTCACAAGCAACTAGAAGTCTTCGTGCTTAGATCGCTAGCGATTTTTGTCCATGTCTCAGGAAAATCAGAAGTCGAAGGAGCCAAAATTAGACTGTCTTCCTGATGACGTTTTGTTCGCCATCTTTTCCTTCTGTAATGTAAATACACTACTTTCTCTCGCTTGTGTCAATCGAAATCTTAACCGTGTGGCAAGTCACGATGCCGTGTGGAGACGAATTGGTAAAAGGTGCATAAATGTGAGGAAATCTGACAAAATGTACGTACACATATGGAAGTACTTGACAAAGTTTACGTCATAATCCTGACTGTAATGACGAATTATATATTCCAGACACGTTTATGTAAATAAGAATGATAATATGATATTTGTAATTGATATCATTGATAGCGATATTGATACTTAATATATGATTATTATTTGCGAAAGATAATTGATTATCAGAAAATATAAACTTACCTATGAAGTGTTGATTAGTTTATCTAGTTGCCATTTAAGCTTTAATATCAATCTTGTTTAAATATCTAGAAGTGGTGAAAGCTGGAAGGCATTATGCCGTGTGTCTGTCAATTGGGCAAAAGGATGTTGTCGAGATAGATGCATGCTAAAGTTTAAAACCAAGTAAGGAAATAATGATATACATTTAGACATTAAAATATACTAGTATGCTATTAGTTTTGCATTGAGGTAAAATTCAGTTATACAGTATTTTATCATCTTTACTTTCAACCTTACATAAGTGTAATAAAAATGCACTACAGTCAGGGGTTGATACTAATTTACATGTTAGATATAAACTCCCTTCGTCCCCCTCCATCCCTGCATTACTGGATTTTATCTGACCTCACTCTTAATGTTGTTGGAATTTTCATCAGCTGAATGACAAATTTTCAGTAGAATATTCTCTGGGTGAGAGCACAGGGTGGTCAGTGTTTGACCACAATTTGAAGTAGATAATCAGATTCATCAGCTGTTTGAATCCCAGTAATACACACATTTTTGCTCTGCTTCAATAGACCATTATTTTACAGTTACATCTTGGGCAACCACAACCTCAACTGCATATAATATATTCTTTGGAGTTTGGTAACAGCCTGTGAAAAGACAATTAATGCACAGGAAGGTGTAAATGAAAAAAACAAATACTTTCGATTTCAACTGGTTTGTGGTTTGCTCAATTACACCTCCCTGGTTCATTTATGTGTATTTCTTGATTTCATGGGTATTAATTATCAAACTGAAAAGAATATAAAGCAAGCAGCCAAGGCTGAGGTTGACCAAGATATAACTGTAAATGTCCTTTTCTTTGTAAGTATCCTATACATGTTTTCTTTTTCACAGTTTTATGCCATGTCTTTGTCTAACTGGACCAAGAGATTTACTGGTAGCGCAAGGCCCAGATATAATGCTGTATTTTAACATCAAAAAGAGTCGTACTATATCTCTATGGCAAAAACAAATGGTATTTAAAGGTCATCAGCAGGATGTAAACCACTTTGTTTACCGTGGTGACCAGTTAATCAGCTGTGGTATGGACAATACTATTAGAACATGGAGTATGATGGCAGGCAGGTGTACTGGTATATTTACTGGTCATACTGGTAGTATACATGGTGTTGATGGGTATGGTGACATTATAGTGTCAGGTGGAAGAGATAAAATGCTTAAGGTATTGAAATATATTCCTGTATAATTCTTGAGTGTTATCTGAGGGGTGGATAAAGGAAGGGGTAAAGGGAGTGCCCGTCCTCCCCTGAGATGACTCTGGGTTTTGATGATTTTCCAAAAAATCCTCTGGATACTCTGGACAGTTTGCAATTTCTTTGACACTGCAATCCTTCCTAAAGTGTTATCCTAGATTTGCCTCTGTGTCTTTATAAATCAGGAAGTCTCGTTTTTGGAACCTTTGTTCTGTGAGCTGCTCCCGCCCTAGGGCGAAGTTTATAAATAAATAAATCAATGACACTGCTGTTATGGCAGTATATTTTAGTCTTTAGAAGCGAAGTCTAGCTGTGAGCCCTTGAATAATACTTCACCCTAGTTCTCACTAGCAACAAGGACAAGAATTTCAAATTTCCTGTTTCTTGTTTATGTTCATTTTATGTCAGAGGAAAACTAAACATTATGCTTTCACTTTATTTTGTGCTTACACTTGTGCCATAAGTGACAATCAGGTTTTAGATAACAATTAATCATTCAATATTTGCATATATAGTCATTTTCATATTGAGTGGGAAACCTACTACACCATATCATGAGCACATCAGTGCCGTAATGTCTATAAAAACATTCAAGATTCCTGATGTAAGTGAACCGTGCAGTGATGACGCCATTTTCTCAGTCATACGAAATTGGCTCTATTAAATGAGTCCTCAAGGAGAACAATTACTAACATATTATCTTAGTGTTCAACCAATACATTCTTTTTTTGCTAGGTGTGGTCTCAACATTCCAAAGAGTGTCTTCACACAATACCAATACAGGACCATATTTGGTGTGTTGGTATGAACCCTGTTACAAGGTGTGCTAACAATTCATATTGTCTTTCATGGCTGACCAGTTACTAAAGTACTTTTGAGATATCAATTTAAAATATAGCCGTCTGTAAGTTGATGAACCATGACTGAGGTTATTCCAATACTTCAACCAATCAAAATTACAATGCACATAAATATTATTTGTGTTATGGATGTGTGTCTACTGCTGTTAATAACTTTATAAATATTAAAATTTGTTTATTTATTTTTCAACAGCACAGTTTTAACTGGTACAGCTGGTTACTCAAGTGTTGTTCCTGCAATTCAGTTATGGAGCTTAGCAAAGTATGCCTTTGTTTGTTTGGTTGTTTGCTTGCTTACTTGTTTGTTTGCTGGCTTGTGTGTTTGATTGGTTGGTTGGGTGGGTGGGTGGTTTCTGGCTTGTTTGTTTGCTTGTTTGTTTGTTTGCTTGCCTGTTTGTTTGTTTGGTTGGTTGGTTGGTTGATTGGTTGGTTGGTTGGTTGGTTGGTTGGTTGGTTGGTTGGTTGGTTGGTTGGTTGGTTGGTTGGTTGTTTGTTCATTTGTGTATAACTGCATTATGTCATTGAGTTTATTTCACTCATCCCACACCATCAAATTACAGCCAATCAGAATGCAGAAAAGACTTAGTAAGTCTACATTTGTGAATTTTCCAAATGTTGTTGGGCGAGAGGCTTTAAGCCTATGCAACTAGACCACAAAGGAGTATGGGTAGTTGAAAAAAATTACTCTCTTTTTGGCTTTTGGTCTTCATTTTAAGCATCAGTGAATAAAGGACATTGTTGCATAAGCTCAATGCCAGCTGGTTGAGAATTGTTGTGCTGATATTTATTTGGCTTCATAGCTTTTAGTAATTCCTACCCATACTCCATTTTGGGTGAGTCTCGTAGACTTGAGTCTATTTGACAACAACAGTTGAAATTGGTATATATGGAGCATAAAGGATGTTCCATGTTGGCTCAAATGTGTGAAAAGAAATGAGATATATGTATATTTTTTTTCAACAGTGGTGCATTGGTGAGAAACCTTGACCCAGAATGTCATCGTTTTGGTGCAGGGGTCTTATCAGTGCTGTGGGAATCTCCCTTCACTTTTATATCTTGTGGATATGATACCAATGTCAGGTACTGGGACACACGTCTGACTTCAAGGTAACAAAGATCAATCTCCTGACATGGAAAAAATCCAGTGTATCTTGGAAACCCAGGATAAGCATCACGTACACAGGAAATGGAAGACAGCAGAGAGAATCATATGACTTCCTTTTCTGCTCTTGGCATTGCACATTTTGGCACTCAAATGAGGCAGTGATTTTTCACATTTTAATACAAACAGGAAATGACTCATCCTTGCATTGGAATAGCAATGCCAGACACCAAAAAGCAGGTCATGTGACCCTCACTGTTGTCTACTATTTCCCATGTACATAATGCTTAATCTCTTTTAATAATTTTGCAAGGGTTGCATACTTTCATGGAATTGAAGCCTTCTTGGGGTGGATAGTAAATGGCTAGAGAGTATACCCCTCTAGACACAGACAGGAAAGACATTGAATCACCATTATTTTGTTCTAGTCCCTTCCAGGCAGGCCTTTGGTTTTGGGATTCCTGTGTATAAATAGAGGCACTAATTCTACACAGGAAGCCCAAAGTGAGAGTTACATGGGGAAGAGGCTACACTATATATTTGTTTTAATGCTTTACACTACCTCTGTATTTTCAGATGTTTGGGATTCCTGTGTAAAAAGCCATTTCAACACAGGAATGCCAAAGTGAGACTATTGGAAAGTTGTCTAACTTTATCACTGTCTTACTGTTTTACCTCTTTATTTTCAGATGTGCATGTGTATTAAGGTGGGAAGACCCTCATGACTCTACTGTGTACTGTATAGATACAGACTCTCAATGGATGGTTATTAGTGGAACTAGTAGATATGGTGTGGTAAGTGATTAGAAATCAATATGGCTTAAACACAACACATAATCTGATAGTTTCCATACGATCTCATTGGTCTGGAGTAACCTTATATACATCTTGTACTCATGCAACACATGTAGATACTAGTAGATAACATCTGCAAAGGTCTGTGACAAATCTATTACCAGTGATTTGCATGATCAGAAGTGTAAAATGTAGAATACCCTTGACACATTGTAACTGTTGTAGCCCATTGCATGCCCTCACAGACAATAAAGATGATAAAATAACTACAGATGTAACAATTACAATACCTTTTGCTGTGTCCATGTCCCCACAGCATTCCAAACAAAGCCTTATGAGAGGATGTTCCTAATAGCCTCGCTTCTCGCAAACCATTCTTGACATAATTTGGCATCATTTTTTCTTTCAGGTAAGAATTTGGGACAAGCGTGCAAGGAGATGCCTGAGGGTAAGTATGATTCCAGGCCTGGACACGAGATGCAATTTTTTGAGCAAGCATATTTTTCGACGTTCCGCGCAGTTGTACCTTGCGTTGCACTGTTGTGCGCGACGTTGCAAAGGCCGGCAAACACGATGCAACATTTTCTGCAACATTGCGCGCAACACTGTGTTGCGCCTGGAAATATTGTGCACAACAGTCGTGCAGGTTTAGGATCGAGTTCTAGTATTTTCTGTAACATTGCGCGCAACATTACAGAGGTGGACACGTGGTGGAACACTGTGTCGCGCGTGACTTTGCAGAAAATGTTGCCGGAAATGTTGCACCATATGTCCCGTTTCCATCTCCCTGTTGAAGCAGCAGCAGCAGCAGCAACAACAACGACAACAACATCAACAACAACGCCCGTTTTTGATTTGTTGCTAAAATAACCTTATGAAGTTTCTAACAATCTGTATTTTTGATTTCAGTCATTCTATGCTGGTCGTAATTCTCAAAGTCCCGTATACTCTCTACAGTTCGACAGGACATCGCTTTACGTAGCTCTTGCTAATGGGGTACGAAGTTTGGACTTCTCTATTTAAACCAGTCCCGTAGAGTCGATTATCAATCGTGTTTGCGATCTACCATCAGATTAGAAAATGGAAAACTACAACGCTTTTCTTTGAAGCACAAATTTTTTTATTCGACGATACCGTCGTTATCAATGTACAATTGATAGCCGAACTCTTCCAGTCGCTTTTACTGTAACTATAATCTACTGAAACTGACGTTGTTCAATGTAAAAATATTTCTGTCTCCGTGTGGATGCTCCGTAAAAACGGAGCGTGTGCGTGTGAACAGGTCGTGAAATTTTTTTAATTGAAATGCAAATGAGTGATTGTGTTGCGTGTTTTTGTGGGCATTCCGTAAAGCAAACGTTTGAGGACGCTTAACGGAGAACATTTTAGTGAAACAGACTTGTTTGGGTCCTTCATAGACGTTGCGTGACGACAAAGGTTGCACAGAAGACTGAATTTTTACTGAAGCATATGAGTGATATTATTTAAGCATCTTTTAACGTAGTTTCTTTTGAATTTAATAAACATATATACAGTCATTCTCAAAAAGGTTGTCCAGATGAAAAGACGTTTAGTCATTAATAAACATATTTGCATATATCACATTTTCAATTTTCTGACAAGAATTTTAACTTTAGCTGCAAAACTACAATCCATTATACACAATATATAATATGCAACGTACTTTGGTATTTTGAATTGAAATTCCTGCTAGAAAATTGAATCAAATGAGTTTGTTAACGACAAAACGTCTTTTCATCTGGACAACCTTTTTGAGAATGACTGTATATTGTTGTCACACACCAATGTAATGCACTCATAGGCGATTGAATAAAAAAGTGTTAACACTAATCTTGACGGGTTTCCTGTGTACCGTTATATTCACTTCACCCCTGTCGTGTGTTGTATCGAGGGAAGCCCGGAGAGTAGGTCGAAGTTACAAGAAGATAAGTTGTAGGTAAAATTTCACAGACAGCCACATGGTATCGCTAAAATTTCTGCGGTGAATCGAAATCTTCCTTTATCCACACAGGCTACTCTCACTAGTTCAGTTAAATCCACAGATATTTATGCACATGAACCAAAACAACAGTGAGCTTTTCTCGCCCCTTGACATTTGATATTTTAAGCGAACGGGAACAAAAACAATATTTCAAAAGACCACCAGAGTTAGCAAAACTTAGTGAAATTTTGAGGTAGTTTCGATGAATAGCGCCAAAGATATGGGCGGCCGAAGTTTGTATAGAAATTCGTTCGTTGGAGGGCAACGCAACGTTTTCAGCATGTGAACAGCGTTTACATGTCCCGTCCACACGCGTTTACATGTCCCGTCCACACGCGTTTACATGTCCCGTCCACACGCATTTACATTTCCCGTCCACACGCGTTTACATGTCCCGTCCACACGCGTTTACATGTCCCGTCCACGCGTTTTCATCGTTCTCGCTTGGACAGGTGAAAACGTAGTGAAAACGACCATGTTGACGGAGAACCTTTTTAGTCGTTTACATTTAATATATAAAATCGTGTCCGTGTGAACGGGGCCTAAAATATGAAAATTTGTTTATCGAAGTAACAATATTTGTCGAAGTAACAATATTTGTCAAAGTAACAATATTTGTAATGTGATCATCCGGGTGGATGTAATCCTGTGAAGGACTGTTTGGTGTGACTGGCGTTTCGACAACCTGAGCGGAAGTCATCTTCAGAGTCATATGAAAATTCTCTATAACTTTGTGGGGAAGCACATTGTTAAAGATTTTTTAATGTCTTTTCATATGTAAAATGAATTTACAATTCTGTCTTCCCAGTCTTCCTTTTTCTTTCATTCCTTCCTTCCTTCTTTTTTTCTTCAGTACTTCTTCCTCCCTCTTCAACTGTTTGCTTATTCAGTTCAATTTCCCGACCCTGCTCTCTTTGAGATATTTGTTAATTGATGCCGTTTTTCATAATCATCGATTTTTCCTGCTTGCTTTTAAGCCAGTTTAATTTGCAATGACTTGTTTATTCTCAAGTCATCTAGCCTAAGGGTATTATTATTTTTAGCGACAACAAAAGTTGGCGAATTTTAGCGAGTTCCTCAAAATCGATAAATTGTACTAGTATTCATGGATATTTTTAGTCAATCGTTGTAAAAATCGTCTTTTTCTCCAGTAATAATATACATGCAAAAATTTATCGATGCTGATTGGCTAAGAGCAGTGCTGTTTCGAGGAAATTTAGTGCAGAAAAAAGGAAATTTAGTGCCAAAAAAAGGAAATTTAGTGCAAATTTATTTTGGCAGAAAACAGTCAAAATGCACTTAAACGTCAAATTCTTCTTTTTATTCATTAAAGAAAATATTTATAAAACACTTTTAGCGGGATTTGTTTCCAAAATTGTCGAAAATATGCAAGAAAAATGTCAAAAAGTGCCCAAGTTTCGGGTGAAAAGTTTTGAATTTTTCCCTTGAGCGCGCGCTTGGTGACGACATTCGAACACTAGGCGCGCGCTAACCTGATTTTTCAACTGAAAAGCTACAGAAAACTTGAAAATATTGCTCGAATTTTTGCATGTATATTATTAAAAGGAAATAATATGGTTTACTCGTGCAATTTAGAATAAATTTGACTCGTGAGTTTTCAAAGAGCACAAATTGGACTCGCCCTACGGGCTCGTGCAATTTTGAACTCTTTGAAAACTCACTCGTGCAAATTTATTCTAAATTGAATTGCACTCGTAACCATATTATTTCCTATACAAAAACTAAGTGAACCCATGAATACTAGCATGGGTATTTTTCAGTAGTCAATCGTTGTAAAAATCGTCTTTTTCTCCAGAAAAACTAAGTAGTCGATAAATCTTCCTCAAGAGAAATCATAATAGTCGCTAGAAACAGCAACCTTTGTTGCCCGCCACCATACAATTCTTTAGAACTTCCTCTTTGGCGCTCATCCCGCCAAACCACTTCAAAAGTTTATCTTTGCTAACTAAAATGTCACGAAAGGTGCATGCGCAAACTCCCCATTCCAAACAATATCCGCAAAACATCAAATAGTTTTAGCAAATTGTTAACTATTTAAACTTATCTCTACAGGACATCCAAAAACTTTGAAAAAGCAAAGATACGATAGAGGTTTGGACACAAAACGCAATCAAACGGTACCAGACAGTGTTTGTGGCGAAGTAGGGTTCTTACGTAATAGCTGCCGCGGGGAATTTTGGACGGTTTTGCTTTTGATCTCAGTTAACAAATAAAAGACAAAAAAAAAAAAAAAACTATTAAAAGGGAGCTACGTTTTATTACATATGACATAAAAAGATGAGAACTACGTCTAGTTTTAAATCGATGAAACTCGGCCAGGACAAAAGTTTACTTTTTCAGTCAGTGCCGGAGGAGGTAGTGATGACCAGTGATACAAAGTAGGAACATGCGCATAATGACAAGGTCATTGTGATCGACATACGTACCCGTTTTTGTTTTTATTTTTGTTTTGTTTGTTCATTTGTTTGTCTGTCTGTCTGTCTGTCTGTCTGTCTGTCTGTCTGTCTGTCTGTCTGTCTGTCTGTCTGTCTGTCTGTCTGTCTCTTCTTTTTTTTGATAAAAATGGACGGTTCAGTTTGTACATTTCGTCTCTGGGAACTTATCATGCTGGCGACGTTAGATTGTATATGGACTCCTGACAAACTACCGTGATGTCAGTTTGAGTCTTTTGTAAATCCTGAATGGTAAAATATTCAACAAATTGAATCCTACAATAAACCCTTAAGACCTCTATTGTTTAAGCATTTAAATTCTTTTATCAAGCTGGAATTTTAATTGAAAAATAGGGAAAACTAACACGTGCCAATTTGTGTTCTACCAATTAAGTAATCGGAATAAAATGATGGGGAAAGTTTTACAATTATTTTGAAAATTTAAGAGTGATCGACATGTGATCCGGTTTGGCCGTTATGTAATCAAAATTTTAGGAATTTCCATTTGAAAAACAAATGTTTTGTCTGTATTACAATTATTTCAAAAACAGGTACTGTGTAATTAGGATCATGTGCTTTAACCAAAACAGAATCCAGTTCGGCTTGAATATAGTGACGCATATTGGGTTGGCTTATCAAATATTTAATATACACCTGCCTTGGGAATCCAGGGAAATCTTCAACCAATCAAAACCAAGAATTATGGAATCAGCCAATCATAGAGCGATAATAAGTCACGCATGAAGTAAAATAAAACAATCTTTTAAACATGGCGGACATCTGTTGACAAATTTTCCTCTTTCACCTTTTTACTTCTGCATTTTTCCGTGTTTGTCGCCGTACAAATGCTTTGAGTTTGTTGGATGGGCGATTTAACATCTTGAAATGTTTGGAGGTGGTCAAAGACGGTTGCTGCCTCCGATAAAAAATCCTCTTTTTAATCCGAATGAAGACACAGAAAATGAAGTTCGAATAGCGACAGTGGTGAGAAAATATTGAAGTTTTTCAATCCATGCCTACTGATTGACAACACCTTGAACTCTTTATCTTATTGCATTATCAGGGACAGAAAAATTCTCCAGAGAAAAATAAAGGAGGAAGATTCAGCAATCTTTTCAGCTCACGAAACCGCAATTCCCCATCTTCGAGCCATGGCGTCAGGAAAGAAGAGGAAAGTCCAAGTCTAAATCATACAAATCGTCCATCTACTAGTGACTCATCTACCCCATCAACCTCAAAACATGTCACCAAAAAGGACATTCCGAAAATTAAAGCTGAAAACGATCGGCAGGTTCCGCCAAGCGCTGGGAAAGCTCGTTCATTGTTAACTCGTACAAAGTTTTCTAGGAATTTGACTCCCAGTAATGTAAATAACGACGAGGAAGAAGACACGAGCAGTAATGATGCAGAAAAACCAGTTGTGAAAGTAATAGATGTAAGACATTCTAGTCAGCTACTAAAAAGAGGTAAAGAAAGACCGCCATCATTAAACAAAGATGTGGATCACGGAAACGGCCGATCTTTACACGTTCCTCAAAAAACAAAACTTCGATCGCCATGTTCGTCAGACTGTGAGCTAACAAGGTCGAGTCTTGTTGACTCTGATTCTACAACGCCTGTACCGGAGGAAAAGAAAATTCATAAACCTAAATATCAAGATGCTCTTTCATTAAGGTGAGAAAATTCGTTTTGGTGATTAACTAAAAAGCCTATAAATGACCCTTTATTTCGCACGATATATTTCTGCGCATTGAAACAAAATTCTATGAGATATATCAAAGTATTGGAATCAAGTCTGTTGTGTTAGTTTTAGAATTTTTCCTTTATTTCACTGTATAAAATAATGCAAAATATTAGCTTGGTTGCTATGGAAACCAAAGTGATTCTATTTTGTGTCTGGTGGTATACATTCCCAGCGTCTTATCAGAAACTCGAAATGAAAATCTGGCTGTTTAATGGCCCTAAGGGTGCATTAAAAGAGAGAGCTATTTTACCTGACAAAATAACAAAAACGGAGGACTGGTAGTCCATTGTTGACTTATCTGATGACATGTCAAAACACTGGCGGCTAGGAAAGGAAGTTGTTTTGTGAAAAAATCATAGATGTCAGGAGATAAGAAGAGAACATTTCCATTAAACCATACATTTATTAATTAATATTGGGATGATTTTCATTATATTTTAACAAAAGCTTTTAGAAATAATTGTTTTAGTCCCCCAGGACCTGTCTTTTAATTGATATTTTTGGACAATCTTCTTAATCTTGTCATTTTTTATAAAGTGTATATTCATTTTTATATTCTTTGGAGTAAAACAAGATGTCCAGATGAATAATAGGGAGAGAGGAATGGCAAGGAGAGAAGAGGTGGTATGAGGGGGAGGGGAGGGGGAATTGGGACTTGTAGCAGTATTGTTATTTCAGGCCATTTTTCAAGTAGTATTTTGGTATTTTCACATTTACTGTGGGATAGTGGTTTCTGAAATTGGTTCCCCTGCACCATTTTTGTTTCTTTTTGACAATTTTTATTCCTTTTTCCTCTGGCCCAATTTTATTTGCAGTCTTGTGGTACCCCCAATACCACCCTCAGGGAGGGGGAATGTAGGGGGGCAGTCTAATAGGGGAAGAAAATGGGTTCAAGTGTGTCCCAATGGGGATACACTGAGAAGTGACTTAGTACAATAGCTAAACAGACTCAAAACACTAGTGAGTTCAGGAATTTTCATTTCACCTGTTATCCACAAAATCAATTTCTCAGGTTTGGACTCCCCAAACAAATATTTTTGCAATTAAAATGAGTGGGTTTTAATGATGTCTTAACAAATAATTCATTGCATCCAATGAAATTCAGAGCTCCATTTTCAATAATCCAAAGAGAAGTGATGAGGGGGAAAGAGAAAAGTAAAGAAAAGAAGAGGAGAGGTATAGTTTGGGTAGGCCGGGTAGGCATGGTGATGGGAGAAAGAAATATGTGTGATTGGAAATGTAAGAAGGTATTTCAAATTCAAATATTAGAAGTAATTCATTATGTTTTACCAGAAATGACTGGAGAGCTGCCAAGGCATCTGGTGACTACAAGCCAATTCAGACATTCTTGACATGTACTTTTGATTCTTTCAATGATATCAATGCAGTTTTTAAGGTAATTATTCTAATGGATAGCAGTCAACCAGAACACTGTCTAACTGTACCCTGGACTACCCCTAGACTACCCTTAGACTGCCCCTAGACCACCCATAGACTACCCTCAGACCACCCCTGTCCACACATAGACTACCCTAATACCACCCCTAGACCACCCCTAGACTACCCTCAGACCACCCCTAGACCACACAGAATCCCTCAGACTACCCCTAGACCACCCATAGACTAACCCTCAAAACACCCCTAGACCACACATAAACTACCCTGATACCACCCCCAGACCACACATAGACTACCCTCAGACTACCACTAGACCACACAGAATCCCTCAGACTACCCCTAGACCACCCATAGACTACCCTCAGGCCCTATCTAGACCACCGATAGACTAACCCTCAAAACACCCCTAGACCACCCATACACTAAAAATACTGTTGTGATTATATGTTAATTTATGTTAATATGTGATTATATGTTAATTTATTGCTTTTCAGAAAAAAGACAATTGTCTTGCTAATGAAGATCAGAATGGAAGTTTTCTTGACTACGACTTTGTTAGGATTACATACGACATTGTTCTTACTCTGGTAAGAATTTATGCATTTTTTCCCCTTATTTTCAGACTTACTGTAAATAACATTACTTCTTTTTTTACTGATATTCATGGTATTGATTATTTTTTTCAGCCTCAGGAAGTGCAAAAAGCTGTTCTCAAATCAATCATCAATGGACTTCTACAAGACATGAAAAGGTAGGAAGTGCTTAAGTAACAGTTTCCTATGGGAGGCCACACCCATTTTATAACCAAATCTCTGATCCTATGTTAATCTCACTAACCATTAATATGTAATGTTTTATGTTTCAGACAGAGGACCACAGATGATTTGAGAGCATTTACTGTACTTTTGCAGGTACAATATAATAGAGCCATTTTCGTAGTGGGAATTAAACTTACTGTACCATACCATGACTGTGTCATAATGTCTTTAAAATCTTTGAAATTCCTACTGTAACCATAAAACTGTGCGGTGCAGTGACACTGCCATTTTCTCAGTCATAAGAAATCTGCATGCTCTTAATCTTACAGCATACAGCTTTGTATATACAGCTATTTCAAAAAAGGTTGACAGGGTGAATGGCAAATGGTAATCAGCGATTGCAGGACTGAAAGGAAATTTGGGGTAACAAGAATTGTTATATTTTCATTAATTAAATACCCAAGCAATGCTGCTGATACCATGCAGTAAACACCTTATTGGAGAACGTGGTTGATAGGTTCATATCTCCATGCTGGATAGCAGTCTAATAACATGACTACACTTCCTTTCAGTCATGCAATCACCAATTGCCAATCGCAATTCGCCCAGTCAACCTTTATTGATATGGTTACATATCATGAAGATCTAGACCATGTATGCAAAGTGAGGGGGGACGTAAGGGTTTGTGGTGATGCAGTTTTGCTTATTTTTCATGCAGTTTTGCAGTTATTTGTTATTTTAACCTGCGGTTTTGCAGTTTTTGACTTTAGATTTTTTACGTGGTTTGTGGTTTTGGGGATTTTTATGTTTTTTGTTTGTTTTTTCTCAATTGTTTGCGATTTTGCAGTTTCCATATAACCTGCTTACGACCCCCTCCAAAGTGCATTCATTTGATGGTTGTATGGACTTGTATAATAATATAACTGTACACCTGTACATTTGGGGGACATTTACTACTAAGTTGCTATGACAACCAATAATTATCATAATAATTGTTATCATTTCTAGAACCCTCAGTTCAACAAGTCTACAACATATGTCATCTTTGCTCATCTTTTACGTCAAGTCTCCTGTTTGTCTGACAGTGAGCATCAATGTCTTGTCCGTTGGTTTAGAAAGTAAGTTGATTTGAATGTCCATTAAATCCATCATCCTCTTGCTGTTATACATACATTTATATAAAGAGCAGCCATCTTTATATATAACAAGAGATTGACATTGGCTTGATCTGCAGGACCTGCTTTCTTTGTGGTCAGACCAGGTCCTGTAGGCTATCCTCAGCTATCAAGCAGGTTGCTGCTTGCATATTTGTGCTGTGAGAGCCCCACCATTAGGCATGAGGAAAGGACATTAAATTCCTCTCCAACCATCCTGTCCTTAATTACCCTTCTTTGGCTTAAGCCCACTTAAATACACAGGCTACAAACTTGTCTGAATTTAACATCCTATTCCACAGGATTCCCATAAATATATTTAAAGGGATAGTGACCAGAATCCAACAGGTAAAAATATAAATATTGTAGAGTATTAAAAAAAAAAATGAAATAAGATTTAAAATTTAAAGTTATAAATGGAACAAAGTTCATTAGCCTCAGAACTAAATATTGTAATAAAACCTGGAGAGAGGAGGGAATCTAACATTCAGCTGAACCAAAAAGCAGGTCTAATCTTGAAAATAATAATCTACAGTAAAGCTACAAAATAATACTTCCTGCCAGCCTTCATGGCCAGCTACATTTAATAAATTGTTGTAATGATATTATTAATTAAAGTAATGTTCAGTACATGATCGATTATTAAAGTAATTGATTTTGTTTTCCCAAGTTCCTGAGTTTAAGGTTGTTTCCAAATAAATCAACTGATCTTCCACCTGAAGAGAAATGCACTTGGTGGGTCCCTTCTGCCGTCAAAGTCCTGGCACTTCTAAGTATGTAAAATAAGCTTGAAAATAAACAATTTCTATAAACATTAAAAAGTATTAATCTACAAGAAACATTTAAAAATCCTGAATTTTATGTCAAATTGAAAAAACTTTTTATGACATGTACCATGCTATTTAACTGCAACACTATCGGTTCCACAGCATGAATCAATTAGCAACTATGCCAATTGTGACTTGTTTGTTTACACTAATGCACAATCTGCTGATTGGTCTTAAAGCAATTAGTATTAGATAAAAACTAAATTGTAAAAATATATGGAATAATATTCAGAATGCTCTTTGGTAACAGTCATACTGATCATACCCTGGTAAACAATTGTGGTTATCATCATCATCATCATCATCATCATCATCATCATCATTATTCTGAAATCAAAATGATACTTACTAACATAGTAGTGAAAGCTTTCATATGACTAGTAATCTCTACAAGTTATATAGACAACTTACTTGTGGACAACTTACAAAGGAAATCATGCAGTGATCAATAAGAAACAAGTATATGTGCTTCGTACTACAAAGTTATAGCAATTTTTCATGTTTTAGCCAATAAGATGATTGGTTGTAAACAATACCACAATTTAATAGCATCTTTCTGCATTCCATGCCGTTCAGTGCTACACTTTTTAGATTGGCCATTACTTAATATTATCTATTGTATAATAGATGCAGCTAACTGGCTACAGCTACCAGCACTAATTAATCATACATACTACTATAATCATTCGCTGGACCATATTGACCTTATGGGGGAGTATTATTCATGGCAAAACCCAGGCAATAATACAGCGTGAGTATTTTAATTTCTATATTGTATTCACTCAAATTCCAGTTCCATCCCATTGACATACCAGTTGTAGCTTTGTACGCTAGTGGATCAATATAAGTCTGATTTGTGGACCTTGGGGAAGGGGGAGGGAGGGGAGGGGGGGACTTAGGTAAGAGGGGAAAGAAGTGGTCCCCCATCCTTCCCTTTCCCTTCCGCTCCCCCTCCAGAGAGAGAGAGAGAGAGAGCCCTCACTGGAGAAATAGAAAATACACATGCGTGTGCGTGCTGTGTGCAGATTTAGTGTTTTAAGAGAAGCATGAGGCATAGCTGAGTGTTCTGATCAATCGCAAAGCGCTCTTAATTGAAACACAGAACAGCGGGCAAGTTTTCTGTTTCTTTTATACAATACGATGTTTTCGAGCAAATTCAGTGTTCATTTACACTGACCAAAAATTTGAAAAGTGCGCGCGTATGCTGTGTGCATATTTAGAGTTCATAGTATACGCGTCCTTCATCCAATGAGTTGCACATCCTTTAGCCAATGAGAATGCATGTTATAATGGTTATTTTGTTATGGCTTGTAGAGTGATCTTGAATTCTATTTGATAGCCAGTGTAGCAAGTGAAGTTAAGCAAAACTGTTCTGTGAGGCGGTTTGACACATGCCATAGGAAGATATATGTAATTACTTTTTTTTTTCTTTCTTTCGTTTTTCAGGAAATTTTCATTTTGTCAGTATCCATTTATACTTAGTCTTGGTGCAAAGCGGTACATTATGCAGAAAGATTCAGAATCACAAATGATTGTCATGGCTAGAGTAAGTCAAATCCTTTGTGTCGCGGAAATACAAAAGACTGAGAGTGCAGTGTGATGTTTTAGAATTCTGCGTGAAAAAAAATCGCTGAGAATGACGTACTTTTACACCTGGGCCCAATTGTTCAACAGACGATTAACTGAGCGCTAGTAAAGGATTAAATTGAAATAATACTTTTAACCCAGGATTCTCTTAAATCACCCTTCCGAAACAACCGGTGCTATGGAGTTATGTGACAATAAGCACAAAGAAGCTATGGCTACGTGAGCTATGGCTATGTGACAATGAGGGCAAACAAGTAAACGTAAACGAAGAATAGAAAAAGTAAATGGTTACAAGTGATCTAGACTATCTTGGCATTTTTAATAACAATTAAAACTGTATTGTTTGTGTTTCAGAAAAGTCTAATGGAGAAAGTCCAACGACGAGAAATGCCAGACATGGGCATGTTGTTTCTTAATATCAAAGTCAGGAGATCAAACCTGATATCAGACTCACTTAATGAGGTAATGTGTTACCATGGAGATATCTTGTGTTGCCATGTTGCTTAATGTGTTACCATAGGGACGGTAACATCTTTTGGGGTGTGTTTTTAAGAGTATTTTCGAGTGGAAATCAAATTTGATTGTGTGCGCGTGCGATGGCGTCAGCTTCCTGTTACTAAAAATAACCTCACGTGCCGCGAACATCGCGATATCAATCCTTGAGTTTCACTCATATAAAATCGCTTCATTGGATTTTAACGATCTACGATAATCTTCACTGATTATCTTGCCGCATACGTAAGCGATGCGCACAACGATTTTAGCAAATTTTTCCGTACGCATTACGTACGCCCGATTATTGCTACTGGAAGGTTGCGGCCTTAATGTGGGAACCCAGAGAAGAACATCATTTGCCGAGACTCATTTTTGAACCAACTCGGGTTTTGTAAAAGCGTCTTCAAGACCGTGGGAACTAAACTTAAATCTCTTCTATTTGTATTTTGTTCAGATTGCACGCAAGCAAAAAGATCTCAAAAAGAAGTTAAAAGTGACATTCGCAGGGGAACCTGGTCTAGACATGGGAGGTCTCACCAAAGAATGGTTCTTGTTGCTGATCAGGAAAATCTTTAAACCTGAATACGGTAAGACTTCACCGCTAACTCGAACCCTTTTAGCTCCAAAACCTCGCTATCTCGAACACAAACCCATTTCCCTTGAGTCATCATTTTTTAGTCAATTACTATCGGTTATCTCGAACCCCCGCTATGTCTAACAATATTGTGCTTCCCCTGGGAGTTCGAGTTAGTGGGGTTCTACTGTACATCTCATGCCTTGTATTTTGACAGGTATGTTTACGTACAATGAGAAGTCACGTCTTTACTGGTTTAACCAGGAATGTAAGGATCAAGATGAAGAATTTAACCTTGTGGGAGTCGTATCCTTGAAAGCTACTTAGTCTTGTAATGAAAGTATTGATGACGAGGGTGTAGTTCATTCGTTTTTAGTTTCCTTCTTTCGTTCCTTCCTTCCTCCCTCCCTCCCTCCCTCCCCCTTCCCTCCTCCGTCCCTTCCTCCGTCTCTTTCTTCTATTTTGGACGATAAAAAGGAACGTTCTGGCAACACTCACGTCGTCGTAGCTTTTCATCCCGTTAGGTTCCATAGAAATCATGCTTCAAGAAGAATTATTATTGATGCTACGTTTCCTTGACAACTGTCCAGCTTATGGGACTAGCTGTTTACAACAGCATCATTCTTGATATTAGATTCCCTTCCTGTGTCTACAAGAAACTACTGAGTCCTGCAGTAGTACCTTTCCATAATCCTAACGCTACTGTGGGTGTGGCCAATCTAGGGCTGGATGATCTCTCTGAAGCCATGCCGGTATGTACACTCTTCTGTCTTTTTACTCAGACTCTCAACTGTAATGGAAATGAGATAGATTATTCTTCCTCTAGGACCTCGCTCGTGGTTTGAAAGAACTTCTCAACTATGAAGGAGACGTAGAAAATGACTTGTGTCAGACGTTCCAGGTAAACGCGCACTGACGTTACCCAAAAGTGTGGCGAGTAAGGCCCAGGGCAAACGTCGAATCTTAGTCGAATTTAATTCGTCGAACCTACTTATTTTGAAATAGGCGCATGAATGGTGCGACGTTTGCTGCAATTAAATTCGACTCAAATTATTGATTCGACTCTAGCATGGGTTCGACTTGCCAAGTCGGATAATGCGACAGCGGTTCGGCACAGGTGCGACGTTTGCTACCACGCTGGAATGAAGTCGACTCTTTGTCGCACCTATTTTAAATGTATTCGACGCGACTTAGATTCGACGTTTGCCCTAGGCCTAACTTCTCCTGCACCGGTTGAATACACAAAATCAAATTGTGTCTAAAATCATGTTTTCCTCTGCATTATGCGTAAAGATTTCACACACTGAAACAAGATGCTGTGGCAATTTTCAGCAGGGATTTGATTCATTTTCTACTCTTACAATGTTCGCACATCAAATTGTTCATAGTTTGACACTGTAATTGTAATTTTCTATTGCATTTAAATTAATAATTTTAGCTCTAATGATTGTAGTTCAAGAATAATCTTTTAAACATTATAGGTGTCGCATACGTCCTTTGGTCAGGTCATTACACACAATTTGAAACCAAAAGGTGACACGATACCTGTAACCAATGATAACAAACAAGGTAGGTTACTATGGCAACAGAGGTTCTCTTTGTAAGGATGGTTACTATGAAAACCAAGCCCATTATTGTACGTTGCTATGGCAACAGCTTGTAATTGTAGGTGTAGTTGCTATGGGAACAAAGCTTAACATTTAGGGATGGTTACCATGACAACAAAGCTTATCATTTAGGGATGGTTACTATCACAACATGGCTTATTATTGTTGGAATGGTTACCATAACAACAAGGCTTGTGGTTGCTATGACACTATGACGAACGTCTCTGTCATATATCTTTACTTTATGACGAACGTCTCTGTTATATCTTTCAGAATACGTCAATCTATACGTGGATTATCTGCTGAACAAGTCGATGTACCAACAGTTTGCTGCCTTTTACCATGGATTTCACAGTGTTTGTGCATCCAACGCTCTAATTGTATGTAACTGCATTCCTCTCTTTGTACAAGTAAAATACGGTCAATCTCAGCCTAGTCCCCAGGAGTCACTCTGTGACGTCACGTTTTGAAACGAGAGACGGGATAGCCTGGGGACTAGGCTGGGTCAATCTATAATTGGATACATGTTTGTTCACAGATGCTTCGTCCAGAGGAAGTAGAGATGCTTGTTTGTGGTAATCCTGAGTTGGACATGGAGGCTCTAAAGAAAGTCACTGTTTACGATGGCTACAGCAAAAGTGATGCCACGATAAGGTCAGTAGTGTAACAATGGTTGGTGGTGTTCTTGATGATGAATGATGAAGAATGATGATGAGTAATGATGATGATGATGATGATCGCAGAGAGGCTGATTTCTTGAGAGGAATATGTATTTTAGAGAACTATTTACAAGCTGCAAATGAGAAATAGTTCAGGACAAAAGTACCCTATCATGATGAAGTCTTGATGGCAAGACGAATAATTCTTTTAAAACAATTTTTTAGAGGTTACCCACTGTGTGTCGAGATCCAGACGACTTGCCTGTACTGGCCACGTAACCATCTCTGTAGTCAAAACTACACGTATTACCAATACTAGTCAATACTACTGATAATAAATAATATAATAATATTTCATAGGGAAACATCTTTCACTGGTATCTTATCAATATGTTTAGGTATTTCTGGGACATTGTGCTGGCGTTTTCGACTGATCTCAAGAAGAAAACACTGTTGTTTGTAACTGGTAGTGATCGTATTCCTATCGGCGGCATGGCTGAGATGGAGTTTAAAATATGCAGGATGGAAACATTGGATAGCATTAACATGTAAGATAATGTTATGCATTATATATGATGATGATGATGATGATGTTATTATGTATATTATAATCATTTGGTTATTGAAATATCTTTAAGATATCGGTAAAGTACCCTGCGAAGTTCGCCTAAAAGAGATTTGGAAGAGAGATGTGTGAAGTGGAGGAAAGAATGGAAGAAAGGCTACTCTTGTATGATTAAGTTTTGAAAGAGAGAAATAGGAAGAAAGAATGAGAGGAACCCTCTCTTGAACAGTATTAAAATCGTGGAGACGGAAGGATGGGAATCGAAAGGAATAGGACGAAGACACTTCCAACTTTTCACCTTCAACTCTTTATCCATTTTTATCCCTTATTTCACGTGTGATTTCTCGCGTACATGGAATGGTAATGGTACATGGTAATTCCCTATGGATTTTACGTGATGTTCGTGCGTGCAAAGTACAGTTAACTTCCGTGGCAGAATAGATTCCGTGTTGCTACAAAACCGGAAATTGCTCATGTGGAAGATCTGTGACATTTTGTTCTGGTACAAGAACCAGTGTGAGCATCGTCTTGGAATGTGTGGGCTTTTTTAGAATGTTAATTAAAGTGCCTCTAACCCCTAATTTGACATTTTGATCGTCGTTTCTTCATGAACTGAAAAGCTGGATGGTTTTTAAAATATTCTTGAATAAAGGTGTCTACTTTTTAAGTTACGAGAATTTTAAATCGGAAATGTAAACGAGGTCGGACGTCAACCCAAGAATTTTGTTTCTACATTTGCCGCCACAAGTGCGTTTGAGTGAAACAGCAAAAACATTTTAGCAATGAAATGTTTTGCAAATGGAAAACTTCACAGCAAAAATTTAACGCTATAAAACTCTTAAAAATGGAAAACTAATAAGAGTATTATTTCGTGTTTTTGTATATTTGATGATTCCTTGGTTGCTGTCACTTCATTTGCATTTTCAGATTTAACCTCAGAAAGGAGATATCTATATCCAGAAATATTAAACCATAAAGCTTTTCTATTTCTGAAGAAATGATGATCAAATTTCAAATAAGGAACTAGAGGTACCCTAAAGCACTAAAGAATACAGACGGATATAATGAAAACCGAAACGAAACTCATTTCCGTTAAAAAAGCAAGAGTTCTTCGGATTATTATACATTTTTGTTCAAAGAAATCCAGTGCGTATACAAGGAAATCGTCAGTTCAGAACATGATTTTACATCGTGGCAGTCTTGCGACAGAATTGGACTCTAAAGAAATCTGTGCAGGAGACTACCAACGCGGGCGATGTTTTGTATTTCTAGACCTCAAAGTGTGCTTTCTATTAGTGCGCGAACACTGCATGGTGTCGCTTGTTGAAAGTCGGCACTGCAGGACCACAGCACGATGTGTTGGCTCGACACCGTCAGTTTGGTTCATTTTACTCCAAGCGCTATTCTTACTCCGCTCTATAGGAATTCACATTATTTCACGAGTTAATTACAGGACAAACACTGGCTAATGTGTTGATTCTCTTGCAGGCTTCCAATGGCTCATACTTGCTTCAATCAGCTTATCCTGCCACCGTACAAGAGTCGAAAACAACTGAAACAGAAACTAACAATTGCCATTTCAAACGCTGAAGGCTTTGGCATCGAATAAAACAAGAACTGATGTTTTAAAACCTGTTGTTTAGGCCCATGCGGGAACAACGAAGGGCGTACATGGGGTGTGTTCATGTAGAGAATGGAATTGACGTTGGTGATAACCTGATGAACAGACCCAGCTCAGTATCTATTGGAATTTGAATGCAAACTATCAAATAGAATAAATCAATTTTCTAAAGCTGTGTTTAAACTAGAATGCAAAACTGACCGAGCAATCGAGGTTGTCAATTTTGAAATAGTGTTTTTCACCCTCGGAAGTCCAGGTTTATTCTCTTATCAGTTTCGAATTCTCGCTTCCAGAAAGAAAATAGGAACTAGAAATGAGCAACAGAATGAGATCCCGGATGAATATTATTGTCCGTGCATTAGTAAATATAACGAAAGCGAAGTCAACCTTCTAGTGTAAACATGGCCTTAGATATCTTCACATTACAAAGCTGCGCCTACACAGCGAAAGATAATTTTTACATAACGTCTTCACTTGTGTAATTATTGAAGAAAAATGGAGACGTTTTAGGAAACAAAGTTTATCCCCAAATTCCTTTGTAAACTGTCAGATTCAGAAGCCATTCACTTATCCATTCTGCATGCATCGAAATATGGAGTCATCCTTTAGTATCAGTCTGATTTCCACTTATCAAAATATAAAACCATTTTAGGAGCGATATCGAAACCAATTCATGAATCAGAAACACCATTTTCACATTTGCTAGCATCGCTCAAATTCATCCTAAGCGTTTTTACATTGTCACGAATTCAAAGCACAGAATCAATTTTAACTTTCAATGAATGAATGAAATTATTGTAGTATAAATTTATAGTAAGGGAAAATTGTAGTAAAGTTTTATTCACAATTAAAAGTATCATATTGTCATTGCATTGAACAATAGCTATATAAGCAATCCAATAGTTGGATAGAGCGCTGTGCCAACACATCCAAGATTGTCGATAGTTGTTGGTCGGCAGTTCAAACGGACATCAAAGCGGTGTTCAAACACAAGTTGGAGCGATTGTTGGCCAACGCGATGGTAACGTTTCGCTTTCGGGAACTGAACTCGCGTTTTTCTCATTTCTCGGTGGTTTATTATATTATTTCGTAAATCCCAATTCCTTTTACCAAAGCTGTAGCGTATCGTCCCTGCATGTGAACATCCATGTGAAAATGTACAATGAGGAATTTTAAGGACACGTTATTTAAAAATTCTCGTTTTATTCCCTTTTCTGTAGCATTGCAAACACAAATTAGCTTGCATGAGACAGTTTCTTGTACGACAATTATCTTACTTAGTGATTTTTACAAACATAAACACGACAGACAGGCAGACGAGGGTGTGACGGACAGACAGCTAAGTGTACAAAGAGCGTAGAGAGAACCATTCGGTGTTGAAAAAGTTCAATTTGGTTCATAAATACTAGAAAATCGTCAACATAGAACAGTGAAAAATAGACGATTTTAAAGGACTGTAGATTTTCAGAATTGCTACCACGTCGAGCGCGGCAGATAATAAATATAAAATATATAGTTATAGTTCTGTGTGAAACTGTACAATATGGCAAAACTTTGATTTCTTGTACTAAATGCCTTTGGCTGCCTGTGAAAAGATAGGCTTAGCTGACACAAATCACGATTTCTACGCTTAAACTACTTTTTCAACAGTAAAGGGTTCAACACTTATATATTTTTTCTTCTTCCTTATGGTATTCATTGCTTTTTATATTTTGGCCAGTTTCCTCCAGGCCAATGTTGCATTATTCTTTAGGTTTTTTACAGATGTTAAACCATCTTGGATATTTTAATCTGTGTATTTTTACTACATTCCTCTGAATCAACTGGGGATATCATCCTCTTTCTAAAACTAAATGAGTTTTCTAGCACTGTAGTGTCATATTCAGTGCAAAAAGCACTGTTAATCATTCTGTATTTGCAATTATCCACAAAGCAACTCAGTGAAAAAAAAGAAAAGGATTCATTAGGGAGCATTATAGTTACAGCATTTGTGTTTTTACATCAAGTATCTAGCATTAGTGACCAGAGATCAGTAGCAAAGATCTTCACATCATTGCTGAAGTCCCATGTTCTACTGGGCGTGGTAGCCAGCAGCCGGCTGCATGGCGTAAGAGGCCTGAGGGGATCCCTGTGGAGCCACCATACCACTGGCCTGCATTCCTATTACCTGGGGGGATTGGGTGGGGGTTTGAATGCCTGATGTATTTGAAGACGTCATCTGAGCACCTAATGGAAAAATTATATTCTTAGTAATTTGAAATGAAAAGTACTCTGAATTTAAGTTTTTTACTGTCAAGCTTTTGGTTGTCCTGCTACTACCAAACCTTAAAACCAGAGTACATTTGATTTCTAATCATGTCACATTGGTTGTGGGCCTTGAGTATTTACACATATATTCTTAGTCTTCCAGGACCTGGTTTGTTCAAAGGCGGGTTAGGGCTGACCCAAGGCTAAGTTTAAAGAAAACCTTCAGTTTTAACCCTGGGTTGGTACTTGCCCGCCTTCAAGCAATGAAACCCGCTGTAGTCTGATTAAGGAAGGGAGATGATAGAGAGCATGAGTGTGTAAGATGGGGGATTAAACACTTGAGCACCAAAATGGAATGGAGAACTAGTTTGTCTCAGTGGCCATGGCAGGGGTGGGTCCAGGGTTGTCCTTCAGGAGGAAGTGCAGCATTATAGAAATCAGAAACCAACTATAGGATCAAAAGGTATTCAGAAAAAAAGGGCCCAAAATTCATTTCAGATGCACATCCCCTTCACCTCCCCCCCTAAATCCGCCCATGTAAGGGAAAGAGAAGAAAGAGAAGGAAGCGTAGTCAATGAAGTGTAGGGAATAGAATACACAACAGAAGTATTGTCATCACTGACAACCTAGCCACCATTCCATGAGGGGATAGATCCTGATCCACTCAAAAAAATGACACTGCTACCCAATAGATTTATTGACAGGATACTGATTTATCTTTCGCATAGCACCGTCCAGCCTTTATGCAATTGAATTAGTAAAGGTGAGTTGGATAGGTAAAGTTGGAGTTAAGTGTAAAGGAAAACTTTGATTCTAATTTTCATACCTGCATAATTCTGTACAGGATACATTGCCATCCCCTGGCTACTAGTAGATTAAACAAACAACACATCAGTTCTACATTTCTTTACATATTACAAGCTTTAGGTTTTAATTGTGAAAAAAGTCCAGCTAGAGCAGATTTTGTATGAGTGTGAAACACACTGTGCTGTTCTTCATCTATATCAGTGCCGTGTTGTCTATCAAAATATTTGAAATTCCTGCCGCAACCAGTGACCATGCATTAATTGCCAGGACCATGTCCACGCTGTGACGTCTTTAAAAACATTCAAAATTCCCGTGGTAACTGTGCTGTGTCGTGACTGTACTGTCTTCACACTCATACAATAACTACTCTATTTCACTATCTATGATTACTTACGATGGATAGTGAGCTCCTGCTTGCTGAAAATACATTGCATACCCTGCAGGGTACTGCACATATTGTTGCTGCGGTTGCTGTTGTGTATGCTGCTGCATCTGTTGTTGCTGAGATTGACTTTGTGGATAGTAAAATGGTGTGTAGTACTGTTGCTAGGAAACAGAAGAAAACTTGGTTACCATGGAAACACAGACTAGGTGAATAGGTGTATAGTAGTACTGTTGCTAGGGAATACAAAAACATGGCTACCCAAGAACTGGGTTACCATGGAAGTGAAAAAGATACTACTGTTGCTATGGAATACATTAAAACTTAGTTACCATGGAAACAAGGAATTGGTGAAATGGTGTATAGTACTGTTGCTAGGGAACAGGAAACTTTTTTACCATGGAAACAGGGATGGGTGAATTGATGCACATTACTGTTGCTAAGGAAACAAGAAAACTTGGCTACCATGGAAACAACAAGGAATGGGTCACCTATGGTGTCTTGTAGACAAAGGGATCCCAAATGAAGGAAAATTTGGATTTCTTACCTGCCATGCCCCACCTTGTTGAAAATTCATCATTTCTGGTGTTTCTTTACCCCACGAGCACTGCAAACAAATTAAATTATGTTGGTTCATACAACTTCCTGCTGGCTGGAGTTTGGACAGTAATCACTTAGTAAAGGGATGCATTAGTTGCAAGATCATGGTCTTACAACATTGAGAAAAGGGAATTGAGATACATGTATCAAGGAAGAAATACAAATGAAAGCATAGAATTAATTCAAAAGGACAGAAATCTGAGAATTGGCAAAAAATGCACCATGAAAATGGATAGCATGTGCACCAATGAATGACTTTTGATGGCTTGACATTCTGAGTAGCATGACATTGGTTAAAAGAAATGTTTTCATTTTGTCACTAGCTTCACAGGGAACTTCAGAAAAGAAATATCTGAGTCTGCCTGACAGGAATAGTATTACATATATGCTAAATCTATTGTCTAGTGTCAATGATATCACTTACTCTTAGTATATAAGGGTTGTTAGGATCTCCTAATGTTGTCTGGTTATGTGTTTCTACTATTCCATGTGTTGCTTCATTATGATTGCTAAATCTTCAGACAAAAAACAATTTATTAGACACTGGATATTTTAGGTAGGACATCACAACATCTCACTAGTTACTGGATGGACTCTCTAGTGTAGTCAGCCAGCATGCAATCAATCAGGAGTCTCGGTAATTTTTTGAAGCAGCGCTTGGCTGACTTCATAAATAGCAGGCTGATTGTTAAAAGCAACATATACAATCTTTTTCTGTTTCGCAATGATTATAAAATAGCCAGTGATTACCCTGTGTGGTTGCCACCTTTTTATTTGATGATAAAAGATAGTAAAACTTACTTAACAAATGCAAAGCCTTTATCAGCAAATAATTTGATTTCTAATATTTGGCCATATTTTGTGAACAACTGATGAAGTTCATAATCTAAAATGAAGAAATAAGTGTGTTAGCTCAGAAAAAAATACAAAACCACAATAGGTTTGAGCCCATATCTCCCTCAGGGGTGGTTCTTGACTAATCTCTGAACTCAATATAAACATGTATGACAGGGACTCCTCACCCCTCCCAAATGCATAGCACTCACCCCTCTTTGAAATGGCCCACCCTCTTAAAGGCCATTTCCTAGGTCCATTCTTCTCAGATAAAGTTTTTATTATAATTAAAGCTTGCAAAGAGTCAAGTATTATAGATTACACTCTGAATGGTTTTCGCAAACTGGTGTAAATGGATCTGGATCCACGCCTGCCCCTATCTCCCGAATATACTTTCTCTCTCTCTGGTAAAACCCCTTTTATACAGAAATACTTAATAAGATGGCAAGGAAAACCCCATATATGACTGTTGTAGAAAACTCAAAATTCAAAGAGGAAAAAAATAATAATTTATTACAAGAACAAGATTTGCTATACCAACCTTTAGTGTCAGGAGGTAGATTTCCCACATAAATTGTTGTGTTCATTTGTGAAGATTTCATATACACTTCATTAAAATTTAATGGCTTACCTATCAAAAAAACATTTAAAATTTAAAACAATTGTTTTTGCTAATATGAAAATTAAAAAAAGAAAGGAAGAAGGAAAGAAAGAGAAAGAAAAATTAAAGGAAAGAATGAAGGATGGAAGGAAGGATGGATGGAAAGAAGGATGGAAGAAAGGAGGACAGAAAGAAAGAATAGAAAAAAGGGAAAAGAAAGGAGGGAAGGAAGGAAGGGTGAAAAAATCAAAGAAAAGAAAGGGAAGGAGATTTTCAATCCCCTTAAGAGTTTCTAGCCAGAAAGATCTAAAAATGTTACAATTATAAATAAAATCTGCAAATTGCACTTGTAAAGTAATCTTCTTACTTCCATGTACATTTAATGTTTACATTCTAGTTTTACTTACTCCACTTACTCTGTACAGGGTTGTTTTTCCTTGATGCCCAGTTTGTTCTAATTGATTTCCCCATGAGTTCAGTACCTACAAACACAAAAAACATGCTACATTTGTATCTTAACTCATTTCCCCATGAGTTCAGTACCTACAAACACAAAAAACATGCTACATTTGTATCTTAACTCATTTCCCCATGAGTTCAGTATCTACAAACACAAAAAACATGCTACATTTGTATCTTAACTCATTTCCCCATGAGTTCAGTACCTACAAACACAAAAAACATGCTACATTTGTATCTTAACTCATTTCCCCATGAGTTCAGTACCTACAAACACAAAAAACATGCTACATTTGTATCTTAACTCATTTCCCCATGAGTTCAGTACCTACAAACACAAAAAACATTCTACATTTGTATCTTAACTCATTTACCCATGAGTTCAGTACCTACAAACACAAAAAACATGCTACATTTGTATCTTAACTCATTTACCCATGAGTTCAGTACCTACAAACACAAAAAACATGCTACATTTGTATCTTAACTCATTTCCCCATGAGTTCAGTACCTACAAACACAAAAAACATTCTACATTTGTATCTTAACTCATTTCCCCATGAGTTCAGTACCTACAAACACAAAAAACATGCTACATTTGTATCTTAACTCATTTCCCCATGAGTTCAGTACCTACAAACACAAAAAACATGCTACATTTGTATCTTAACTCATTTCCCCATGAGTTCAGTACCTACAAACACAAAAAACATTCTACATTTGTATCTTAACTCATTTACCCATGAGTTCAGTACCTACAAACACAAAAAACATGCTACATTTGTATCTTAACTCATTTACCCATGAGTTCAGTACCTACAAACACAAAAAACATGCTACATTTGTATCTTAACTCATTTCCCCATGAGTTCAGTACCTACAAACACAAAAAACATGCTACATTTGTATCTTAACTCATTTACCCATGAGTTCAGTACCTACAAACACAAAAAACATGCTACATTTGTATCTTAACTCATTTCCCCATGAGTTCAGTACCTACAAACACAAAAAACATGCTACATTTGTATCTTAACTCATTTACCCATGAGTTCAGTACCTACAAACACAAAAAACATTCTACATTTGTATCTTAACTCATTTACCCATGAGTTCAGTACCTACAAACACAAAAAACATGCTACATTTGTATCTTAACTCATTTCCCCATGAGTTCAATACCTACAAACACAAAAAACATGCTACATTTGTATCTTAACTCATTTACCCATGAGTTCAGTACCTACAAACACAAAAAACATGCTACATTTGTATCTTAACTCATTTACCCATGAGTTCAGTACCTACAAACACAAAAAACATTCTACATTTGTATCTTAACTCATTTACCCATGAGTTCAGTACCTACAAACACAAAAAACATTCTACATTTGTATCTTAACTCATTTCCCCATGAGTTCAGTACCTACAAACACAAAAAACATTCTACATTTGTATCTTAACTCATTTACCCATGAGTTCAATACCTACAAACACAAAAAACATGCTACATTTGTATCTTAACTCATTTCCCCATGAGTTCAGTACCTACAAACACAAAAAAACATGCTACATTTGTATCTTTCAAGCCAGTTCTAGTTTCCATAGTCATCAAAATGGCCACACATTTCTTGAAACTTATGAATGAGTTCTGTAAATTGTACTAACTTATAAATACTTTTTAAAATAGTCTTGCATACTGATGTACTGTAGGTTTATAGTGTGACGCGCCTAACTGTGGCCACCCAATTAATTTTTTTACAAGTTAGCCAATTAGAGAATGAGAATTTGTGCATTGTCATGTGAGGTCAAAGTCGTGCCAACAAAGATTTTATTTATATTTGCAACAGAAACGGCCAAAAACATGCCAAGTTGAAATAATTTGGTGAGATTTCTTCTCAAAATTCGAACCTTTACCTCAGTGATATTGATTTTAGTCTCTTTTTTGGCCTAATATGCCTTGTTGAACATCTTGTAAGAAAATTAATTGGGTGGCCATGGTTAGGTGTGTTGCAATACTAATTGAATAGGTATTTTATTATCTTACCATTCATATCATTAATTGCCTTTTCTGCATCCTGTCAAAAATCAGGAAATAGATTTTAAGAACAAATGCAAGTTCACTCCAAGGAAATTCCAGCACAAGGAATGATTATAAATACATTTAATGCACTCGTTATATTACTAACATTTTATATAATAATTGGTATATTATACACGCTCTGATTGGTGTGTACTGTGTGTGATTACAGTACACACGCATAGATACCATCACAGAATCTTAGCAAGCTCTCAATGATTGAAATGTTTCGATGAATATCATATAAAACAAATAGATACCATTTTTCCATGGGTCTGTACTCTAACAGATGCACAGAAGATGTCAAAATACAGTGAGAACAACAGTCTTGTTCTCACCACATTTTGATGGCATCTATGCATCTATTAGAGTACAGATGCATGGAAAAAAGGAATCTATAAATTTGCTATTAATATTATGCACATGTCCACTGTGATTGGTCAGGAGCAATGCGTGATTACAATACACACATATAAATAACATCATTCAATTTTCATCCCTTTGCATAATACTGCTCAGTTTGGCACAGGTAAACAATGGCATCATTGGTAAGGCAATTCTTTTGTTTTACTAAGTCAAAGCATAGCTAAGGGTATGTTTAGCTGTATATAATTGATTGATAGCTTTCTGCAAAGGGTTCTCAAAGGTTACCTCTTTTCTATGAAATGCAACAAATCCAAATCCTTTTGACTTGTTCTTATTGGCTGCATCTTTAACTACCCTCACTTCTCTAAAATATCAGAAAATACTTATTAAATCAAGGAGAAAAACCATAACTACATTATAATCAAGGTATAAAAATGTTAAAAAAATTGATCAAGATTTTAGTTTGTAAATTGATGTACTAAACCTTTATATTATATTCTTATGTGCAAAGTTAAATATTAAGTTCTTAAAACTTGTTATGGGACAAACTGGACATCCCTGCATAGCTGATACCTCCCTAAAGCCTGGTCCACACTAGAGTCACAAGCTTATAGTACAATCAACATACACAGACTGAGTATCATACAGTATTTTACAATATCCATGTCAAAACAACAAGCTAACAAGTCAATTACTGACTCTGTGCACATGTTTGTGTGCATGCTTGTGTCACTGGCGTATACTGGGTTTAAGCGGGATGTAAAAGATGGTCCTCATCAGGGAGTTTGGTGTGGAGAAAGTTCGCCACAGTTCATTATCACTTCAGTAGACATACTCTTTGTCTTGGAATCACTTAAGGGGTAGTGACCCTTCCAGCTTTGACGATAAATTAATAGTAAGAAAGATTGAGAATAAAATTGTGCTTATAAAATTAAGAAAAAATATGAAGTAAAATAAGAAAAATATCCTACTCTTGGTGTTGTTTTGGTCAGTTTATCATAAACCCATCTGTAGCAAGCAAACAATGAACTCAGTGTTATAAATTTTGCATATCAAATACCATTGAAGAACACAAAGAAAATAAGGGGTATCCAGGAGAACAGCTGAGGGTATATATACATGTATCTACCCTGTATAGATAAAGTTTATTATTATTATATACTGTTGTATAAACAGTATATATTCCTTTGAATTACAACTACATATAAACACAGAGGAATTGAAATTTCCTTGAAAAAAGGTTTCCCTCAAATGTTAGAAATAAGAAAAGAAAAGAAAGAGGGCAAAAATAAAGGCTCAGCCATTGAGCAACACTGACGATCATAATTATATGATTGTACATTTACAACAAAAAATTCACAACTTAATTAAGGTAACAATAGAAGAAACACAAGGGAAAACAAGAGAAAGTACCTTTAACTTACACAATCATTTACAACAATAACATTATATAGCTTCCTTGAGGAGGCCTTGCCTTTCCTCAAGGCCTTTTTAAGTGGGATATGGTGAGATTGTTTGATTTATTAAATTAGATCTAATTGAGCCTCAAGAAATCTGAGTTCTCTCTCAAGAAAACAAACAATGACCACAGAAAACAAACAAAAGAAGAGGATCTCATGGAAGGTTCTAGTGACATTAATAATTAAAAACAAAGAGTAGTAACCTATACAATTTTGATAACATACCAGCCTACTAGGGAATATTGAATTATTAATCAACAAGCCACAGGTCAAGTCAGGCAAGCAAACAGAGGTCAAATGAAATGGGCAAATTGCTTGGACCTTATTAACTATTAGATCAATTAAGATGGTTCCTCCCTTGCCACACCCTTTGGATACTAAGAGCAAGCAAAGGTGATACAAGTAGATTATGCACTATTAATCTTAAAGCAGGACTCAGGACTCTGACAAAAATTGTTCAATGTTGAATTTAGCTGAAATTTCCCTGAAATAATCTTAAAGAGCCATATAATCACAGGTCAATTTGTTGTCTCAAAATTCCTATTTAAAGTTATGTAATTTTTTATGAATTTTAAGAGGTGTGAATGAGGTTATTTTAATTAACCCAATCCAAACAATCAACACTGTCAGCTTCGCTTCATACATTTCTTTGTGTTAAGTTTTTTTAACTATTCTATTTCTTTGACACTAAAAATTTGCACAAAGGAGTTTTCTTGTATTATCTGTGCTTAAGATTGATTGTCTGACTAGATTTTTTCATTGTACAGCAATTGAGATGTTTCAACTACAAAATGCAAAGAAATATATGCAGTTGAATGTTTGGGTTGAGAAGATGGCATCACTGACACCTCAAAAGATTCATAAAAATATAGTACTTCCCTCTGGAATATCAAGAAAAGATTGTTAACTAGTGATTATTAGACCCTTGAAGAACTATTTAATGAAGTTTCAGCTAAATTAAATTTGGAATGATTTTTGTCAGAATCCTGCTTTAAGGTTTTCTTGAAATAGACAAGATGCATCCACCTGCAGAAGTCCAAAGTTCAAGACCTCTTAATGACAATAGATACATGCACTTCTAAGAAGATTACATGTAGATCAACTATTCCGGAACTACCCCATGACAGAAGTATCAATTACACTGAAAAGGAATCTTAAGAGAAAAAAAAGGATCTTAACCAGAAAACATTAAGGAAGAACTTAACTACATAAAAGTAAGAGTTTTAAAAGAGTTTGGATATATTTTACATTTGGATCTATCAAGAAGCTATTATAAATAATTTTACTAGTAAACAAACCTAGATCTATCTTGTAAGAGCTATAAAGCCTTTATTAAATAGGTTTCAAAGGAAAACAATTTGATGATACTTACGATATCCCCCCAAATGGTTCAAAGGCCTTTCGTAAAGTCGCATCATCAATATCTTCAGCAAGGTCACCAACAAAAATGTGGTGATGATCTGAAAATGAGAATTAAGTTGCACTAATTTTAATAAAGATACATCAATCCCATATGGGAAGTCAATATTTAAACTTATTATTGATAATTACATACTAATCAATAAATTCATAGTCAGAGTGACTGCAAAAAACCTGTGAAATAATAAGTTGACTAATAGATATTAGTAGACCTTATTTCCATCATTTTTTGTGTGTGTGTACAAAACTATTACACACTAACATTCAATTTTTATTTCACGGGTTTATTATCAATCAATGGAAATTAGTGTATAATATTGATAACCATAAGATACCAGGTTGATTGTGTTAATTTTATTTATCTTTTAATAATAAAATCACTGATGAAATAATATTAAATGTACATGGCTGCTTAGAGAGGGAGATTTAATCTTTGCTGCACTCATTCATCAAACAAGAAACAAAAGGCTTAACTTGATATAAATGAAATGCAAACAATAAGCAACAGCCCTAAGATGTGAACAAAATAATAATAGCTCAGTATATGTTGTTTCTTGCTTGTCACATCATAGACTAAAAGTGCATTTTATATATGGAGAAGTTTGCATCGTATCTATGTTGTGTCTAAGATATGATGGGTCTTATTTTCTTCTGTATAAATGTCCCCAAAGACATCCTGAATACTGAATTTCAAAGCTACAACATTTTCTCCACACCTTCTAGTGATATTATTATAGTAAATATTTTTTTGTGAAATAAAAATATTTTGGAAGAAACTTTCAACCAATATTATTTCAGCTTTTACTATCATCATACTATTAAAATTTCCTTACAAATATAATTAATTGTTTTTTCTGTTCAAAACAGCAAGATTTTTCCCAAAATTTCATCTCCCAAACTTTGAGCGTAGTTTATTTATATGACCACATCCTAAACTTATGGGTATTACACAGTTGTAATAATCTTTAAATGTTCCATAGTCATCGGCATGTACATCCTTTTTCCTGAATACATCTCAAACACAGAGATATTTCCTATGCATTACAGAACGATAACCATCTCAATCTCAATTACAAAGCTCTTGAAAACAGAAGAGTATGGTTTTGATGTCTAGACAATATGGCATATAAAGATGTTTAAAAAAAACAAAATCCTACTATAGGTAGAAGTTTGATATATAAGACTAAAATTTCAATTCTATATCAACTAGTTTAAATTTGTTAAAGCCAGAAGTATTTATAGAAGCCTTTTAAAAAGTCACTGGAGGTCGCATGCAGCTATAATTACTTTTACTAAAAATACTACTGTTTACATTGAGGCATACATCAAAGAAGCAAACTTTTAAACAACTATAGTATATAATCTTTATGCTGTATATATATATAGTAGATAAAAATTTAAAATGAAATATGTAATGTTAAATATTTTAAAAATATTATTGTGGAGCTATAAAAAGTTGAATAAGTTTGTGTGGGGAAAAATAAAAAATCAAATTTCTGATGTCTTATCTGTGTAGGGAAGCCTTTCCTTTTGAGTTCCGTGATTACAAATTAACTATCATTCAACTATCGTGATAAGTTGGGTAAAAAATTATGTTTAAATGCTGCTGTGATTAACCAGCATGAGTTACTCAATTAAACAGGAATTTTTTTTCCCCTAAGGTGACTGAATACAATAAAGGAGAAATAGAACATAAAATGGTAGTTTGAGATCTCAAAATTTCAAAAATGTTTTTTAATTGAAATTATAATTGAAAACTGTTATCTCAAAGAATAAACAAAAACAAAATGTGAGATATGACTTTTAAGCTTTGTAAATAAAAATTGGAAAATGAAAATGAAAAGTGAAAGGTCAGATTGTCTGGAGTATAATACATTATTTTAAAAATATAGAATGTCAACAGGCACTTCATTTAAGCACAAGTCATGAAAGTACTGGATTTGAAAAAATAAAGTAAAATTGCACAAGAATATTGGCGTAGAAATCTTAATAACCAGGTGTTTAATTGTTTAAACCACACAAATCAGTCTACACAACAGGAAACTGTGGAGATTATCAACTTTGGTCCACACACATTCAATATGTACTCAGCTTGTTCTGTTTGCTTTCAAATTTACCAAAAATTCTCCTAATTAAAGCAAATACCTTGTTCTTAAATCTTCTAGACTTAAGGAATTGAGATGTATGCTTTTTCACCGACCAGATAAATGAGAAAAACTAAATATCTACAAAATAGTCTTGTAAGATAAACTAGAATATAAATATTCACAATACTAGGATTGTTTGGTATTAAAAATTCACATTTCAGAGCAAATTATTTCTTGACATAACAAAAAGATATTGAGTTTTTAAGTCAACAGAACTATATGTTTTTGGTCTTGTAGATCAACAGTAAGGGATCAGACAGTAGGCTTGGAAGGTAACTGACACTTTCTTGACACAAGATGACACTAAAGATTAACAACACAAAAAAACCCTAAGGCAAACTACCAGTGCTTGAAGAGCATGGTAACATTCAATATATGTAGCAATTTGAGATCACAATTTTATGTAACAATTTACGCTTACGACAAAAGAGGGATTTTTTGATTTATTTAAATATATTTTGTGAGGGATTTATTTTGGATACAAATAAAAAATAGGAATAGTATTAAATGACATTGTTTCTTGAGTAGAATATTCTTATTTTTGGCTGTGGAAATAGGTCCTAATTCACTGTGCAGTGTTTTAGTCTATGTTCACACATACTTGACACCAAAAACATGACTCTCATGAACCAAATTATCAGTATTTTATGCAAACAGAACTAATACAAAAATCTATAAACACAAATTTTTAAAATCTATTGTTCGTAGAAGAGAAGTCGTATACACTATTGGGAATATACAAAGAATTCGGTGTAAGCTGACAGAATGTTAATAAGAAATTGAAAGACAAACCATTTAATCACTGGGAAAATATAGGAGCTTAATAATATTATTGTGATGTTAAAATGTTTCCACTTGATTTGTAGTACAAGGAAATTATGACATAGTCTGGCTTGACTAAGCAGGGTAAATAAAGAAAAATTCAATATTCATAAGACCAGGGATGTGATTTGACTTGAGAACCAGTTAATATGACAAGCAGTTTGAGGAAATGTAACAGTTCTGTCCTCCATATCAATGCAGTCACCATACACAGTGACACTTTGTAAGGACATCAAGTGGATGTTTGGTCCAGAGGAATACAAAAACCAACAAAAACATCAAGTTATCTACGTTAACTTAAGGATGAGCCAAGAAGACAGAATAGTGGGTGTTCCTTGTGCTCAAATGAATCTGAATTATCAGCACAAGGAGGGCAAACAAATCAAACATAGCCACACAGTAAACCAGTCTTAGTACTGCCTACCTGCTAGTAGGAATTACAATTCCACACCATTTTAATGTGCTTAACTAGATGACTACTTACTGTTTGTATCTCCTCTCTTCATCCCTTGGTTGTTACTGGCCCAATTCACTTTTATCATCTAGGGAGAGTGAAAGAAAGAATTGTGAATATCATGTATTATGTATTCCTTGACCCTTCTAGTAGTTCTTGGGAGCCAGATGTCTGGTGTTTCTCCTGTCCCAGCAGGTACACAAGTGACTCAATTATCATTCTATTTCAAGCACAGCTTCAGTCCCCACAATTCTTAATTACCATATATTTTCTTCTTGAAAATGAAGCAAGGACATTAATCAGTTAAGGAATACATTGATAGGTTGGTTTTGACATGTCATGTCAAGGTGGTTCTGGTTCACATCTCTGATCCAACTCTGTTCACCATAAATGTCATTGTCTTTAATCATGAAAAATGCATGAGCTCACACACCAACCCCAGAGCATGTGCCTCTCTGATTGGTAAACATAGTCAAACATAGTTTAATCAACCTGCCTCCAGAACTGATTCATTAAAATCAAAGTCTACAGTAGATATTACTGTAGCTGCAAACTACTCACAATGGAACTACATAGAATTCTTTATCTCTCAAGTCACAGTCAATACCTGGATATTCAATATTACAACTAATTTGTTTAGCATCCTGCTGACAACTTAATCCCAAGCTAAAAAACGGAAGTTCTAATCATTAATACTTTTGGAGTTCTAGAGGGCAAGAAGATACAAGACAGTCTAATTCCACCTGTATTATACACCTGTTCAATATGAAAGTCAAGACCTGGATTCTGATACTATTTACTATGTAACAACCTCTTTGCACCAGAAATATGTGTGAGTTTAGAAGCATGCATTACATATGCAACAAGTTAATATTATCTAATTTTCTGGACAGTTAATCCCTAAACAGAAACACAATTATATACAACCCCTCATTAAAAAAAGTAGAACAAATTATAAGCTACCGGTAAACACTACGTAGAGTGTTTATAAAGCACAGAGAATAACACTATACAATATAGATGTGGGATAAATCCAGTAATCTACAGGTGTACAAGCTAACTGTATCTTAAACTTTGTTAATCCGTTTTAACACTTTGGATACTAATATTATTATTTAACAATATGATTTAGAGCATTACATAGGAGAAATAAATGACACAATGCTTGAAAACACAAATGATCTCAAAATTTCCTAGAACAAAGAGTATGTAAATTCAAAGAGTTTGTCCCAGCATGGGTCACCTGGTACAAGTAAAGAGAACCCCAATTCAAATCCTTCACTGAGTCTTTGAAAAGCAAGATTAAATTATGTCAAAAATATAACTTTGTTGTAATACTGTGTAGTCTAAAGATTGACAGATAAACAGTAGACTAATCTCTTTATTTACACAACTCTGTCATAAAATAAAGGATAATATATATACAATAAGAACAATAGGCCAGTGTGCAAGCCAAACCCTCTCATCACCTGTCCTAAAACAAGGCTTTACAGAAACAATACCAAGACAATAGCCATTGTCTATCATTGTCAGAGCAAAAAGAATAGCTCTATTGTCTATTTGGTTTTGCTTGATCTATTTGATTTTGTTTTATTCATAGAATAATAAACAGAATTTTTTGAAAATGAAAAACACCATCCAACTTGTCAAAACAGTTTATAGAGAGAGAGTTCAAACTATCTTACAAACTCTTTAATAATTCACAAAGAGTTTAACTCATCTCTTCCACACAAATGAAAAAATAGAGACCATTCAAATAAAAAAAAATAGAGAATACCACAATACTACAAGAAAAGTATCTTTATAAAAATATCAATGTTTGCCAAAAATGTTTTCCATTATATGATTCATTATAGTCAAGAATTATTTCCCTCTTTCTTTCTTCCTTCCATTCCTATAATATTTCTGCTATACTGTAAAGTCAAAGAATTTTCTTCTTATTTCAAAGTCATTGAGTGAATTAACAGTTGTAATTCAATTTTCCAATTAATTAAGTAAACTCATTTTTATCAATCAAAAACTCAGTGGGTTATAACTGGTTGCTCCAACAGCGAGTGTCATTTCAGACAATGAATGCCAGATTAACATAAAAAAATGATCTGTTTCTTAAATACAAATCAGAAATGTATAAAAGGTTCAAGTTTAATTTGTAGATTTTTTTTAATAATTTCTGTTAAATAATTATTCCAGTTAATTTGATATCAATTAATTTTACAAATTTGAAACAAAATTAAATAGTAAAAAGGTTTGATTTTACGTTAATTACCAGGAAAGGTATTTCAATATTTCTTGACAAGAATTAGAGTGATATGCATCAAACAATTGTAGTGCAAATTCAGAAATTTGTTTTACAAATGTAGTACAAAACACTTATACAAAAAAAAACTTAGTAAATAAATTGTAAAATAGTGAAAATTTCAATTTTCAAAATTTCCCATTGTTTTATTAGCCCTAATTACTACATACTATTTATGAATAGAATTGTCACTAATTGCTAATTACACACTTAATGAAACATTCATTTTATTTCTACATACTATTTAGTTCAAATATCTCATGCTTTTAATATTTGGAGTCTACACTTTGTCATTTTTTTTCAGGTTGAGATAATTGTTTTTAATTATTTCAATTAATTGAGATGATTGTTTTACTTCAATTAATGGATGTGAAATTTACTTCCCAGCTTATTGTATTAACACCCTTCAGTTTGGATAACTTGACTTCAATAACTGGAACATCAAAAAGTTCTTTGAACAAATGACTTACCTTTCCCATAATATTTCTTCCGTCCATTTGTGTCTTAGCTGTCTTTGCATCCACACTATACTGAAATTCCACAAAACAAAAGGGGTCTCTTCCGATGGCCTGTGAAAATATCAGACAAACCAATCAACACATCACAATAATAATAATTTTATATGCATCAATGAAATCATAACATAACATATAGCTTATTGATGTAAGCATGTATGTATATTTTATAATCAAATATTATTGAAAGGGACTCCTTTACCATCTGATCACACAAAAGAAACAAAATGGTTCAATAATTTAGTTTGATAACTACAAGAGAGCTGAATAAATTATTATTAATTAAAATGGTGATATAAGATTAAATTATTCTATAATTCCCTCATGTACTTGTGATCCACTTAAAGTAACTTTGGCATTGAATTTCCTTGTTCTTATAAATCACAGGACTATTTTGTTAATAAATTAATACTTCAATGAACTGTTAGTAAAGCAAATATAATAAAAGCTCACATAGCAGTGATATATCTATAGAATGGAGAGCTGAAGTTTGAATGACATGGGTAGAAGAGAAATCCCATTTAGGAAGCTTTAGTTACCAGTTGTGCCCTAACAAAGCAATGAACAAATCTCTGAACTCAATGGGATCCAAACCCTCAACCCCTGGATTTGTACACCTGTCCAATACTCTACAAATACAGTGACAACTGTCATTTCTTGCGACAGTTGTGAGTATAAAGATGTTAGGATGTGGTGTTAGAATATAGGAACAAATGTAATGAAAGCTCTTATATCACTACTCAGATAGAATGGAGATGAGGTTTGAATGAAAGATGCATTGCTAGAAGAGGAATCCCACCAAGGAAACTTTCCAAGCTATGCTCCTATTGTCTATATTGCCCTAACAAATCAGAGAAAACATCTCTTACCTCGATAGGATAAGAACCCCCGTTAATTAATCATGTGGTGATACTTAACAGAAAAGATGGCAAAGATGGCTTAGAAACATCTTGAGAGCAATTTCAACAAACCAGTTCACAAAAATTCAACTGTACTTCATCCAACTTTCCTGTATTACCCAGGAGTCTCCAGATTTTGGAGAGTTCCAAATATCCAAGATAATCGTGATTGTTGATCACTGCTTAGCATTTATTTAAGGCTGCACTTTCACACTATTGACCTTAAATTGTACTGAAATTAACTTCCAAATTGGTAAATCAATCAATCAAACAAGCATCTATATATAGCGCTTATATCAGTGAAGTCCTAAGCACTGATCTAAATACAGATATAATTGTTTTCACAGCAAAGTTGTGAGGTCACCATGTTATATTGCACCTGCTAGAAGTAATGTGGGCATATAGCAAGAACTGAAGGAGTGTTGTTTTTGTTGGTTTGCAGATTTTTTAGGAAAAGAGCCATAGGTAATGTAGTTTGTTAGTCTCTATATATCATTCTCCAGATTTGGGTCTTGGAGGTCGGCAGGTATGCTACTTTCACTCAAGGAATAAATGTATTCACAAAAAATGGTATCATGTAAGAGGTTATATTGGAACTTATGGGCTTGTTTTGCTGGCCACTTCTGCTGCTATAGAGAGGTAACCAAATGTTGTACAGAGGTTCCAGTAAGACCATTTTGCAAAACTTTTGTTGGGTAGATTGTGAAATTTGGAAGTTCCAAAGTCATACTTCAGAAGAGAGTGTTTTTCTGATATATGCAGCTAAATGTAATTTAGGCAAAGTTAAAACAAGGCTAGCTGGCCAGTGGTTTCTTCATACTATGGGGTGAACCACACTATGCAGGGTCACATGGTGCTCAAGGTTGTAGATTGTCACACATCTTTTCAACTGTGCTGTTTGCTGTTATCTTTTTGTCCTGTCCTCCTGTCCCCTCTCCTCTTCCATAAATTTCATGACTGTAGATGGTAAGTATATTTCCTCTGATGACTGTCAGTGGCACTGGTGCCAAGTATTGGACTGTGATTGGTTTGCCATGGTTACCTCCTGGCTGCTGTGTGCACCTGGCATGATCAACACAGCTCTCTGGGGCACCTTTCCCAAAGCTAATCTGTCTGATTTTAAGTCTCACACAACAGAATACTACAAACTCTTCATTTCCAATACACTCAGGGCTGCCAAAGATTATCCTGTTTTTTCGACTGTGAACACTAATCTAAAGCCTTAAGCTTGTTATCCATGCTTCCACTGAAGTTAAAATGAATTGCAGAGTTCTATTACCAATCAAAAATGGTACCGTATATATGTCAAAATCTAATATTTTGTGAATCACAGCTATGAGCATTCTTTGATGTGTGATGATAGTGAGAATGTCACCGACTGGATATTAGATTCCAACATCCAGTCATTGCATTACCTACAGTAATATCTGAGCTAGTTGGAAATGTTTCTTTGCAAAGCACTTCCCCAGGGAGTCTTTAATCATTTTATTTGCCAATGGGTTTATTTACAACGGTGACTTCATTCCACAGTTAGTTTGGGACAAGACAAGACAAGTTTTGCACAATTTTCATGTGTGATGTTTGTATGAGGACTGTGGCATGAGAGCATAATTTATGCTTGTAAACACAACTCTTTTCTATCAACAACATGAAGATCTTTTTCATCAAGAGCTGAAAGTCATTGCGTGACAAACTCAGCCCAACTAGGATGAAATCTTCTGGACAATGAACACATACTTCACAGCTCAAAATGTCACAGATGCTCTGTGTCCCAGTGGTTCAGACAACAGTTTAACACAACATTTTCAAAATATTGTGTGCATAGATTTTGGGAACAATCCTTATTTAAAATTGTTATATAATAATATAAGCAACTAATTCTAATTATGGTTCTTGCTCAAAATTTATCGACCACACAACTTTGATACATTGTAGAAACAATCGAAACATTCAGATAGAAATGTCAGAAGAAATGGAAGATATTACACTAGGTTATTTATATGCCAGCAAAGCAAAAAAATTCAAATTCACCTTTGGGTATGAAAAAATAAGCAAGAAATAATTGTATCTATGAAGTACAAATAATTAGAAACAACAGGAATGAGACAATAAGTGGCTTAAATTAATGAATGGTTTATGAAGTAAAGCAAGTAACCCTATCAAAGCCCTGCAAACAAATAAACGCTCACTGCCCCATGCAGTTACGTAGATGACTAAAATGAACTCGTTGATTGGAAAAAAATTACTGCTAAGATAATAGAGTGTAAATTAGATTCCTGCGGACATTCAAAGTCTGCTTTATTGTTGTGCATGTAGTCTTTTTATGGATTTAGTGTTGTATGGTATGAATTCAAAGTAAATACACATGTACATAGCTACTGTACAAAAGATAAGACTATAAAACCAACAGACCATCAAATTATTATCCACTTGCAATCATTATATTAGACAATAAGGGACTCCCATTTCAAGGGATTTGTTAAATTATGGTTTTCAATTCTCCAACCATAAAGATCCTATCTTGCTTTATGACTCAGATATTAAACAAGGGTTGAACAAGACATGGATGTCAAGTGAAATTACAAGTTATTTGTTGCCAGAATTGATTTTGACAATGACAGAACAGTCAAAGATACATGACAAAGCCATTTTGTTGATCCCTGTCATTACAGCCACAGAACACGTTTGCGTTACGGATTACAAAGGCAAAATAATAACAAAATTCGACCAAAATTTAATAAAGCAAAATGAAATTAATTCGCAGTTTCTCTAGCAGACAAAACTCACAGAAAAAGGCGAAGGAAAATTGACCTTCGACATGCAGAACAAAAGTACGGATGCTGGGGTTGCAGTTCGAAGGAAAATGAGAATATTTCGGTTTTATGCGCTGAAAACATCTAAAAAAAATATTTCGTGATTACTTGAGAAACCCTACCGGGTAAAGGTTTAAAACCAAGGAAGATAAAACTTAAGAAATGAGTGATATTAAACGAACTTCAAAATAAACAAAACCCATAACTTTCTGACTTACTTCTAAGTCGCCAAGTTACTCGCTCAAGAAGAACAAGATGTCAAGAAAAAACGACCAAGTCGAAGATCACAGCGGTTTGAAGCTGGGAGAAAGCCTTGGAGAATTAAAATATCTAATTACCTTGCTCGTACAAAGAACATGGAATTTGATTGGTTTTCAAGGCTCGTAGTTGGGGCGGTTAAAACACACTAATGAATTCGCTTGGTATTCAAATACAATTCTATTCATAAGCACTGTTTCAGCTTTTTCTGTATCTATTGTGTGTGTTGCTTTGAACAGTTTAATGCTGCTAATCACGAGTGTTTGATAGTAGCGGTTTCGCTAGTCAAAATAACAGAGCAAGTTTTCAAACTGGTTTGTTGGTAAACTTCGACCGGCTCGTCGAGAGTTCTCACATTAAACTTTAGAACGGTGAATTAAGCTTATTAGAATGGCTAACGTAAATATTCTTGGTGATCTATATACAAAATAAAACACCGATGACGGCTTGTGGCAAAACATTCACCACTCTGATCGTCTATCAGTGTTGATTAGAAATTTCGTGTTTCATCAACAAACGTGAATCCCAAAGACCCGGCATTTCTTATAGGCACAGTAAAGTCATATCAAACATTAATCAGTCAACACATACCGAATACATTTTGCATCTTGCTACTGGGCCTATACGTTGAAATATTGACTTGATCAGGTCCTCTGTGCATGAATTTTCAAGATTTCCGATATAGCTGACGAGAAAAAAACTCACGTAAATGGCTGCCCTTCTAGTAAATAGACGAACTTCCTGTAAAAATTACTCAACTAAACAACAAATTCCACTTACAGGCTTCTCCTTTCTTCGTCGGCGTAAGCCTAGAAAACAACATATATAGAACAGTTTCGATGAGTGATCACAAAAAGGGGAAATCCTGTCAAAACCTACCTCCATCATAAAAAAATTTACAGAACACGCGAAGAAAAGAAAAGAGAAACTTTATAGTTCCTCTCTGCGCATGCGCAGATGACTATAGTGACGTCATGATTCTGACCGCTGACCGTACGTTTCACGAACACGTCACGTAATTTCCCGTTTTACGTGACCAGCAAGTATCTGCCAAGGTCACGGGTCAGGCTGAACAATTAAAACATTTTGTAGAAAGTTCTATTTGATGGTTGTTTAAAATACTGTCTCTTTATCAGATAATTTTTTTTGATTGTAAAAATCCAGATGTAAAATAATACCAAAAGAATATAATAATAGATATAAATTATTAATATGGTATTTCTTGAAGATATATTCCAAAAAGGGCAAATGTACCATAAAATAAACTAATTATTTAATTATATAGACATTTTGACTGTTAAATTCTCTAGAAGTCATTACAATGTTAGTTAAAAATTACTGTATTTTTTGCCTTGGATTTCTGATGATGTCAGTAAAAAAGAAGTAAACATTTATAGAGAGGGTTCAAGGGGTGGAGAAATTAATTCAATTACCCTGAAATTTTAACACTTTTATGGAGTGTTTGGAAAAATCAAAGATCCCATTTCTCTGGTGGCTCACACTATAAACCCAAACAGTAACAAGCTTTGCAGTGTTCCTTGTTTTTTGATGATATCATACATTTATGAAGTTTAAGCTTGACATGAGGAGACACATCTGAGAGTATAAGAATAGGCTAGACTTAATCACTTGCTTCAAAATTTTCTCATTTCATTCCTCTTGAAATTAAAGAATCTTTTAATATTGGAAATTAAAGTCACACAGGAGTTTCTGAGTCACAGAAATGAAATTGAAGTAAAGAATAATTATAAGTGAGAAATGGAAAAAATTCAGAGCAAAGTGAAAAAGGTATTAAGACCATGAATTTACACGATACAATTTTTGTTTACAACTTGTCGTATATGCAACCCTACAACTTGCTAACAACTGTTGCATGCGACAAGAACAAAAGGTTGTAGGATTTTAAAACATGCTTACAACAGTTAGTAGCAAGTTGGAGGGCTGTTGCATGCAACAAGTTGTGTTGTTGCATGCAACAAGTTGTAAGCAAAAACGTTATTGTGTAAATTGTTCTTTATAGATAGAAAAATGGCGCTTAATGAATCAAGTTACAGGATATACTCAAGGTTAGAGCTGCCAAGCCCTACAAAGAAGATATTTATTGTTGAGTTGAAGTAGGCCCTATGGAAAGCTACTTCCACTCTTTACAATAAAGAACAATGATGTCTATACATTGGCAAGTGGGTTTTTTTCATGCCATGCAGTACAACTCGATTCTACTAAATATCACACAAAAGTTTGGTTTACACTTGAATGTTATACTTTTGGCCAAAGTGCTAGATTTCCACCATGTAGGGTGAAGGGGTACTCCTTTGTCTTATAAACTGATGCCATAAGTTGTAGCTTTCTCTCCTTTGTATTGTTAATTAGCGACTACCACAGGAATCCCAAGGAGTGAACAGACTGACTTTGTCTAAGTGGACAACATCTTTCTTCTGTTTTGTCATGTTTGTCCAATAAATTGACCCTAAAAGAGTTATGCTACATAAGTGGCATTTGAGTCCGAACCCCTAAAAATTACACATTTGCAACCCTAAAAGGACAGCCGAGCGTCCCTACCACTTGGACAAATGGAGTAACCCCCACCCCCAGGATCTCGACCACTTAGTGTTTTTTATCCCCCTTGGAGCCTGCACTAAAATCGTTTCATAATAAATATTCAGCACTATTTCACACTGAGATATAATAATATTGTGCACTAATATTTTTTCTTTACAAATTATTACTCTATAAAACCAAATGATTTTCATAAAAATAATTTATTAATGGTCCATTTCTTTGCCTAATTCTTTGGCAATGGTGTTGAGTTGGATGTTTGTGCTTCCTTCATAGATAGTCCCTGAAAAGAAGATAACCATATTTTGGTTCAATCACTCAATACATCAAAGTTTTGTGAAATTACTTGTAAGAACTAGAATTCCACTTTATCTCTATACATATTTCTGATCCTTAATAGGCCATATAACAATGAAGGTAGTTCAATAGTTAGCAGAAAATCTCACCAATTTTACAATCTCTGTAATATTTCTCAATGGGATAATCCTTTGTAAAACCTACTCCACCCATCCATTCAACACATTTTGATGTGGTTAACGTCGCAACCTGAGAACAACACAAAGACATTACTAAACAATACACTGATTCAATCAGCAAGCATGATGCGACGTGAAAGAGGAAGCCATGCACACTGACGAAATATATTTTCATTTGGAATGACCGTTGACATCATGGATGTCAAGAAGTGTCTTGAATGTGGTGATCATTTGGATGGGGGGTCTATTTAGAAGGGGTACTTATTCCTAGGCTTAGGAGCTGTTTATATGGAGGTGAGCCAGCCTGGGAAGCGGGCTGAATTCTTTTGTTTTCTTTTCCCTTGGGACCAGAGAACAAAAGAAGCCAGCCCCACTTACCAGGCTGGCTCACCTCTATATAAACAGCCCCTTATTAGTCTGGCAGAGTGCACAATTATGGGTGGTATAATGCTGCAAAAAAACTTTCATTGAGACAGAAAAAGAAAAATCTAAATTAGCCTCCATAGATGCAAACTTTGTGACTTCAACCAGCATCATAGAGATGGGAGGGGACACCTTTACACTACAGTATACTGACTCTTCTTGAAGTATATTATTATATGAATAGTCAATGCAACACATACCTCTCCTGCATAATATTTTGCCATGGCAGCTTCTTTGATAAAGGATAACCCTGCTTCTTTCCTACGAGCTGCGTTATACACCAGTAGTCTAGCAGCCTCTATTTGTGTGTGTACATCTGCAATTTGATGCTGCATTGCCTAACACATAAATCATGCTATGAATAATCTAGAATCTTTTGTATGGTTTCTTGTCATGCAATCACTATGGCAACCAAACAGTGGATAGGACAAATAGACTGATTTAGCAAATGCGATGCAAAATGATTGTTGATGTCACCAACATCATCAGGAGGCCATGAAAACAAGGGAAATGCCATCCTGAACTTGGTGTTGCAACATTGTCATGATAGTCACACATCAAAGGTGACATATTCATCATCTTAAATCCTGTTTTTGCATTGCATTGTGTTTGCGGATGGCATGGTTGGCCGAGTGGTTGGTGGGTGGGTGGGTGGGTGGGTGGGTGGGTGGGTGGGTGGGTGAGTGAGTGAGTGAGTGAGTGAGTGAGTGAGTGAGTGAGTGAGTATTTGCTAAATCACTCTATTGTCTTACCTGGAAATCCCAAATCTTTTGTCCAAACTGCTCTCTTTCATGAGTGTATGGAATAGTGGCATCAAAACATCCTTGTGCTAAACCAATCATCTAGAAAATCAATATACAAAGATAATTTATAATATATGAAGTTTGAGATATAATGTGTGTGCTGATTGGCTTGCTACCAATGTTTACATATTAAAGCCTGGTTTTCACTAGCGACGCAAGCACAAGCGCAAGCAACATACGCAGACTCAGTAGGGTACTGCTCATTAGCGGTGCTTGTCTTTTCTCACACCTCGGTGATAAATGACAGTACTGAGTCTGCGTATGTTGCTTGCGCTTGTGCTTGCGTCGCTAGTGAAAACCAGGCTTAAGAGAACAGAAATATGGCTTGCAACTAAAACTCATAAAACCATTAGAAAATGATCACCAATTAGCAATATGAACACTCTGGAAGATACAGAGCACTCGAAAAGCAAGAGAAACACCCAGCTACCCCTAATGTTCCTAAGCTTGATTTACTTGTGCTCTGCATCTCCCATCATGTTTTGATTTTTGTAATAGCCACTCAAAACTTGACAACTTGAGTACACAGCTCTACCCATACCACAAGGCTTTCACAGTTACACAATCTGTTTTAAAGAATATTCCTATAATAATACCTGTGAACCAATGCCAATCCTGCCTTCATTAAGAATACTTATAGCATATAGATAACCACGACCAACTTCACCAAGTACATTGCTCACAGGAACCTAAAATATTTGTAATAAATTATATTAATATATAATTTAATAATTTAAAAGATCTTTATGCATAAATATGCTCAATTAACTAACTAGGAAGTAAAATGTCGCTGCAATTATTCCTTGTTACATTAATTTGCATTATTTGAAAACATAAAGATTAGATCATTAAACATTATGTTTCTTAAATTACTAGCTGAAATCTTATTAAATTTACCCTGACGTTGTCTAAATGCACAGGACATGTTGAAGAAGCTCTGATACCAAGCTGTAAACAAAATCAAAGTATCCATATTAATGGAGATATTTCACCTTTAGTACATTCATACACAAAAGATACACCTGGGAGGTACTGTACTCTCTATAGTGCAGTATATGGGGATGCATGCTATGCCAGAAAGGGGTACATTCTTTTTTATACTAGACATATAGAAAAAGGGACAGGGAATTCTCAATTTTATGTTTAGAAAAGGGCAGGGAATTTGCAACTCAAGATAGATTTTGCTCGTCAAGATTAGTGTTGCTGCTTGCCTGGCAGCTCACAGCAATCAGATTCTGTTTACCTTATCTTCCTTCTTGCCCACAGTCAATCCTTCTGTTTCTTTAGGAACAATAAATGAGGTAATACCTTTGTGCTTCTGAAGAAATAAATACAACACAGTACTTATTAATCTCCTTAAAACTATATGAACTAGAAGGGTTAATAGCACTAACTGTCTTCAACAGCTACAGTCTACATGCAGCTGACCAGCTACTGTCTCCCACAATATTGTTAAATAGAATCACTTCCCCCCATGTCCCCTTCCCTAATGTTGTTCCCATGTTTGCTTGAGCACTGAGCTTTGTAATTCTACAGAGAGCATAGCAAAACATTCTTGCTTGAAACAAGGCCCTGGTGGATAGATAATTATATTGAATGAAAGCCTCAATTTTATCCCCTGGATAATACTAAGTTATCTCATAGATAGCACTATCTACCCTTCAAATCAGCCCTGGTCTGGACTACAATAGACAGCCATATTACTATTCTGCTGCAGCAATATATTCTGAGACTGTTATCTCAGTTAAACAAACAAAAGATGTCATGTAGTTTGTAAATCTTTTGTTCATTATTATTTTACTGAATCAACAGTCCAAGTATGCATTGCTACCACAGACTAGCGATGTTAAGTTTATGATTAATACCTTTGATTTATCAGCATTAACCATAATAATGAATACTCCAGCATGTTCAGCATTAGTTATCCATAACTTTTCGCCATTAAGGATGTAGTAATCACCATCTCGTTTAGCTTCTGATTCCATTGCAAATGCATCACTACCAGATGATGCCTCTGATAAACAAAAACTGCCAACCTACAAAGGATCAAGGGTGGTTTGATAGTTTGTTAATGCTTGGCAATCTAACAAGCACTCTAAAGACAGTGTTATATAGCCTGCACTGCACAAAATCATTGCAAGAAAACCACACAGCAAAGTTTTTTGGCATTGTACTGTGTAAAACCCCTGCAGCGGTTCATGCAACTTGTTTTGCCAAGCTTTAGCGAGAGGAGTCACAGAAAAAATTCAATGTGTGACAGACTGCTCTAAGCAAGAGGTTCACTGCTTGACACCTCTTAGCCTGCAATTCCACTCGCTTCAAGCACTTGTCTGTGTAGCTTGGTGTAGCTTCAAGTGATATTTATAAAACAAGCATGATTGTGGGATATAAACATGAGGCTGTAGGCCAAGTAACACTATGTATTACATACTGTATCTGTGGCAAGTCTTGGTAGCCATTCATTCTTCTGTTCTTCATTTCCATATTTCATTATGTATGTGTTTATCAAGGTGTTTTGGACATCACACATGACACTAATAGATGGGTCCACTTTAGCTAACTCTTCTATAACCAAGTTAGCCATGAAGAATGATGAATGTGTACCACCATGCTCAGCACTTATCTCAATACCCATCAACTATGACAAAATATTATTATTTCAGTCTATTGATAGTTACTTAGTAACAAGGACACCAAAATGCCAGCAAAAGCACTTAATAATTATTACCTTAATAATGAACATCCCCACTAAGTAAAGTTTTATTTTTATGTGCATTTCTGACTTATTACGACACATCAAACATATGTCAACTATAATATAATAAATTATTTATATCAACAACAACCATAATTTATTCTTTTTTGGTCCTACATATAGCTAGAGATATCTATTTATATAATAATTGGCATATTACACGCACTCTGATTGGTTGAACAACCATGTGTGATTAGAGTACACACACATAGATGGTGTCATCGAATCTTACGCGCACTCTGATTGGTTGGAATGTTTCGATAAATATTATATAAAACAGATAGATTCCATTTTTCCGTGCATCTGTACTCTAATCGATGCACAGAAGACGTCAAAATGTGGTGAGAACAACAGTCACGCCACTCAACTTCGTCTCGTGACGTACTTTTTTGTTCTCACCACATTTTGACGTCATCTGTGCATCGATTAGAGTACAGACTCATGGAAAAATGGATTCTATTTGTTACTTATTTACTTGTATCTTATTTTAGGGCCCTACTGAAAATCGCTTAATGCAAGTAGGTTTTGTCCTCAATAAAGATTATTAATTATAATTAACATTATTATCATAGCACCCAGACCCACAGATAGCATAGCTGGTCGGGGTAGGTCAGTCAGTAATTATAATAGTTTTACATGCTCATGATAATGATGACGATACCAGTGATTTCACAACTCTTGAAAATAGAAGGCATGTTGAATAATGCAATTGAAGAGATATTTACTTGTCAAGCAGAAAGTAGCTGATTTTGAAAATGTTGACAATGGAACAGTTATCGTATGAGTGTGTAATGGACCACACCATGCCATCACTGTGTCAGTTCCGTGTTGTCTATAAAACATTCACAATTTCTGTCATAACCATGCCATGCTGTGACTGTGCTGTTTTCACAGTCATATAAAATGTGCTCTAAGACAGTATTAAGCAACATGAACACATTGTATATTTCATATTGTAGTTTGTAATAAAAAAAGCAATATTATCATATAACCTGTATTTCCCTGTTCACACACTCATAATAAATCCTTTATTAAAAGTGATGTGATCAAGGCCAGGTAGCTTTGCTCATGAGGCTGTAAAAACCTGTATGGCGCTGCTTGTTTCTGCATGCTATATTTCTATTAGTATTTCATATTCAGATCAAGTTTTTAGCCCTTTTTATAACAGAAAAACCAAGGCCACAAAATGCTTATTGACTGAGTTAGGTAAGGCCAGATCGAAAATATTTGGCTCTTGGTCATTTGTACTGACGTCACTGTACTCGATCCATATGGCATATCCTCCAGCCAAATATTTTCCCACCTGGCCCTCCCACTCAATCAATAAGTACATAATATGTACCCCTTGTTCAAAAAGTCCCTTGATCACTGATGCATCAATATGAGAATTTCTGTCCATTTCAGGAACCAGAGGTTTGATTTTTTCTGTAGCAAATCTGGCAACTACAAGAGAAAGAAAATGTCAGGTGTTGCCACGTCTCCCTACTTAGCGACTGTATAAAGAGGCTACACCAAGGGTTAAAACATAAAAATGAGAAACAATGTTCCCCATGAAACTTAATTTATACCTGATTCTTTCATCATTTCTTCTTCTTCTGTTAAAGCTGTCAAGGGTGGCGAGGAATGATGTTCATGATGACAAAAACGTCGTCCAACTTGACTTGCATGTGGGATAATCCTCCGAAGCATTTGGAGTCCATGGTTACTGGAACATTTTAGCAAGGATCTTGAAGCCTAGAGTGGAACAGATGATAAAATTTAGCATAAAATAGTTGTAAAATAACCTGTTGACAGTCAAAGGTTGAATGAAACAACGATTGCACGAGTTTCAGTTGTAAAATCTGCCGGCCCAGAAAACCTCATTCTCATTGAAATATGGCAACAAACGTTTCAAATATTACTACTGTAATGAGATAGTGACTACATACCGAAGAAAGAGCCATGTTTCATGTGAAATTATAGATTTTTTTGCATGGTATACTTTTTTCAAAACTTGTACATTTTTATTGCATAACTGGCCCGCGATCAAAGTCCAGCGGAAAAATACCCAGAAGGCATTTCGACCCTCAGGTTTACCACAGGAAACCCAATCTTTTCTTGTTTTTGCAGGAAAAGAAAGAAATTGCAAAAATATTGGTACATCAATTTGTTCACAATACTCTTTATCTAAAGTACAAAGTCCGTTTTCTATGAAAACGATGTCTTTGGTCGTATGGAAGGAACCGTCATGAAAACGTCTTCAGAGAAGAGTCCACGGGATTTGGAGTCGAGCCGTCGGCGATGTGATCGGAAAACAACAGATAGCGGGAATTTCAATTGAAATTCACCAAATGCACTAAAAAATGTTCACGATAATTTATTCTTTTGTTTACTCTCTCTATTTATAATATTGAATCATTTTATTAGATGACTGGACTTTGATTGGTTCCAATATGTCCCCAAGGATTTGTACAACCATATTAGGTCATATTAGCATTACAATAAAACTTCGCCGAATAGACTACCCCGATTAGACATTTAAATTATTAAGTGTCTAGGTAGCGCAGCGGTCTAAGGTGATATCTAAAGGTATGGATTAGGGTCCGGATATCGTCTCCCTCCCTGGCCTTCGGGCTAAGATAACTGTAATATGTAGCACCGGGATAGCGTGGATGGGGCCGAAATCTTCATCCGTAACGTAAGTCGATTCGATGTCTCAGCTTCATAGAATGTCTCGGGAGAATCGTCCCAAATTTCAATTTTCATTTTTTCCAAAATTTCAAATTATTCATTTATTTTGTGAATTTGTTTCCGGGGGGTGCTCATTAGGCGTTACAGGTTCGAGCCCTGTCATGGTCGATGGTGAAATTTTTTATCTCTTTTTTTTCCTTTATTTTTAATGGTTGTTACTTTTTCCTTCAATTTTACAACTCTTTAAAACCCTTAAGGATTTTAAATCATTTCTATGATTTTTTTAGTATAAAAATTAAATATTATTATTTCTAATTATGCATATCTTTTCTAACTTGCATTATGGAGTGGTTGGTCTGCCGCAAATTGATGCGCGCGCGCGTTAAAGAATTCACTCCATTTCGCTAAACCAAATCTTTATTAATACTAAATTAATCTAACAAAGAATGAACCTTAATTTATTTATTATATTCATTGTACTAAAATGTTTCTTTTTCAAATAAATCGGCATCGTGTTCAAAAATTTTGTTCCAAAAAAACTTCATGATAGCAAAATAAAAAGTTGCTTCTGTAGCATTCATGATAATCCCCACTGCTTGCAGTGATGCAGGCTTGTGCTCAAACTCGTGGATTCCTGTGATGTCTAAAGCCGCTTGTGAAGACATTAAAATGAACAAATACAGATTTTCCAGAAAAAACGCGACCAGAGTCAGGTAGAAACAAAATTGAAAGCTACGGGACGCGTTTTCACGATTCGGTGCACCAACAAAATTCCAAAGACAAACTACAGCAGTTACTGTGATTTCATCCAATATAAATCCACATTCAATAAATGAAATTATTAAAAAATTTTCATGTAGATACAAAAGAACATTGAACGTTATTACTACAATCAGTTGGAACAGCAAAGACCAAAATCTTGCGATACGAATAAGCTTGCGCAAAATAACGTAGAACCCAGGAAACTGTGGAAGTCTTGGTAGAATTGCAATGGCAATAATGGAGTTAATTGATGAGGAGATTTGCCAAGCAATTTCAAACAGCGTGGGGAATGGAAAAACACTGAAGTTCTCACAACGTAGTGTAGCAAGTTTGGCCCTAAAGAAACATTCTGTTGCGTAGACTGCGTATAATGTTGTGGTGGTATACCGCCATAGCATAAATATCACATAAAAACCCGTCACAATTGGCCAGCACTTCACTAATCTACTCTCCGATAGACAATGACCTTCTTCCTCCTTGTCAATACTTTGATCGCTCTCTTCATCTTCGTCGGTAAGCGTTTGTTGAATTTGTATTTGGCAGTTTCCAGTTGCGCACATTCAAAGGGATTTCTTCTTCACCCCCATCGACTTGAAGTCCGTCTTTCCTTTTTTACAATACAAAAGAAAAAGCACTTAAACTAATAGCACATGTTTCATTATGACTTAAGATTTTACTTTCTATGGGAGCAGCTACTGGTGTTCTTTCAAGAGTTCATTGGACCGTTTCACCTTTGACACTACTGACTTATGTTGTTAATTAGATAATGACAGGAAGTACACTATATGCTGGTACATGTGGAAAGCCCCACAAGAAGAATCATTGGAAAATTTTGACTCTTAAAGATGGATGAATTTTTTGGGAAATTTCGTTCAAAATTGCTTGCAGTATCTACAAGACAAGTACCCCATCAGACAGGTTGTCTGGGGTCTAATAAGTAATTTGCGAGCGTATGACACGAGGCGTCTGAAAATGCAGGTTATAAGCCCCGAGCGTGATGCCGTTTTGACAACCTCTCTATACCAGAATCCTTTTCAAGTAGCTTTTGTTCACTAATTAAAACTACTGTGTCTGTATTCTTGAAGGAATTTTTGAATTTGATACGGTTCTGGCCTAGAGAGGGGGTCTTAACGTCATCACGATTCGGGCTTATTGAATAGGGTGATGACAATTATTTTAACGTGAATGGCTAGGTGTTGAAAAGATGTGTAGCTGACTGTGGTTCGACTAAACCAAAAAAGAAGAGGAAGGAAACGAACAAGAAAAAGAAAAACAAGAAGAACAAGAAGAGGGAAGGAAGGAAGGAAAGTCTTCAAGTCGATGGAGTGAAGAAGACATTGCTTTGAATGTGCGAAACTGGAAACTGTCACACACATTCAGTGAACTCATCGACTAAGATGAAGAAATTCAAGAAAGTGCATGCACAAAGCGTTGGTGAAATGTGGCTCAGTTCTCCATTGCGCGGCATCCCGAGCGAGAGGTGTGACCTTCATTCTCAGTCGCCTCGAACACACACTTGTTTCAATTTCTTTCCATTCTGTGTAGCTTTAAGTAGCTTTAAATGCCCTTAAAACGGAGCACTGATGGAAAGAGGCGGTAAAGAGCGCATCGTCAGCTTCCTGCGAGACAAGCATTCAGCTGAAAGAACTACCAATGCTAAATATAGCGCTTTACCTTTAATTTAAGTCAGGACTAAGTCACCCCACAGACTACCAGCCCCTGACAACTTGAATACTTAACGCGCTAGAACGTTTTTTTTTTATAATACATTTGTCAACGCCAGTAAATAGGGCAAGAGAGCATAAATTTATGCTCTCTTGATAGAGGACAGTACTCGTTAGAACCCGCGGGACGCGCGGACGGGCTAATTATGTGTTAATTAACAAGCACTTAGCAGTGCACGATGCGGCACTTAGCAGTTTTTTATCAGTTATAACACATTATTTGATAGTAATTATAGCAAGAAAAGGAAATTGGTTACAAGTTTTAAAACATATAGAGAATCATATATAAGACGCCTCTAGCCCTCACTGTTGTACTAGCTCGCCACACGTTCAGTCGGTGAAGGTCGATGCGGCGTCTCTTCTCTTCCGTGTTCGGCTTCTTTTATAGTAGCAGCTAAACAAAAAGCTCCATACTGAAAACTTTTACAAGTACAGTAAAGTATAGCAAGATAACTTTCCAGTTTTACAGAAAAAGTTCTCAAAAAGTTCGGAAACGCAAGTAGGTACTTACCCTACCCCCACTTAGTAATTCCAATGTCCCCAGTAATGGCGTCGAGTGTAGCGCGCCATGAACGTAGTCAAGTAGTTTCACGTGCAAAAAAGACACCTTCCCCCTCCGTTCTTGTGCCAAAAACTCCCTCAAGTACTTCAAGTGATTCAAAGAAGCGTTTAAACAGTTCTGATGGAAGTTCAAAGCGACACGTATCAGCCGCGAAGAGCCCATTCTGTATGGAAAGATCAAATAGTCGCCCGTCCGATCGTCTGAACCCAAAAACAGTGGATCCGGTAAGCTTTGGTTTACTATACTGCTTTCTAATACAGAGTTTACTAATTATTGGTAATTTAGGTACACATATATAGATTTTTAGAGCTGAATTCTATTCAAAACCCTTAGAATATCGTATATTTCATGGTCCTTGTAGAAAGTAAAGTAAATGTCAACAAACAGTTGATTTTTGTGTTTTTAGTTCAACGATAAAACTCCGAAATCCTCTTTTGCTGCTGTGTATGCTAACGGCGGAGTTCCATGCAGGTACAATATTATTCTTTTTGTCTTTGTGTAACTTATATTAAAAGCAAACATCCATGTTGTTAGGAGAAATTTTGAATATTTAATTGATACACAAGTTTATATTATAATAGAGCAAACTAAGGTGTTAATTGAGTAGAAGGTATTACTCATTGTTTGTGAGCACAGGAAACTTTTTATACTTGTTAATCTTTATTTTTTTTGGCCTGGCCAAAATATTTTTTTTCCTGTAGATACCAACTAATGTTATTATTCTGTTTAAAGTGTTGAAATTTGAAAACGTTTTTATGATGTTTTGTAAATGTTGTAGGCTTATACATGGTTCTGTGAAGCACAAGCTATCGTGGGATACCCCACCAGAGAATTTATCATTTGATCCAATACTTGTAACTTTAGCAGAGGTAAATATGTGTACATAGTAAATTATACATAGTACTAGCCATTTCTAATAGAAAGTGAAGTGCTGCGAGCAGAAAACAGCTGGTGTATCCACGTTAGCAGAACTGTTCCCCTAAAACTCACGAAAGTACACCGCTTTCTCTGATATATGAAATGTTTCTTGTCTATCTCTTGTGCGTTGTGTGACGAACACTGCTAGTTGACCTTCAATATATGTTGAACTACGAAACATGATTCTCCAGGATCAGTGTCGGACACACTGTCACAGTTCAAAATATTTAGCACTTTGAGTAAAAGTAATTTTTCAAACAATCACAAACGGCTAGCGTTAGTTGGCAATGATTATAAAACTAACTGATTTTAAAAAGCTAGTTGTACGTTGCATCACGGTCAAAGATACCGCATTGTCTACTGTATTTGACGCTTTAGATTAAATGAATGATAAATACAATTCCATCACATACAAAGTATAAAATTTTCTTTCATAGGGTAACCAAATATATTGCAGAGATTCTCAGCGCGACCTCACTTTATACTTATTATCTTGGTTTGAATTGATTCAGCCCATAGACGAGCTTCGACTCGAACAGTAATACGCAAAATGACCCATAACAGAACATTCCCTCTCGAAAAAATACACTTAGCATTTTGTAACCCTCATGTATACTTCGAGAAACATAAAACCTCTCGAATGGAATCGCACAGGAATCCCAATTCATCCCTGTGACGTCAAGGTTCGCCATGAACATACCACCGTACATAAAAATCGAGTTCGTGGATCAATATTAAGGTGACGTCATAAATCGCACAGGAATCCCACACCAAGAATAGTGTTGCTGCTCGCTTCGCTCCCAGCAATTATGGTTTAAACAGTGAAAAATATATGCAGAAACTAGTCAGTAAACACAGAAAAAGCTGTTCTATTTATTTAATATATTTGCTAAATTGTTGAGTAAATATTCAAAGAAAAATGTTCAATTTTTCTTAATAAAAATTTCAAAAGGCACAAGTATGCAATTGAGATCTCGCTGCTGTCATCAGAAGTCTCTTTCATTCAGTAATAAAGCACAGCTTTCAACAAATCACAACATGGGTACTGTCTAAACTATGTAAAAAATTTCAAGTAAATATAAATCTACAACAGCACTAATATTGATAACAGTTTCAAGGCTAGCAATGGGTTTATTTAAAGAGTTAGAGAAGCAATAGTCCAGTTCTGAGATATGCTTTACCTGCCATGCACATACAAAGGAATAATTAGAATTAGGCTATGAGCATATACATGTAGTCTCCTTTGCAGCCGTTTTTTGTGTCGTCATGCAAGGCTTAAACTCCCCAAGCCTTGTACTTTGATGTGTGACGACACAAAAAACGGCTGCAAAGGAGATTATTGAGCATAATGCTCATAACATTTTGTCTTGTTAAGAATGACAGAGCTTTGTGCACATAGCCTCATCTTCAATCCTTTGTATATGGCAAGTGAAACTTGCATTTCTCAGAAAACGGCTATTAGGAAAGTGAAAACTTATATGTACTTGTTTATAAGGAGATTTTCAATTAACTAAATCTTTCATTTTTGGAAGGGTTTAAGAGAAACCAAGCATCCATACACATTTGTAGCTCGTGAGGGCTTCAATCAGATGTTAGATGTTGAAGATGCTAGTGCAAGGGTTACACCACTTGTTCCTAAACTTATCTCGCCTCTTAGGGCTGCACTGGTAAGATTATAGAAAGGTTTAACAAATATCTACATCTACATGATGCTAGTGCAAGGGTTATGCCACTTGTTCCTAAACTTATCTCGCCTCTTAGGGCTGCACTGGTAAGATTATAGAAAGGTTTAACAAATATGACACACTAAAACAATGAGAAAGATGAAAGAAAGATGAAACTAATATAACATGACAAAAAAATGAGATACCAGTCATACCAACTGCATCACATCCAGGGCTCCCATTGATAGCAGAGTTTTTTATTAATTCTGAAGGGACTACCCTGGTTATATTATATTTTGATTTTAAATAAAGGTTTCATTCATTCATTCATTCAGTCATATTTGTATGGTTACCATAGTAACATCTAGACAGGAAACCCATCACTACATCACACCTGTCTTGTTTCTTCTTTACAATATTGGTAACTAGAACTCCAATATGTCAAGAGCAGATTTTGTATGACTGTGAAAACAACACAGTCACAGCTAGCACAGCTATGGCAGGACTTCCAAATGTTTTAATAGACATCACGGCACTGATACAAGTCGCGACATGGCATGGTCCATTCCACACTTATGTGAAAACTGGCATAATGTCTACTGCCAAACAGGACGATAAACTCAGTACTTGGACATGTTATAAATAGAATTGATCTTTTTCTTCGATACTTACAGTCATCTCAAGATCTTGAAGTCTTTGATGCTGCTTTAAGTGCCTTGGTTCAACTTAGTTCAGTAGCTGGTGAAGTTCTTCTCCCACATTTAAAGACGTTACTACCTCATGTATCTAGACGGTTTATGGATAAAAAACTCAAAGAAAGAATTGTACATGCTCTACAGGAAATAGAGAGAAACTGTGGCAAGGTGAGATTTTCTGCTTAAATTCAAAATGTTACCTTTAAGTCTTTAAAAGGAGCAAGTATAGTTCAGTTGGACTTAGTGTGTGGCTTTCTGATGTGAGAGGTCCCAAGTTCAATTCCTGCAAGTCACCTCACACTTGTTTTGACTTATGTCCATTCTGTGTAGCATTCAGTAGCTTTAAATAGACTTCAAATGGAGCACCAATGGAAAGAGGGAGGTAAAGAGTGCTCTGTCAGCTTCCTGAAGTTACAACCAATGCAAAATATAGTGCTTGCCTTCTTTTAAGTTTCTATTTCAAATCTTGATGATGAATATGATGATGAATATGATGATGATGGTGGTGGTGATGGTGATGATGATGATGGTGATGGTGGTGGTGGTGGTGATTACAAATCACTGATAAGCAAAGAACTGCACACCAACTTGTTGGCCAACTTGTCAACTAACAGCCATTCAATTGTGAACTGACTGACTGCAGTTGATTGACAGTTGGCTATTTCTTGAATGACAGATGGCCATTTGTGAGTGAAGGAAATTTCACATTATCTTACAAAAAATGCTGGTTTGCAGTCTTGCAGATTTTGTATTAAAAATGTCACCAACCTTTTTATGAGTTTGTGTCATGAAATCTGAGTGATTTCCATGTGTTTATATTACAGGAAAGTCTGCCAATAATCAAACTCAAGATTCCAACCTACCAATCAGTGTGTGTGTGACAAGAAACCAAGTACAAGAAGATATATAATTTATTTTTAATCTTTTGTAAATATTGTAAGGAAATTGCATTTGGTGTACATAAGTACAAAACACACCAAAAATCAAATTTTCCAATGACCAAACAGGGCCATTTCCTGAAGCCCTGTTTAAAATGAATGGTTTTCTTTAGACTTAACCCTGAAATAGGACCCAGGAAACCTGCTTTTTCACAAACAACGAAAGCAGAAGCAACATACACTGACTTGTTGTTGTATTTTGTGAAAGAAGGTGATAAGCAGTGGACTACTCAGTGTGTATATCATGTTGTATATCATCCTGCTGCTTCTATCATCCATGAAAACCAGGATGTACAACTGAGAACCTCATAGTACAAGATAAAGCATCCTCCTCTGCTTTCTCCTCCTTTAATTCTTAACAACTCCTAAACTACCACTATTTGGGGGAATTATTAATCATATTTTTGTGTGGAATACAATCTATTTTTGAGTGTAATTACCAAAATGTTTAAGAAAGTTTTAACAATGGAATATACTTAGAACTGTGGTCAGTTAAAAAATAATTGATTTGTGTTGTCTATGCGTTGATTGGTTAGAGGACATCACATATTTTTGGTGTACAATCACATAGTTTTAACCTTTCGACAGTCTAGATACTACTGTTGGAAAATTGTTTTTTTCGTCCATCCCTGCGATAATACGCGCAGAAAAAGTTGCATCCATGCAATATTACGTACAGAAAAATTTGCAATGACAATTTTTCCCGCAACACTGGCACACGTAAAGTTTATACTGTGGTACATGAAAACGACGATTTTTAAGTGCAATTTTAGCTTCGGCAACACATTGGGATATTTTGTTTTGAAGTAAAACGACTCGCAACGCAAAATTACGAATTTGACCCAGCGTTGCGCAAAAAAAATCGTCCTTGCAAATCGTTTTGCGTAACAGCTTAAATTTGCCACTGTTGCGCGCAAATGTTTCAGGAGTGGACACATGGTGCACCTCTCTTACGCCCAGCGTTGGTTCTTTCTTGGTAAATGTATTCTGGTTTAGAGTTCTTTATACTACATGCGTCCTAAACACCAAGAAACAACCCCAAAAAGCTGCGGAAAAAGTTGCATCGCGTGTGCGGGCGTTTTAATTTGAACGGAACGCGAAAACATAGCAAAAAAAAATGATGCGTATAGATGGGTTAGTGTGAAAGTAGCCTTAGAACTAAGAAAAATAACCCCAGAGGTATTACTCTGACCTGATTTATAAAAGCATTTTGTGAAGACTGGTGAAATCTGGAGGCAAACATTTTGATTTCTTCGTCTGCTGGGTGACGGAGTGTAAAATTATTTTTATAGCCAGAATTGTCAATAAGATGTCTACTAGGACATTTGCCAACAGAGGCTCAATATTCACATATATATAAAAGAACAGTATCTAAAAGTTTGCATATGGATAGTGATGACGAAAAATGTGTTTGAAATAAATTGTATGAAATCTGAAGTGTTTTTATATGTTTGCACATGAGATTCTCCATGCACACTGATCAGTTCCGAAGCAAGAATACAAGTGGATTGGGAGGAGGCCCTTGTTCCATTTTAAAATACGCAGATCTAGAGGGTAGACAAAGGAAAGAGGGAGTGCAGCCCCGTTGTCGCTCCTGTAGCTCCTGTAACCACAAGCTACTATTGTCGTTAATTCAGTGACTTAATGTCCTTTGTTAGCAAAATTTTCAACCACACTCATTGTGTATTTGTTTTCACTGCAAGATTTAACATTGAGTAGCTTACCCGCGCCCGCGATACTCTGCAATACCATCATCATCGGTGACCATCAAAAGTTAACACCATCATCATATGAAAACGTTTTAGCGGAAATTGTAAAGCTGTTGTTTTCATACTTTTTGTTTTTGTTGTTTTTCATTAACGGGCAATGATAATCTTTTCGAACTGTAACAGCTACCATTGCTCAAAACTTGCGAAAAAATTTTGTCAACTGAGTTTAATACGCAGTAAAGCGCTAACACTAAAACCATGAAACAACTTAGCAACTAAATAGTACTAAATCGTAGCAAAATCCTTTGTTCTCCATTGTAATAATAATAATTTATTTATAAAGTGCAAATTCATCATTACAAGGTACGCGAAAACGACCGCTACATTCGTCGAATTTTGGTGGCATTTGAGATGTTCTTTGACCCTAAAAGTGCCATAGATAATTTTATTATTAGAGGCAATAAACGTTTTTCGCCCTGTCCCACCAGCACCATTTGCCGAAATCACGTACTTCGTATTCTTGAGTTGAATATTTGTTTGTTCATCGTCTGAAACGCTAGCTAACCCTTGGTTGTTTGTCTGCGAAACAGACAGAATTCTTGTCCTAGACCCCCAGCAATGTACCCAGATATATGTACTAAATTGTGATTGGTTGATCCAGATCCGAATTCTTAGGCGCGCGCTCATTGGTTGCCTACTCGTATCTGGCTGGATTCATGTGTGTGTGTGCGCAGGGTGGGGGTGTCTTTTTGTTGTTGTTGTTGTTGTTGTTTTGTTTTTTGTTTTTTGTTTTTTGGATCAACCAATCACAATTTAGTACATATATCTGAGTACGTTGCTTAGGTCTAGAACAAGAATTCTCTGGCTGATTCGAGAACGAACCTAACCAAGGATTTGTTAAGCCATGACGCAGACTAGTGTAAAAAATGTTGTATTGACTTTTTGAATAAAAGAACATTTTACACTATGTCATATCTGATAGATTCTTCACTTTGACTAAGTGCTACCAAGAAACAAAGCAAATAATCGATGAACCAAGTCATCCAACACGATAAGTGAATCAAAGAACTGTCAAAGCATCAAAATATCCTGGGTGCATAGTCTAAAACCTTTTTGTTGAAATAAAAACCTTGTAATTGATGAATATTTTCAAGAAAAATGTGTGGATTTTCGTGTATTTTACCCATCGAGGTTTTGAACGGCTTATGAAATCCTGGCGGCCTAATTTTGTCTAGTTCTAATTACTATTCCATTACCAGTCAATTAATCTGTTTTTACCTGCTAATCTTTATATATAAGCACAGTTTGCCTCACATTTGCACACGCGCGAGGGGAAGACTAGTCTTTCTCTAACTCCGCCATATAAGTGGAGATAATAATAATAATGAACATTTATATAGCGCCTATCCAAAATCTGCTCTAGGCGCTTTACAAAAACATATAACATGCATGGTAAACTGTGAGCATAGGATGGCGCCTTGAGCTGCCGCTACACAGTCCGTACCATTAAAATTAATTTTAAAATACACTACAAATTCTGCACTACAAATTACTGTTTAAAATTACAATCAAAACACAATAAAATAAAAGTTCACTGATGCATGATGGCCGTTGGCTCAGTCAAGCTCATCCGCCCTTTAACAGGTCTTGTTTTTATTCCTGCTGGGTGTCATGCCACCCTCCTCACCAGAAAGAACCTGGTGGGGGAGCCGGTTTAGACGCCGACGACCCGTCCATGTGGCAGGTAGTACTGGGTTACATGTTACCAGTAGCAGGCTCCAGCCTGACCTGACCCTAAAAGATACGGGGGCATATGGTTTAACATCCCTTTTCGAGAAGAAGTGAAGGTCTAATAACTATTTATTGGTGTATTATAGGCAGTACCTGAAGCCACAGATCAAAAGGCCCATCTTTTATTTAGTTATCTAAAGACGCTTAATTTCAGGACGAAATTGTAACAAACGGTCAACCAGCTAAGGCCAAAAAGACGGTTGATTTGAGCACCTATACATGTGCTTGTGCAAGAATTCATGAAATACCATTTTATGTAAGAACTGAATGCAACATTATAAAGGCCATTCCAAAAGAGCAAATTTTCTATGACAAACTTTATTTGACAAATACATTTTGCTCGTATGGATGAGAAAATTTGACCAACATTAGATATTGATCATGCATTTGTCACATGGAATTTGGTTGTGAAGACAGGGAAATCCATTTGTCAAAGAACAATTAACATGGGCCTAATCCAACCCATAATGCAATGCAAACTTGTATAAAAAATCATTGCAGTTTACTGACTTTAGTAATAAGGCCTTAGTCTTCTGTCAGGATAATATTCTTGGTTTCCATGCCACTCCGGTTCAATTTCAAGTTTGTTTTTCAACACGGCGACTCAAAATGCGGCCAGACATGGAAAAGGTTGTCCTCAATGAAAGATGAAGCTTGAGAATTTCATATTCTTTGTTCTTTTAGAAATTAGTTTTTCATTCAAAACCTGTTTTTCCGGTAATTCGGGTTTGGGTAGTTATCCCGTAGTGATTTCACATGATTTTCGTTTTCGATATTACTCCATCAAGTCCCGTCAAGTAAACAGAGGAATCAGAGTTAAGAGTTTCAAAGTTTATGATGATTTTGCATGTGCAATTCACTGCAGTAATGCTGGAGACTCATGTGAATCAGTCAATTACTACGAGAACATGGAAGACAGGAACGGGCTGCATTTGTGTGAACTATTGTTAGTGAAGACCACCGCACCACAGGAAGTCCAATCGTCTTATGATCGTCTCTCCCTTGAGGCAAGTACAAATTTAGAAATTGAACGATTTAAATTTTTGATTGAAAAGTTTGCTTTTAAAATAATTGCTAAATCAAATCCAGTGTATCTTTGTTCGAAAAGCGCTCATCATAGAACAAAAGAGAAAAATAAAAAATAACGGAAAATTGGAACAGATTTTTTAATATTGGCTTGAACCTATCATTCAAAATTGCAGCAAGCCTGCTGGCTTTAATGTAAAAATAATAATTTTTTTCCAATTTATAAGCAATAATAAGTTGTATTTGGCAACATGCTTCACAGTTTTGGGATTTATCCGTGATCTTCAAAAGGAATTAAGTCTAATTTAGTCTTATTTTTCTCTGCGGGCGCTTGGCGCGGAAACCTCATAGAACAACAGAAAAAATCAAAATAACGGTTGTTTGGAACAGATTTGTAATATTGGTTTCAAACTATCTATTGAGAATTCTCAGCACGTCTGCCATGCATTGCCGTTAATGTATACATAAATGAAAGTTTTCTCAATTTATAAGCTATAATGAAGACACATTTGGCAATATGCTAAATATACATATATATATATATATATATATATATTTCTGCTCTCCACTCCATAAACCATATATATATATATATATATTTAATAGTATCAGTAGCCGACACGAAAGCTCTGCTACTTCGGCTACTGTGCACAAACTTTATATGTTCTATAAATTTCTATTTCTTAATTATTCTGGTTTATGTATATTATTAACAATTATATAAATCTGTAATATAGTGCAAAATCAATAAAAAAGTCTAAAAAGTCTAAAGTGTTGGGATTTATCGGTGACTTTCTAAAGTGGACAGGAAATTGAGTTTACATTAAGATTTTTTCAATATCCGCGGTGTAAGAGCCGAATTTTAAGTTCCACTTCACATTAGAAAAACTCGGCCAGCGTATCCGGCTTCATGTGAAATCCTTTTTTTGTCAACAAAAAATAAATTTGTTTATTTTCTTAGGCCTAGTTCAAACGTCGCATCGTCTCACATGTGCCGAATTCAATGTTTTGTTTCTACACATTATTTCATTTGCATTAATTTCGGCACATGTGAGATGCATGCAAGTAGGCCTCACGTAGCACTTGAAATTTAAGATTCTTGAATATTAAACTTTTCTTCTGCACTGTAAAAAGTAGCTATTTATAGACCTTTTTTTTTCTTGAAATTTTTCGTGTCGTTTTTGGCTAGAGTGTGTGTAGTTAAGGACTGACTTGCAGATCAATCAAACTAAGGATAAAAATGGAACTGTATACGAAGTTTAGTTTGTTGACTTTCGTAAGTTGACAATGCAACCTTTCGGTGTAAATTCTAATGCGATATTTGAAGTCAGTAATCAACTTTCATACTGTTCCTAAATTAATCTGTCAAGTGTAAGAACTTCGCTGCGAAAGCTGTACAAATAAATGCAGCTCTAATCTTACTCAAAAAGTTAGATTAATATCACATCAGGAACCTTATTGGTCGAACACACAAACCTCTTGCAAGCAACCACTCAAAATGTCAAGTTTACGTGTTCGGTTGCGGGATCGGGAGGCGGTCGACTACGAGAGGTTTTAAATACTTTGACTCAGTTTTGATAATTTTGGAAAATTGATCGCAAAGGAGAGGCGGAGAGAGTGTTCGACTGTAATGGATAAAATTATAAGGCGCTGTTACATGGTGCAAGGTTTTTCTTGCAACTTGTCTCGCAATGGCGCTGCAACTGAAAACAAGCAGCATGAATCATTGCAGGGGGGGTTACACGGCAAAAAAAACGTTGCTGCAGTCATTTTCTCACAATGATTTTGAGCAGAGCAGGTTATGTTACACGCTGCAATGTTTTTTTTCAACTTGTTTTGCAACACCATAGCGAGACGACTTACAGAAAAAAATGTGTGACATCGCCTTAAAATCAAAACTCCACTAAGCGAACACCCCGAGGTGGAAGGAAAAAGTTGATTTACTAGAGGCCAGTGTCTCTCATGGAGTTCAGTTGATATTCTGTGTAATCAAATACAGACGTCTCATAATAATTGTAATAAAAACCCTCTGATGAGCTTCTGATTGTAGCTCAATAAGGTTTTCGGTGAAAATCAAAAAGGCGGCGTCTATAATGCCAGGTAACCGATTTGAATGATAAGAATGGCCGGATTACCGATGTTAGCATGGTGTATAAAAGATCATGACGGAATTGGTTTGTCATATGAGGAGAGAGAAAAATCGAATTGTAACTGTACAAAATCTAAAAAAAAAACCCGACAAAACGACAAAACGAAACAAAACAAAGCAACAAAAAACAAAACAAAACAAAGAAAAAGAACAAAAACAAGAAGAAATGAAGAAGAAACATAAACAAAACAAAACAAAACAAAGCAAGTGCAAGTCATTCAGCCCTCTTTTTTATGGCCATAATGATATAACATTATTAGAATGAAGAAACTGAGAGAAAATTTGGTAAACAGAAGCGTGTGGCCGACCCGGGGGGGGGGGGGGGGGGACTCCTATATATAAGAGGACGGGGATGCTCGTCGGAAATTTTAAAAATGACCCCTAAAAGGTACCAAAGTCATATCCGGGTGGGCGTGGCAATACATGTTTTTACCCCTAAAAGGTACCAACTCAAAAACACTAAATGTTAACATTTAGCATATTTTAGTCAATCAAGCAATCAATTGTGTCTATTTATATACGAACAATTTGATGGTCGTGCAATCCGATCTTTGTTTCCAGTATTTAATCGTTGATGGAGGAAAAAAATCACCCTAAAAGGTACCAGCTACGTCTCTAGTAGTCCACTAAAGTCTGGGACACCCTAAAAGGTACCAGATCGCTGATTTTGATCCCTAAAAGGTACGACGAGCATCCCCGTCCATTTCCGATATTGGGCTTCCTGTGGAGTTACGCACACTCTTACTTACTTACTTACTTACTTACTTACAACCCGATGACTAAGTGGCTTCGCCTCTTCGAGGCTGTAGCCACAAAAATCGCAAACTTGGAGTAAAGTCAAGACGTTTAAGCAAGTTTTTGTATATATTTACTAAACAACTTATGTTTTTGTTGCGATGGAAATCACTGGAATGTATATAATAAAAACAATTGCCAAATGCTTATTTGTGTGGGAGGGTTATCGGTTGTCGTGCTTGTACTCATGTCACAAGTGTAATTCTATATCATGTCAATGTGTGACGCTTGTTTGTTCAACTTGTCATTTTGTCACGGCGTTTGTTTGTTTGTTCAAAGTGTCATTTTATCACGCTTATTTATTTACGAGTCGCTGCTGCCAAGGCAAAAATTTGGCGAGATATTGCCCACCATTCATTACTGCTAATCCGACTTCGAACAAAAGGACATACGCCCTCTATTGTGTATGTAAATGTCTTCTTCTCCAGTTTTACTCTTTATTAGTTTTAGAGAAATGCTAAAATATTTCTTAAATTCACAGGCACCCATCCATCGAACATGTGCTGACATCTACAAAAATAATGGTCGAACTTCAGCCGTTTACAAAATAAACCTCCTGGGTACCCCTACTTCGTCTCTTTATGTCTACTGTGATATGAACACAACCCAGGGAGGATGGACAGTTATCCAAAGAAGACTGGACGGCTCGGTTGATTTCTACCTTGACTGGGACGAATATAAACGGGGATTTGGTGACACGCTAGGTGAATACTGGTTGGGACTGGACAATATACACCTTATGACGTCAAAAGAGGAATATACACTTCGAATAGATATGGAAGACTTTAAAGGCGAATCGCGATATGCCGAATACAAGGTCTTTAATATTTCAGACGAGTCTCATAAATATCGTTTAAATGTTGGACAATATACAGGTACAGTCAATGTTGGTTGGTTGTAGGTTGTATATATATCTATTGTAACGAGCCAAGACGTCCTTGTTCGCCTCGATTCTCCTCCGTTACGAAGTTGGCCTGTAGCTCAAATAAGCTTTATATTACGCGCAACGTTGTACGGAATGTCGGTCTTCAACCCTGCAAATGTTTGGGACAATAGACTTCAAGTAATCACACTATAATTTCCCTCCAGATTCAATAAAGGTCTGTTTTTAGAATACGTGGCCATAGACGAGAGGATAATGGGGTGAGATGATGATGGAGGGGAGGGGAGGGAAGGGGAGAGGAGTACACGGTGAGGATACTTATCAATTTTATTTGAGAACATTTACGCATGTGCAGTAGTGTTACATGGGTGTTGATGTGACGTTTTTACTATATTTTGGTGTGTTTCAGGAACTGCAGGTGACTCGTTATCGAATCACAATGGAGTGTCTTTCTCTACCAAAGACCGGGACAACGATAGGGACAGTGGAAACTGTGCAGAGAAATATAAAGGGGCGTGGTGGTTTAAAGCTTGTCACTATAGCAATCTAAATGGTCAGTATTTTAAAGCACCAGGCAAGGTCAAAAGACAAGGAGAGGGGATTTTTTGGCTGGGTTGGAAACGTCTACCAGAGTCTTTGAAGAGAATAGAAATGAAGATAAGACCTAGTAACTACAACTGACAAAACAAGTCGAGGACTCCATGAGCTCTATAATTAGCCGCGTGAGGGGATTAAATGGGGTAGGATAGAGGTACAGCATGGTCTCAAAGGGTGCTACAACGCCACACAAAATAAAATGTGGCACTATGACTCCATAGGGTTTGTCTCCTCTCTCCCCATAGGGTTTGTCTCCTCTCTCCCATCTAAATGTTGGCGTTTGGGCTCGTAACTTCAATGCATAGCCTAAGAGAGTTGCCACCATTACAGACCAACATTGGAGTAGGGGAAGGGAACACGTCTTTATTGGAGGGTTTGTTACAATATGTCAATGTCAAAATATTTGTAAAAATACGACAGTGGTATATTGCTTGAGTATAAAGCAAGGAGAAGTAATATTGAAGAGACAAGGATAAAACCTTTTGTAACTTAACTACTAGAAATATTGAAAGATCATCACGGATATGTAAGCAATTTAGGCAATTGCTTTAGAAAAGCCCGAAAAAAATTCGGGGCTTCAACGGGATTCGAACCCATGACCTTTGCGATACCGGTGCAATGCTCTGCCAACTGAGCTATGAAGCCACATATGTTGGGAGCAGGCCATTTTGTTGGGTTCATAGTATACCACATAGGAATGTAAATGTATATGTATATGGATTGATCCGCGGTAATGGAACTAGAAATATTGAAAGATCATCACGGATATGTAAGCAATTTAGGCAATTGCTTTAGAAAAGCCCGTTGAAGCCCCGAATTTTTTTCGGGCTTTTCTAAAGCAATTGCCTAAATTGCTTACATATCCGTGATGATCTTTCAATATTTCTAGTTCCATTACCGCGGATCAATCCATATACACCTATTTCAATAAACGTTGTCGGTATCAAGCCTACGCGACTCACCCGAAAGGGAGTATGGGAAGAAATCACTAAAGTTATAAAGCCACAAAAGTCCCACACGATTACTCAAATTCAGCTTGCTCTGACCTTATACACTGAAGAACTTCACTTACTGATGCTGAAGTCAATACCAAAGCGGAAAAGAAAGTGAAGTTTTGCTACTACCCATACTGCTTTTCGGTCTAGTCGCGTTGGCTTGAGAGCTCTCATACGACAACCTTTTTTGAAATAGGTGTACATATACATTTACATTCCTATGTGGTATACTATGAACCCAACAAAATGGCCTGCTCCCAACATATGTGGCTTCATAGCTCAGTTGGCAGAGCATTGCACCGGTATCGCAAAGGTCATGGGTTCGAATCCCGTTGAAGCCCCGAATTTTTTTTCGGGCTTTTCTAAAGCAATTGCCTAAATTGCTTACATATCCGTGATGATCTTTCAATATTTCTAGTTCCATTACCGCGGATCAATCCATATACACCTATTTCAATAAACGTTGTCGGTATCAAGCCTACGCGACTCACCCGAAAGGGAGTATGGGAAGAAATCACTAAAGTTATAAAGCCACAAAAGTCCCACACGATTACTCAAATTCAGCTTGCTCTGACCTTATACACTGAAGAACTTCACTTACTGATGCTGAAGTCAATACCAAAGCGGAAAAGAAAGTGAAGTTTTGCTACTACCCATACTGCTTTTCGGTCTAGTCGCGTTGGCTTGAGAGCTCTCATACGACAACCTTTTTTGAAATAGGTGTACATATACATTTACATTCCTATGTGGTATACTATGAACCCAACAAAATGGCCTGCTCCCAACATATGTGGCTTCATAGCTCAGTTGGTAGAGCACCGCACCGGCATCGCGGAGGTCATGGGTTCGAATCCCGTTGAAGCCCCGAATTTTTTTTCGGGCTTTTCTAAAGCAATTGCCTAAATTGCTTACATATCCGTGATGATCTTTCAATATTTCTAGTTCCATTACCGCGGATCAATCCATATACATATATAACTTAACTACACAAACCTTTGTAGCAATACTACATTAGCTATACGGCGGTGAGTTTCTGCATAGAACAAGTGGAGGTACAAATTTAAATGACACGGAAAAAAACAAATGTACCAACAAGGACCTAAAGTTAAACACACGTAACACCCCAGTCGACACTGGTGGTAGATAGCGTTCTAACATTAAAAGCTTCGCCTCAAAATTGCAACGCTTTTGGTCCATTTGAACACAGAACTGTACAAAAATAAGAACAAACTTTATCCTGACAATATCCTGAAATGTTTAATAGCAATACCAGTCAGACCTTTACAACAGGGGGCCAGTTCATGAAAGGTCAATTAGTAATAAGATTAAATTGAATGGTTTTTCTCAACGGGTTTTTAGGAATTCACGCAATACAACTACCAATCAAACATCAAGCCCCCAATGCACTACAGACCAATAATGCACTACAGACCAATACAACTACCAATCAAACATCAAGCTCTCAATGCACTACAGACCAATATAACTACCAATCAAACATCAAGCTCCCAATGCACTACATAGCGCTATTCATAAGATAAATCTTTCTCCGATAGATAAAACCAGATAAAACGATGGCATTATCTAATAAAGTTATCCACTGAATAAGGATTCATCTAACCACTAATTGTACAACGGGAACGAGATTTTAAATAAGATATTTCAATCTCGTATTTTCTAGGCGTTGGCAAGAACCATAGTGAATAATGATTTTCACAAATTTTCCAGGAAATGTTTAGGATTACTACCAACAACAAAAATGATTCAAAAATGAGTTTGGTGGTTAGCAAGAATTTAATTTAAAGTAATACGAGCATTTAAAATGTGGAGAATAAAATCGTAATTTGTCTATTTATGCCTTTTGCTGCCTTTGACTCTTGACGATCCTTTCTTTGTCGCACGAACAAGACTTTGGAATTGGCCAGCAGCTTTACGTTGTTTTCTGTGAAAGTAAGCATTGTTAGAAACAATATTGTTGATCATTTGTTTTCAAATTATTCATCTATCAAAGAACTTAAGATAACATGGACGCAAGCACAAGCACAAGCAGCATAATGCTCCGTTTTCATTGAGACAACATGGACGCAAGCATAAGCGCAAGCAACATAATGCTCCGTTTTTATTGAGATCACATGGACGCAAGCACAAGCGCAAGCAGCATAATGCTCCGTTTTCATTGAGATAACATGGACGCAAGCACAAGCGCAAGCAGCATAATGCTCCGTTTTCATTGAGATAACATGGACGCAAGCACAAGCGCAAGCAGCATAATGCTCCGTTTTCATTGAGATAACATGGACGCAAGCACAAGCGCAAGCAGCATAATGCTCCGTTTTCATTGAGAAAACATGGACGCAAGCACAAGCGCAAGCAGCATAATGCTCCGTTTTCATTGAGATAACATGAACGCAAGCACAAGCGCAAGCAGCATTATGCTCCGTTTTCATTGAGACAACATGGATGCAAGCACAAACACAAGCAGCATAATGCTCCGTTTTCATTGAGATAACATGGACGCAAGCACAAGAAAAAGGAAAAACTTTTATCCTTGTGCTTGTGCTTATATGTGCCGGGTCGTAGTGAAAACCAGGGCTTGTGCGTGAAGTATTGGTTAGAGACAAACAAAAATAATTGATAGAGAGCATATTTCGTATGGCTGTGACAAAATAGCATGGTCACGGCACAGCACACTTACGACAGGAATTACGAATGTTTTGTAGACAACACAGCACTGACATGATCACAACACGGTGAGGTAGAGATTCTCTCTGTTTCTCATTCATACGAAAACTGCTCTAAAGCAAGACGTAGAGACGCTGCGCAACACGACACGACACAACACGACAAGACACGACATGGGTGTTACACGACACGACAATGACACAGCACAAGATGGACTTTTTCAAAGTCAAACTAAAACTGCTGTCGTGTGTTCTGAAATCGCTTGTCGCTAGTAACAGCATAATTGCGCAAGCAAAGGTTGATGGGGTCATTTATACGAGAGCAAACAAGACGCTTCTTACTTAAGGTGCAAACCTCCCACATGAATGTCACTTTTAGTCTAAGACGCACCTTATGGAGGAATAGCATTCTGAACTGTTCCTCGATAAGACGCGTCTTAGACTAAAAATTCGTTTATACGGAGAGGTTTGTGTCTTATTCATGTCTTATTTTCGCTCATATAAACCGCCTTAAAGTTAATCATATTTCAGAGTTTATTTTCCAACCTTCATCATTACCTTTTATTCAAAGTGCTTCTGTTTAGTGGTAGATAAGCGTAAGGGTCAGGTTTTCCTTTACGTTTTACATCACCACCAGCGCGCTGATACAAAAACAAATACTATTATTAGAACAAAGGGCTTTATATTTTGTGGAAGTACGTCTACCTTACCGAAATCTGTCTGTTTTGTACAGTTTTGTTTCAGTGAAATGAACAAAATTCTTCTGACAAGAAAGTCGTAAGCATTTCAGTCAAAGAGATTTTGTAAGAGTATATATACAGTTGTCTGTCTTATAGAGGCGTATGTTTGTCTTACCCACGTAGATAGCTATCTGTTCGTTCTTATTCTTTCAAATATAACGTTAAAGGATATATTAAAATTACCTTAGCTTTGTATTCAGAACCAAAAGCATTTTCTCTTCGAGAGGATGTCCCTTTCTCGTTGGCATCCACATCATCATCGTCATCATCGATGTTCTTTGTATGTTTTTGTCTGGATCCCTGGATACAAACAAACAAAAGTGAGAACTAGTGGATTGAGCGAGAGTTGACTCGTGGATAGTCCTGGTCGCTAACATCACTTTGTTTATCGACATCGCGAGGTGTCAGGTTGAAGCTCGAGAAAACTGAGTTACGAAAACGTTGCGTTTACGTTTGAGGTAACGTAATGTCCAGTTAGCGGGAAACGTTTTTTCTCTCTATCATACGTAATGATACCTTGTCTTCATCGTCTAGATCTTCTTGTACCTCCATTTCATCAAAGCCTATGACAGAAAACAGATGTCATGCATCATCATCATCACAACATTCCAAACAAAATATCTAACCTCGTTTTCTTTTGCGTTTGCTATCAGTCTCGTCTTTCTCCTCTTCATCGTCATCCGGGATAATGAGTTTTCCATCCTTGGAAACCTCAAAGTCGTCATCATGTTTACGCTTTCTACGCGCAGTGCTTGGGTCAGTTGCTACAACTCTTTGAACAACTCTCGAGTCCATAAAGTCCACGGGTTCTTCATCTGCAGCTTCACGGATCCATGTTTTTGGTGTTTTTGGGTTTGGTTTCGCTACCTTTTTACCCTGAACGTAACAATGAACAAGATTGATTATTATACATAACATTAATGATCCCACTAGTGGTGGTGATGGCGATGAGGATGATGTCCAGTAATGTAATAAATAACTGTCCAATGTGTTCTAGCGCTTGAGCACTAACTGGGGGACACTGTACACTCTCTCACACACCGCCACTACATTCTTATATTCTATGCATACAACTCTCAGCTCACTAGTTCATTTTTACTGAGGGAGGAAAACCAGAAGAACCAGAATGAGAAAAACCCTCGAAGTAAGGGAGAGAACAAACAAGAAACTCAATCCACATGTGATACCCCGTCTGGAAATCGAGACCACAGAGGTGACAGACCAGCCCTCTCACTGCTCAGCCACCCTAGCTCCCAAAAGACAGAATTGATGGTAGTAGTGTTGATGATGGTGATGATTGTGATGCCGATGATTACCTTTCCTTTGCCCTTTTGTCTTGGATCATCATCATCTTCATTGTCAGACCCAAACATCAAATCCTCATAACTAAATCCAAGAAAAAACCATTCCATCAGAGGACTATTCGTTATTTAATTAATTTAATTTGTTATCAAAATTAAGAATTCAGACCAACAAACCTTTCATCTTGTTGAGTAGTCAGGCTCTTCTCTTCGCCATCATCGTCCTGAACAAACACAATGCAAAGTTAACAAAGACTCATGCTCAGCTTTAGATTTCTTTCCCAGGAAAACTTGAATTCCATGCATCAGAAAAACGTTTGGTACAAGTGTTAGGACGTTGGTAACGTAGTTAAATTGAGTTCATGAATGTTGTCTGGCAGCTATATTATGTTAAATCTACATTCGTTGTGGACTTACTGTGTGTTTGGCCCGCATGGCCATTTTCTGTCTTTTAAGTCGTTGTGTTGTCTTGTGGATGTTCTGAACAAGTTTTCGATGCTTCTCTGGAACACATTTCATTGTAGTTTGGTAACTAAGGCAAAAAGAAAAAAAGAAAAATTCCTAAGTCTTCGTAGTGGCACTTTTGCGGGCAAAAGGAAAAAGAAGCACTGTCCCCTCCAAAACGAGGTCTTTACGTGGGTGAACATTGCTATACCAGAAACAACTGAACCAGCAACATTCGGCCAAGTGTATCAACAAGAACAAAAACATAATGTCACTACGAAGACGTTGCCACAAGCAGACAAGCACTACGAAGGACAACATCCACAAATGGTGAGAACAAAATAACATAAATACATGTATCTATTTTAACTCACCCAAATTTTCTGATGAGTCTTTCAAATAAAACTTTAACATTGTATCTAAATCGACGACGGTTGTCTTCATTCCAAGTTACAATACCACTGGCCTGAAAAAACAATATGCATATCAATAGTAAATCCACTTACAAAGCTTCCACTCCGTTAAAAGTCCTATACTCTGTTATCTTGAAACTTTGCTGTACTGGGTTGATAAATGAAAGTCGTATCGAACAAGGGTGTGGCATGATGATGGAGGAAATCTGGGACCCTAGTTGTCAAAATTCAAGTAAGTGCAGGCCCGGCCTTGTAAGCAAGAGGTCCCGAGTTCCCATTGACCTCACACAATTGCTTTGGTGAACTTTAAATACTTGTAAGACGGGTCACTGATGGAAAGAGGGATTAAAGCATGGTTACAATTCTACAAATTTCTTACCAAATCTTCAGCATATGGTGCAAGGTCCTCTCGGCTCATAACTGAAATCACAACCTGATAAGAGAAAGTGAAACAATGTGAGACACAGGAATAGGAAATGGGCCAAGCTTGTCCCACTATCTCACCTTAAAGAAGCCAAGAGTTGACTTGATGATTTCTTTACTCTTTGATGCCAAACAAACTAGAACACTCTTGATTAGCTGTTCCATGACGTCACTGGGGACGTCACCTGAGAAAACCCAAATACCATTAAAACACAGGGACCCCAAAGCTACATGTATGCATTTCAGCACGTACCTCTAAATTCATAAACCAGTCTTGAGATGCATATTATTGTAGCACTAACCATGTGAGGAGAGCCAGCTAAACCGGCCATAACCAGTTGTAGGTAAAGAATTAACCCATCTAAACATAACAGAGATTTGCTTCAATATATAACAATACAACCACCCCTCCCCTCCTAATCAACGTTAGTTGAGGGGTATAACTACTTTGAGCAAATACTATTATACTAAACCATTAATTAATGGTCATAAATGCCATTCTAGGGAAAATTATACTTGTGGAATGCTAACAACCCTCCCCTCCCTCCCCTCCAAATTAATACAAGTTGAAGGGCATAACTACTGATGAATTGGACTACCAGTAAGGAATTTAGGGATTACATTTTTTTTACCTCGTTTATTCATTCCTTGACATCTACACAAGGCATGACAAGTAGCAACAAGCAGTGACAAAGCAGCAGTTCTTGCTTTTACAGCAACTTCTTTGGTGCAAAGTATAACCTGTCAAGTTAATCATTTTGCACAGTCTAAAATGAACTTTATATTTTTGTACTGGTTTCATTCATTTCTCTACAAAATGATCCACCTCCATTTTCTCATTTTACCATTCACATATTGCATTCCCATCCATTCATTTGTTTTTACTATTTGATTTATGTAATTAAGTTAAATAAAGTAGCACCATATATAAGTCAACAACATACACACCTCTGGAACAATAGCCTTAATAAATTCCTGTTGATTGTTGTCTAGTTTTTGGACAATTTGAGATAAACATCTTAAACGAGGCTACAAGAATTTAGAAAATAACATTGTTAGAGTAACTACAGGGTCATACATGTAAAACAAAAAATGGCAGGGGTAAACTTGTACTTACTGCTTTTGAAGCTGAACTTGAAGTAGACAGAGTCTTCAGCAATATCTCTTGAAGTTCTTTTAAATGGGTGGATACAAACTTGGTACAAGGTTTTGAATCAGAACTACAAATTTGTTCTAGTACTCGGTATGCTTTCTTTTGCTGTGTAATATCTTGAACCTATGAAGAGAATAACATTAAATCACATCCAAAAAATGGATGTTCAACGTTCACTTTTCCCCTCCATGCCATATTGATATTTTGGGTTGTGGACAGTTTATAAATCACATCCAAAAAATGGATGTTCAACGTTCACTTTTTCCCTCCATGCCATATTGATATTTTGGGTTGTGGATAGTTAACTTTCCTCCCCTGGACAATACATGTTATTGAAGGAGTGTCTACAAAAGTGGCCCAAGTGACTTTTGGTTGATGTCCAGAGATATTTTACCACAAGGAAGTCCAGCAATACCATTTTGGACTAGAGAAAATTTGGAAAATCTTCTAAAAAAGTAACTTAAGCTGTTTTCTCAGGAAGCTCTTCAATTACTGTCTGTACCTCTAAGTAAGGAACTACAATACTGTAAAGCTTGTTGATTTGTGATTCTTCAACATAAGGAATCATAGCAATTATCAGGTCCATCATCTGATTCCTAAAATGGAAAAAATAACACTAAATAGGAAAATGTATATTATGACTACGTACTCAGCTCATACTTATACCATCACTCATACTCAGCTAGTAACATGTAGTATAATTTGGAACCATGCATCATGTGAATCTCCAGATGGATAATTCTATAGACTGATCTCCCTTGTATATTTGTTTTATATGACTTATAATTTATTTATTACAAAGCATTCTCACCTGGAATACATTGTTGTATCTTTGTTTGTAATTTTCTCTATTGCTTTGCTCAGAAACCTTGATGCTAGCTAGAGAAAAGAAGAATATTTTTAACACTATAAGACTGGTTTTACTGGAGAGTACAGTGTACATTAAACAACAAAATACTATACCTGTGTGTCAGTAATAGTGAGATATGTTCTTATTGTCTCTAATATGGGAAGTTTATCTGGACTGTCATCTTTCTCCTCTCCAGAGTACAAATTAAATAAAATAGGAAGGTAATTTTTGGCATACAATGAAAGTTCTTTTCTGTCTTCATCTGCAAGAAAACAGATAACTTGTAACCAACAATGCATGTGCTGACAGGCAGACGGATAGATGGATGGACAGACAGACAATAGACAGACACATTAATTGAGTGACTGACAGACACACATGCACATCAGATGGATGGATGGACAGACAATACACAGACAAATTAACTGAGTGACTGACAGACAGATGCATGCACAGACAGAGGGATGGATGGACAGATGGATGGACAGACAGACAGATGAAACCTATAAAGTAACAGGATACACATTTTTACCTTGAGTTGTTTTGGAAACAAGCAATCTCAGGCTTTGACAAACAAGAAGACAGAGATCAGATCTCTCAGTAAGAGCTGTACCAAGAATACGTGCTACACTTTTGAAAGACTAAAAAATAAAATGGTTTGCACAATGAGAAACACTACTTGTATCAAGTACAGTAAAAATAGCTCCAAGTCTAGCTAACAAAACCAGTATAAGCCCTCTTGAAAGATACCACTGCATTGATGTGGGATTCCTGTGATCTTCTGTGACATGTTAATATAATTGCAGGATTCCCAGTGACTGGAAGAGGGTTTGCTTGCAAAATATGGCTGTACTGGACTAATAAATTCTATATTTTCATTACCTGGCAGATGTCTGTTGGTCTTGTACAAAATCCAGGAAGTAGAGACCAAATCTACAAGCAAAAATTACCAAATGTGAAAACTATAGCTTAACAGTGTGTGGCATAAAAACTACCTATGTACCTGAATCTGTAGAGTATCATACACCTTGCTTTCAAGATCCTGTCCAGATTGCTTGAGCGTTATAGCTATAATACATAACTAAGAGAGTTAGATGATGGCATAACACCAATGAAAATGGAAAGGAGTAGTTACATTTAGTCCTGAGTTCAGCAGCAAGAGGCAGCATCACTTCAAAGAAGTACTTGATTTCTGTGTCTTTGATGTTGTCTTTCATCACAGGGAGAAGCCATGCTCTTGGAAACTCACAATTTGCACTGAAAAGATATGTAAATGATAATGATGATGAATTATAATGGAACTGAACAGAAAAGTAACAACAATGTCAGTAATGTTGACTGATAATTATGATGATGATAATCACTATTTCATGATACACTGATGTTGAATGATGATGATGATGACGATGATGATGATGGTAATGGTTGATAATAAGAATATCATATCATATCATAACATTTTTCACTATATATATACCCACATACTTTGGTTTATCCAAATTTAGAGGAACAGCTTGTAACACATCCCTAATAAACAGTGCAAATTAAAATTAACTGATTTATTTCTATAATGAACTCAATGGAGAAACATCATGGCACTTGTACACCAAGAGTAATGACAAACAAAAACAGTCTACAAAAATGCTTTCATAATGTCCATGATAGAGATCATAAAAGCAAATGTATCATCTTGCTAATGTCCAACTAACAAGAGTCAAGATCAAAACATTTGAAATGCAACTCTACTGCTGATGCTTTGGATTGGATGACAGTAAAGAGGAAAGTCATAGAAACATTTTAAAGTAACAGCAGCAATTTTATCATTTTGTAGTAAACATACTTTGGCCCCATTTTCTGTATGGCCATCCCAACGGCTCTCTTCAGTTCCTTGGTGTATGGAAACTTATATGTACCATGCAGATCACAAAGGGATACCAATGTCTAAAAAGATAACAGCATACTCACATTTACCACTGATAATAATACATTGTAATTAAGTTTCACAATGAGGTTACTATTTTGATAATGCAGAAATATTATTGATATGATTCTTACCTCCTTTAATAATTTGGCACAAGGTTTTCCCATGATCTGAAGAGATATGAAAATGTGGGATGTCAGAGGAAAGAAAATGAATGAATGAATAAATGAATGGATGAAAAAAAATATGAGACAAAAAGGAAATTGATGCATGGGCAAAGAAAGGAAGGAAGGAAGGAATTGGGTAGAGAAAAGAGGGAGGGAGGAAGGAATGGAGGGAGGGTAGAAGGAAGGGAGAAAGGAAGGAAGGACGAAGGAAGGGAAGAAGGAGGGAATGAGGGAGGAAGGAAGGAAAGAAGGAAGGAAGGAAAGGAGGGAGGGAGGGATGAAGCAAGCAAGCAGGAATGGAGGAAGGCAAGGAGGGTCAGCAGAAGAAAGTAGTGAGAAAATAGAAAAGGAAAGAAGATCTTAATGCAATATAAAAAATAGAGAAAAGAACTAGAAACTTTGCAATACCTCAAATAGTACCCCGACAACCTCTAGAATCAAGTCCCAGCATTCATGATATCTGTACTTCAGGCCTGCTTCTATGCACCTGAAAGTAATATTTCACTTTGTCAAGCAAAATCTAAAATGGCTACACAAGCCAGAAATGCATTTCATTTAGACATTTGCATATTTGAGATTTTACCAAAGTTTTTGCAAGTGGGTCAGTAGCAAAAAAGGCATGCATAGAAGACATGCAATCCAATACAGTACTTCACATTTCTGTCTGACATAAATCCTTGTCATTCCTCTCAGCTTTAACATCAACATTATCATATGACAATATCTGAATCTTACTTAATAATTTTGTGAGCAGCAGTATTTTTTCCACTTCCACATTTGGCAACTTCTTCATTTAATATCTCTACAGCAGGCTCAAGACAATTTCTCAGAAGCTCCTACAATGTACAGAACAACATTAATGTTCTCAAGCAGCTTTAACACCAGCTTACTATCTTTAAGGGTTTTCCAAGAGACAGGTTTGAAAAGAAATGACTGGGAATTGTTTGTGAGGAATCACTGTCATAGCTAGAGGGCTGGGTGTCTAACAGTGTTGTCAAATGAGTTGACCAAAAGTTCATCATGCAGGGACCAGTGATTGATACTAAATTTGTCAGGCAAGAATATAATTTGTATAATTGTACACATGCCTTAATTGCAGAAGCAGCAGCATTTCCAAGGCTCTTGTGCTCAGACAAGTAGAATGACATCAGTGAAGAAAAACATCTTGGCAAATGAGCAATGCACAGCTTACTGTCAATCCTAGAAGAGCAAAACAAATGTGAAATTTTCTATTAAAAGTAATAGAACAAGGGTAATTGTACTTCAATCAGCATTACTAGAGCTAAGATTTGCTTTGACTGTGAAAATGACACTGCATGGCCACGGCACAGCTATGACAAGAAATTTGAATGTATATACGTAGATAACATGGCACTGACACTGTCACGGCAGAGTGCAGTCTACTCGACACTCATGCAAAAACTGCATTATGGAATGCTGTCTTGATGGAGACTGGTATGATGCCAGTAATTGACAAAAATAATTTTCTACAGTGACCACTTTACAACTCCCATCTACAGCAAACTTGTTGGGCTTCCTTTGACGGTGATTAGAGAATGGAAAGAAACTAAAGAAAGAGGGTCCTGTTTTTCCTAACACAGGAAGCCCAAACCAGACAGCAATGTACCCAGGCTGGTAATCATTGACTTTAACTGTATTTTGAGAACTGTTGGTATATTTCAGTACATACCTTGTAAGGTTAGTGTGGGCTTTCTCCATGGTAGAGATCCAAGCTTGTGACAAATCAACATCACTGACACTTGGCTTATAGTCATATAATGCCTGCAAAAGCAATGTATACTACATTAATTTTATAATTTATTTACATTATATACAATGGTACACAGGAACAAGGTGTTACAATATTGAAGACTACTGTAAATAGATCAGATGCAATCCAGTCATTACTATAACCATTGACATCATTTGTATTAATAACCATCATCATCATCATCATCATCATCATCATCATCAAGATACTTAATAAGAATGCTTGCAACTTACATTAATTATTTGTGCATTGAGGTCAACAGACAAACTTGATGTAGCTGGTGATGCAGAAAACAACTTGAACATCACTTGCAAAGAATTTACAGTCACCATCTAGAAATTCAATCCAAAATATGATTAAAAAGATAATAAAATAATATATCATAATCAAAATTCTAGGAAATATATTGTATGTAGAAATACATGGAGTATATATATATTGTACCTACCACGTTGCCGAGAATCATTAGTTTGAGCAAGTTTTCACAAACAGTTTTGACATTCTATAACAGAAATAACAAAAAAGTTAAACGTAATTTTGAGGACACCCTTGGGGACAACTTGCAACTGTCCACCTTTGGGAAGCAAACAGGAATGTATCCATGTGACTTAGAGTGCGAAACCAGGTGTATCTACTTTGGAGAGGTGACAGCCTTGCAAGGGTATAGATTTGAGGGAATCATCATCATCATCATCATCATCATCATCATCATTATCATCATCAAAATCATCCTATTTTCTCATCTGATTTCCACTACTGTGGGTTAGACGGTGGCATAGCAGTTCTTAAGAGTTTTCTTCCAGATCATAAAAGCATGCAATCATTTTGAAATTGCTGAAGCCCTTTGGAACATTAATATACACACATAAACTGTATGACTGTACATGATATCAATAATTACCTGGGCAGGAAACAGTGGAAGAATTTCCTTTAATAAAACAATAATATGAAGAGTGGTAACAGATTGAGATGATCCTGTTAAAAAGAAACAAACAAACAAAATAGTACAGTTAACATTGCATTCCATATTATACTACATGCATTTAAATCATCATCCGTGATGTACTGTAAAGTATAATTTATACCTCCATGTTGTTGTATCTGTTGAACACAAAACTTTGCAGTGACTCCAGCAGCAGGGTGATATTCCAAGCCACCAGGGGGTTTCTTGAGTAATGTCTCCACTGCTTCATGGGCACTTTTACGTATCTAAATATAGCAAAATAATGACAGGGAAAACCCCACTCTTATATGTAATTTCAAACTGGTTAGAACCACATCCTATTGATCTACAATATATACATTGTATAGGTTTGAGCCAACCATATCCAGACACTCTCAGTATGTGAACTGTACTATGGCTACCACTGGTATATTAAGGAACAAATTATGTGTTTAAAAAATAAACAGGGACACCAGGATTCAGGAACACCAGGGAGATCAAAAGCAGTTCTCTAGATATTGTCCTCACTCCCAATCCTTGAGGATAGATGGATGGAAACAGTACAAAATTTGTTAGTAAAACGGGCTCTTCTCCCCCCTGAAATTGCTTATTCACCAGGAAACTGTGCAGTACCAGTTCCCTTTGTGTTAAAAGATCTCGTCCTCATCCAACATTCAAAACAGTAGCCATTAGAGGCTTGGTTAGTTCTTACTCAGAGCATTATTTAACATGCTCAAAAAAGGAGATGTTCTGTTCCTTGCATATAAATTATGTAGTGAAGCCCCTCCCCCCCCAAAGAAAAAAAAAAAAAAAAAAAGAAGAAGAAGTAAGAATATAAGTGCACACACACAAACCTTTGGTTTGCTATGAATGGTGAAGCTTAACAAACCATGGTACATCTTCACTGTTGAGGATTCTGACCATACAGCACTTTCTTGGACTGAAAGAAGTCTACTCAAGCAAAATAACAACTGAAAGAAATTTAGACAATAAAGGTGTGATAGATACAGTATGAAGGTATGGTTAACTACGTAAATGCATAAGTACTGACATTTATTATATGGCTAGATAATTTCGCTAACGCATGGTCTGTATTTGGCCATATCAGGACCACTGTCCCGGATGAAAAGAAAAGTTTGCATTTGCCAATGTTTTAGCGGGACTTCTCAAAGCCATATAATAAATAAGTTATTAACCTCGTTTGCTCAGTCTGTATGGGAAAATATCAGACCTCTGCCTTTTTGTATAGACCTCGCTGTGCTCGGTCCATACTGTCAAGACCTCGGTCTGATATTTTCCCATACAGACCTCGCGCTCGGTTAATAACCCTTTAGTATCCACCTCAAACTGCTGTGACTTGTTTTAATTACTCTAAACTTGATAAAGCTGGAGGATAAGGTCTAGAACATAACTTAAATGTTGCTAAACTTACTGATCTCAAAAGTGAAGTTCCTCCATCACCAGCATAACCAGCTAAGGCAGTTAACAGGATTTGAGATGCTTTGGAGAACTTGGATTTTAATATTGATTCTGGAACACTAGATTAACATAGAAAATTGAAGTCAGTAAAGCTTCTCTATAGGAATTATGGTAATGGGACTGAAAATAATCATCTGTTGGTTTTAAAGTGATTATTAAAAATTAGGCTTTGGGGAAAGAATGGAAACATTGTAATACCAATACTATTTCCCTGAGTCTCAACATTGACTGTACGGTCTGTGATCACTCACGCAAAATATTGAAATTGTATTTACCGTATTTACTCGTGTATAAGTCGACCTTTTTTCATCAAATTTTAAGTCCAAAAAACCGACCTCGACTTATACACCGGGTCAACAAATGAACTAAAAAAAATCATCCTAAAATTACCTGAACAATAAGTTAAAATGTAGCCTTTTTCCATATTGGGAACCAAACGATATGTTTATTGAGGTTTTGTTGGCAAAAATTCATGTAATCTATACGTTTAAAAATCAGCTTTACGATTATGAGACGTAAACGGCAGAATTACTCTCTGTTATGCACGAAAAACTTACACATCAAATAAAACATTCATACACTGTTTGTTTATAAAGTTGACCTTTTGTAAGAGAGGAAATAAAATCAGTCACATACCGCTTTTGTCAGGACTTTTATTACACTCAACTATTCAAAACAAAAGTCCGCCATGTTGGTTCTTTTTATAATCAGATGCTGTCGGTTCCAGTCCATACTCAAAGAAACAGGAAGACCAAAGTTTAATTAATAAAGCGTATGAAATTTTTACTTCTTACTGTTCTTCACTTCTTGCTATGATTATTCTTTAATTTTCAGTTTGTTTACAGCGACGCCAACCGATTAATGGTGTGAAGTTAATGGAACAATAAATCAGCTTGGTTACAAAGCATTCAAAATGGCGTCCTGCTCGCGAACTACTCGCTTATGCTCGGAGTTTCGTTGTCAAATTTACACACATTTTCATGCAAATTGCGAGATTATGATTCAATTTTCAAGGCAGCACAACACTAAGAAAACTAGGGTCGACTTATACAAAGGATATACGAAAAAACTGGGATTTTTATTGAATTTTTTGGGGGTCGACTTATACACCGAGTCGACTTGTACACGAGTAAATATGGTAGTTTTTTATTGTAAAACAATATCAAGCATATTGTACCTTTTAATTACTAAAGTAAGAAGATATGCAATAGCTGACAGAGATTCTTCATTATCAGCTGACTCAAGGGCTGTCATCTACATGGAAAGAGAAAATGTTGTTTTAACACCAAACACCTTCATCGCCTCTTAACAGCTTACAACAACCATATATTTTGAACTAATATAAGCCTATGATACAGATATTTCTCTAAGACAGACACTACTCTGACAACTTGGACAGACACCCTAAGAATGACACCTCTTGAAGCAGATCCAGCCCCCCTCATTGGGCATAGTCACCAATGGCATTACAGTAATTCTGTGTGCCCAAACATTTCTTAACCTTAACTCATCATTAAGAGCTGGTTCCAAGGGTGTATATACTAAATAGAGGGAGTTAATGTATTATACATGGACTTACAAGTGCTGCAAAATACTCTGTTTCTGTTTCTTTACCACCACTGGACTTGATGACTTCTGTTACTGCAGCAAGGACAGCACATACCTTGGAGCCAAAAGACAAGTATGTTCATTTACATTTACTGATAAAATCAATACGAATGATTATTATAATTATGTATATATATTAATGATGTGACTACATTACAAGTTTCAGTATCTCAAAAAGTGTAATCTGGGGTTAATAGAGAGCTTAAGAATCACATACACAGGAAATGGAGCTGGCAGAGAGGGTCATGTGACCTGCTTTTTTGTATATAGCATTGCCATTTCAATGCCAAGGTGAGTCATTCCATGTTTCCATAACGGTGAAATGCCAAATGTGCAACACCAGGCACGAAAAAGGTCAAGTGACCCTCTTCAGAGATGCTTAATCTCTATAAATACTGAGCAAGGGCAGTAATAGAATAAACATTGACAGTGTTGGCACCTTGTTCTTGTCTGAGCTATCACATTAGTTACATGTATCTACTACATCACAAATCATCCCCATGTGTTCTACTATTTAGTATTTACTATCCATGTAATGCATTTGTTTATTTATGTATACTATTAATGCTGTGTGCACTACAGCTGTCTATCCATTCATGTTATAGGAAACGCTTGTCAATAAAAGATATAGAATAGAGTTCAAACCCTCTATTCACAAACGAACATAACAAGTCTAAATGCACTAATACAGATTATCATCTCTATAACCATCCTTGAGGACCTAGGCCATCAAGGGGAGGGGGAAGGGGGGGGGAAGGGGAGGGGAGGAAGGGAAAGGTTTATAAATATCAGAGATTCCCATGGTCCCCCAAGGATGCTCTATAACAGCCTTCCTATAGAGAGGATTTGGACTAACTTCAGAATACCCATCCACCATAGTGTATTCTAGAGCAGAACTCTTTGAAAACAATGCAAGAATACAAAAGCTTCTTTTGTTAGTCAAAAAAGTGGCTGGGTATTCTGAAGTTAAACGAAAGATTTAACACACTATATGTGTACAAGGCAGATAAAGAGTTTCTATATACCTCTTTGTGATGGCTGGACTGTGTATTCCAAAATCGTTTCACATTATCAAACACAGGGTTTGAACAATCAGTCAGACCTCCTAAACTAAACAACCCAGCACTCTTCATACTCATTCCCTCGTCTCCATCATCATCTACAGTAGAATCATGAAACGCGTTGTGTTTTTCAAGAGCTTGAGTCGTCAAACTCGACGAGTTTCCAACTTGCTGCCCTGTGATCATTCCTCGTCTCATTTTCAGACGATGTGTGTTTGTTTTGGGGTTGGACTCGCAACTGTGCCCCTTCCTCCATTGTTTGCCTTTAACTTTTCTCATTCGAACCATAATGGAGTTCTTTTGATGTATTTTACGCTGTTTACAAGAAGAAATTTCTGAAAAAGATTTTTCACGTGGTGTCCGCCATGTTGTTGTTACTCAATGTGAGCCTGCGAGAATGTAAACAGCGGAAGATTAATGTAGGGGAGGGGAGGGTAAAAGTCGAAATTCTCACACCACAGGAAGCCCATTCATGATCAAGAGAGTTCAACATTTTTCACGTCCTCGGAGACCCAGAGCGTCAGGGAGGGGGGAGGGGACGCCCTGGGTCTCCGAGGACGCATTTTTCATACTTTGTATTATATACAAATCACACAAAGTACAGCAGAACTTTTCTATCATGCTATGTTATACAGTGTATTACCTTTTAATAACTTTTTGAAGTCATACGAAACTACTCAACGTATGTTGAGCTGCCACTTTATCGTACTAAATTCACAGGAAAAAATGTCAATTCCAACTTGGGTCAAATATGGGGCTTCCCTGGGTCCAATAAACTGCCTTTTCAACTTGCAAAATCTGCCATGCCCAAACTCATAAAAATAGAACAGTTTCACAACCTTGGAAAAGAGTGGGAAATAAAGAACTTCCCGAGACAGGATTGGGATTTGTATATTTCCCACTCTTTGTATATTTCCCAACTGTTCGATTTTTACAAGTTTTGGTATTGCAAAGCTGGGGTTTATTTTGTAGCCTGAAGCTAAATATTTCTGGAATTCTTAATTTCCCTAATATTGGATTCACGTTGACCTGATTAATTTGTAACCCTTGGGCTATGTGAAATTCTGAATTTCTCCAACAATGGATGGTCTATATTTCAAAAACAACCCATCTAGCCCTAATTCCAAACAAGGCTTTCCCAATTAAGAATTTGAATTGAATTTCCCAATTCCTTGTTAGGAAATCAAACTTGCCCCAGAACTGTGCCAGGCCAATCCCAGCTTGGAAAATAAGTTTCAAGATTAACTCAAGTTAGGAATTGGTATTTTTTTCCTGTGTAATCAGAGGAGGTGGTTTTCCTCAACTCCAGCCGAGTGAACGGTTCGTATATTTATCCAAGTGAAAAATTGCGCAGAACACTGCGCGTGGCGACTTAATATTCACTCAATAATCCATCGTTCTCTAATATTTTCATGTTTTTACAATTACACATTTTGCTAATTATCGCTTCACGAAGCGTTTGTTAGAAATCATGGTAATCCAAAAACGTCGTCTTCTTTTCCGAGGATATAGATTATAGAGCAGATTTCGTACGAGTGTGAAGCGGACCGCACCGTACCGTTGCCTTGTCAGTACCGTGATGTCATTCGACATTCCTGTCGTAACCGTGCCATGACCGTGCGGTGCCGTTTTCACAGTCATACGAAATCTACTCTAACTAATTTAGCTTATTTTTGTCACGTTTATTTGCGTAAACACTGATAAAGATGTTTTTGTCGTTTTTACACACGACTCAGATACGAGTCGTATAAGTTGTGCACGCCTTGTCAAACAGAGGAAAACTAATGTATATGGTCAGCGGAGGCATCAAAGCGTGGTTACTGATTTCCTTCTCATCGCCCCAGCCTTCCTCATCCATCCATCCTTCATCCTGATAAGCGACGAAGTGGTAATCAACATATTTGGTGTCCTTGCTCTAGCGATGGGGGTAGTGTCAAGTTTATCGCTTTGTAAATACTTCTTTAAAGATCCGTAGACCATTTCTGATACCTCCTTATATCCATCACACTCTGATACAGAAATCTCATATAATGGGCACTCTAGTTCCTGTGCTAAATCGCTTCCCTCCGACTCGTCGACTTGTCTAATGTGCTCCAAGTCTCTTTTATTTCCAATCAGAATCAACGGAGCTTCGTTAGGTTTTTGGTCTTTTATGTAACGTCCAATTCGAGCCGCTTCATCGAATGAGGTGTGGTCCGCGATGGAGTAGAGAAGTAAGAAGATGTCACCGCTGACCAGACATCGATCGATTTTTGCGTTGTTGTTCTATAAAAAGAGATCAGTTAAGACGAACTTAATCAAAAGAGAATAAACGCTTTTACCAAAGTAATTGTTTGAGGGACTAAACAAAGAATTGTTCCATGGTTGCGAGCATGTGGGGCTGCCTGCAGCGTTGCGCACAATTCCAAGTCTGCATAAGAAGCAAAGCCACATTCGTCGTCATTTTTAAAATTTGATACAATTTGTTGTTCGCAACGTAGCATTGCGAGGATGGAACTTGATTTAATTGATTTCAGTAACTTTTGCGCGCACTCGCGTGTTGCAACTCTATGTCAGTGTAACAGTTTCAGGACAATTAAGACCCGAGACACGTGGCGCAACATTTCATACAATACTTTCTGCAGCACAACGCACAGCACAGTTGCATCGCGTGTGTCCACCTCTGCAATGTTACGCGCAATTTTACAAAGAATATTGCAGAAGTAGAACTTGATCCTAAACTTGCAACTGTTGTGCACAGCTGTTGTAGGGGTTGACACATGGTGCAGCGTTGGTGAAATGTTGCATCGTCTATGCCGGCGCAATGCAACCTGCAACATTTTGTACAAGATGTGAGAGATACAGCGCACATGGATATATATTAGGATACATAATAGGAGCTTTACTCCTTGGATGGGGTTCATGTATGTCTGCCCATGCATATACAGAATATAAATCCCTCCTCTCCTCTAATATAAAAAGGGTTCACTTTTAATAGCGTTCATTAATTTGATCAGGTGACCCTGGATACAATGTGTGGGTCGTCTTGTTTTGCTCACCTCTCCTGCAGTATCCATTAAATCTAGATAAACAAATTCATTATCGATTTGTAGATGATGTCGATAAGTTGACTCTGTATTGATAACACAGTAAACATCATTATCATTATCATCATTATCTTTATCAATAATTAGTTTAAGCAATTACTGGAAACTGAGTTCATATCGCGCAATTTAAAGAATGTTTCATCGCGCTATCTATAACACTAATCGATAGCAATTAACATAATCACAATCATCATCACTACTTTAATTATTAAAGGAAATTCTCGATTTTCAAAATTTAAAGAATGTATCATCGCTATGAAAAGTATTTAACAAACACGCGGTGATCGTCCGCTGCAGTGTAGTAGTTTGAGAAATAACAGGCCCCGATCCGGTGCACTATCCGGTAAATAAATCCTTATCCGGTGGACAAAATATGGCGTTTTCCAATAAATCTATCCACTGGTTAAGAATTTATGCAGTCGATAGCGTTATCAACGAGCAGACGTTCTACAATAGATTATTTTAGCTACAATTTTATTTGCTAATTATTTTGTGAATTACGTCACGCATGGAATGACTTAACAAGAGCTGACGAGGATAGGGGTAACGGGGTAGTGTCGTTATCGACAATTATTGGTTTGGTTTTCTTTGATTGGAATGACTTTCAATTGACCATATTTTCAGAACTCAAACATTCAATAGCATTTGTACATCTTTGTGTAGTAGCTATTCCTGCCTCTCCGAGGGGTAGTCTGGGTTCTAATAAATTGCTCTAACCCGGCCCCCCTAGAGCCTAGGGCTGTTTCTCAAAAGGCTCGATAACTTTACGGTCCCGTTAATTCACGGGAAAATGGCGGGAGCACCCGTAAACTTGCCTGTGAAATCACAGAGTTTGAAAATAATGTACGCTTTGAGAAACATCCATAAACTTTATCGGCGGGTATGTGTACGGGCCCGTATTTAGTTATCGGGGCTTTCGAGAAACGTCCCCCTGGGATAGTAGCCTGCAGGAACACCTGCTACGCAGGCTACAGAAATAGAAATAAGCAATTAAGAATTGACCATTCCTCGTAATATGTTTCCTGAATAACCTTTTGCGATCAACCAACATCCTCCTTAATATTAACCTTTTACCAATATATACTCATCTGTGATTCATTTTCACTTATAATGGCTTTAACACTCGGGCCATTCACTAATTATTGCCATAAAAGTGTAACACGATCAGTCAATATAAGTATTATTATTAGTTATACTGCTTACCTAAAGTCTTATCGTACTCGTGTATGTATCTTCTTGTCAGATATCGTACTATAAGAGCTAATAATAATAATACTTGATTAGAAAGCTGAGCGATCAGTGTACTAATATATGATGATTGCAAAGATAATTTTTAACATCCTTCATTGGAGAGGAAGTTCCATGGGATGGTAATTACATAACCCCTTAATCGTTGCCTTACGGATATATTAGAATGTAGTGGTAGTGTGTGTAAGAGTACAGAATTCTTATGTTACACGCGCTCTGATTGGTCGATAAACGTGTGTTACTACAGTACACACGCATAAATGACGTCATCGAATGTTACGCGCGCTCCGATTGGTTGAAATGTTTTGATGAATTTTATATAAAACGAGATTCCATTTTTCCGTGGGTCTGTACTCTCAGATAGATGTACAGAAAACGTCAAAATGACTGGCATCACGCCATTCGGCTTCGTCTTCGGCGTATTATTGTTGTTGCTGCTGTTGTTCTCAGCACCACACCTTCCGTGCATCTGGGAGATACAGACACACGGAATAACGGAATCTATTTGTTAATCAATGAACAGGAAGCATTAAGCTTAAGCTTGCGTCGCTAGCGCAATCTAGACTTAATACTCTGCGACGATGTGCAGCACACATTGCATACCTGTCTTTCCTACGCCATCTTGTCCCATCACCATCACCCGTACACATTTCAAGTTGGGTTGCTGGCTATTCTTTCGTCGCCTCATTCTTTCTTAGCACGTTTAAAGTGAGATATAAATTATACCTAGGAACATAATGATAAGAATGAATGTACTAATAATCATTTAACTGTTAATCCACTGTAGCCATAGCGTCGTACAACAATTCAAATAAGTAGGAAAGTTTTATACCGTCAAGTTCAACAATCAGTAGAGTTTCTTACTATGACTGGTTCGAAAGGTCAGTGCTTATGCATTTCGTTTGAAAACATATACTTTACTTTCGATGCGTTTTAAAATAACGTTTTTCGTCAACTCGTTGACATTTTCGTCGAGATGGTCGAAACGTGACCGAAAAGCATCAACGCTGCCAACTCGCTTGGGACAACTTCTAAACTCTCATAAAATTACGCCACGAATTTAAACTCCTAAAAGAAAGATAATTCTGAAAGATTCAGGTTGAAAAAGAGCTATCAAAATGGATTTTGAATAAACTATTACTTACTTTAAATATAATGTTCAGTAACTGCAAATCAAACAAGTTACCATGCGCTCCCACGCGCATACACTTCTAGATATGTTAATGATTCTGTTTACAGTTTAGCTGCGGTATAAGTAGCCCCGTCTTATCAACTGTAAAATCTTAAGTCTTCTCAGTAATGAAGGCATAAAATGCTATTTATGTGACAATTTCAAGGAGCTTAAACGAAATGTGGAACACTAATAATAGCTAACGTTGACCTTGGTTATCAAATCACGATAAAGCGGGACTACAACGGAACTACGTTAAATGGCTCCACAAAGAAATATGCTGATGCGATAGACTTAACCTTTGTTATAGACAGTAATAAAGTCGAAAGTCACAAAAAGCTGATATCCCATGGTGGGAATCTGAAATAGTGGCTAAAAAATGACGTTCAACAAACACTGATGCGAACTTATCCCGTTCATTTGCGGACGATTTAGTTGATCTCAAAACGAGCGCGGGACCCTTTTTTCTTTTCATTTTTGGAATCAGTATAGGTAAAGTAAACCTTTTCATAACGCGCGCTCTCAATGGCCGAAGAACGCGTACACTGCGAACTCTAAATAGGCACACAGCACGCATGCGCTTTCCAATTTATGATCAGTGTAATAAATACTGAATGTGCTCGAAAACAATGTTGTAATTTATAATTTTATTGTATACAAGAAAACTTGCTCGCCGTGCTGTGTTGAGATTTAGAGCACTTGACGATTGATTAGAACACCCGAGAAGGGTTGAGAGGCACTTGGCTACCGCGCCTTGTGTTGTTCTCATGTGATCTGCACGTCACTAAATCTGCACACAGCACGTGAGCTCGCTTTCTACTTCTTGACTCCAGTGAAAGTACGCGCAATGAAAAGATTTTTCATCATTTTTTCCAAAGGTAGCCAGTCATTTTAAGTTGCACCCAACTGGCCTGTGCCAAGTGGTCGTTTACGTAAGGCGCCACCTTATTAGTCCGAATTTCTCTCAGACATTTTGTTGTGACTTTGTGACGCTTGAACTGAAAAAGGAGGTGTCACCAGATTGCATGGATGTTCGCCAAAAAGCCATGCGTGTCGGGATGAGAAGTTTACTAAACTCAAATTAGTTGCATCGCCCTAGGCAAGTTCTATTTTCAGCCACCATATGAGTCATTACATTGGCGCTCTTCATATCAATTCACATGGCCTGATAGCTTACTCAACAAAGCCGGATAAACTCTGAAGTAATCGATGGTTGACATACTGTTAGTCGGATGACTTATCTACGATATCAGTTGATAAAAGCGAAGTAATTTTATAGGCGATAAAGTAAAAGAGGTTTATTTTCGTTATCTTTCAAGTGTTATTCGTCATATCTGCTCAATAATATTAGCCTATTGACCTTTGCAGTTTTGGAATTCTCTTAAAGACGAAAAAGTAATTTGCCTTTATCCTTTATATACAGCGCTACCCATTGCGAAAGCAGAAAAGTCCCTAAAAATCAGTTTTCAAACTGATAAACTAGACTTAAAACAGTCGATTTGATATTATTGAGGCATGGGACTGTAATGCGCGCGGAAAATGAGAGAATGAAATGAGTTTTTGTGAAGTCAAAAGTTCAAGAATTGTAAACTTAAGTTGTTTTACTCTTTTGCGTTGAGTTTTGAAAAAGATATTACACGCTGAAATGTTCCAAAGGACATTCTTCGCGGTATCGGATCAACATTTCGAAAGCTGCGCTGCATGTAATTGCTAATAAATCTGAATTTCAATTTCACAGCTTGCAATGAAAGCAACTAGCAGACGAAATAAAGTTTTGAGTTACAACTTCAAATACCAGCTGGAAAAAGTAAATTATTCACCACATCATCTTTATATTCTGGTGATTTCAAAAAAGGATTTTTGATTTATTACTCAAAATAGCATATAGAAACCTGCGAATAATTTTTTTACCAGTTTTAATACAAAGCACATACCGTTTTAGCGTACGTTGGTGCGAGAGCCGCCTCAGTTAAGAATCGAGCTTTTAAGATCTCCACAGTTACCATACGCTATTTAATTCCTTGCAAAGCTAAGTTCCTCAGTAAATATTCTTAAACGCCAGTTTGAATTCAGGTCAAAGGATCCCTCAATTGAACACAATTTACGATGGTCAGTTCATGTGAAATCAAAGCCATTTGTACGGAATGCAGACTTGGCTAAACGTGTCTCGTTGTATTGTCTTGTTTAATGAATAAAGCATTCGTAGACAGAACATTTATAGCATTCCTGGTGAGAGCTATCGACGGTGGATGACATACGAGTCAATGAACTTTAATTAGTTCGACATGTTAACAGCTGTAAGGACGTCAATTGCTTCTGAATGCATGGATGTAGAAGAAAAAGGGCTGGGCAGGATGCAGAAACCTAGACTGGGATAGGAAGAAGACAGGAAAGGAGTGAAGACAGGGAGTGATTCCACGACGAAAGGTAAGAGATGACAGATGAAGTTCGCCGTGGAAGACGAAGGAAACATGCAGCGAAGTGAGAAGAAGGAATCGAAAACAAGGATATAATGAAGAAATCAGAAAACGCGCGCGTGTGCTGTGTGCAGATTTAGAGCACGCAGTATGCGCGTCCTTCGGCCAATGAGAGCGCGCGTTATATAATGACTAATTTATCATCTATGTCGCAGCACAGCACAGCACAGCACAGTACAGCACAGCACAGTACAATACAGCAGAACAGAACAGAGCATGTACAGTAGAGCACAGCACAGTACAACACAGTACAGTACAGCACAGCACAACACATCAAAGAACAGTACAGTACAGTACAGTACAGTACAGCACAGCACAGTACAGTACAGTACAGTACAGTACAGTACAGTACAGTACAGTACAGTACAGTACAGTACAGTACAGTACAGTACAGTACAGTACAGTACAGTACAGTACAGTACAGTACAGTACAGTACAGTACAGTACAGTACAGTACAGTACAGTACAGTACAGTACAGTACAGTACAGTACAGTACAGTACAGTACAGTACAGTACAGTACAGCACAGCACAACACATCACAACAAAGCAAAGCGCAACACTGTTCAATACTGTGCTGGTTGCTATGCTGGAAATATATAAATGCAAATCAATGCACTAAATAAAGAAAATGTAAATGTGATGTAATGCACTAAGTAAAGCCTGCATTGGACTCAATCTGTCATCATACATGTCAACCTCTGTAAACCCCCTCAAACCAGCTCACATCAGTACTACTAATTGGTTACTAAATTTAGTTCGAAAAGGGAGGTTTATTCAAAATCTGTCATATGGTGATCTTTCTTTTCAGTGAAATTTTCTGAAAATCAAGCTTAGTTTTATTAAATTGAATCACCGCCTGGAGCCCATTGCAAAATACGCGGCGAGATGGACCAACGCATTGGACATGAAGGTAAAAAACCGCTATTATAATCACATCAACAAAAACCTGGTTTTCATTGAGCCCCTTAGAGTGGTTAACACAGCGCACACAGCTTTTTGTTAATTGCGGAGTAAAATTCTTCTTGACAAATGACAACTGAATGCGACAAGCTCTTATTAATCGAGAGTTAGGCTAAAGGAATATCACGGGTTTAAGGGTCGAAAATAACAAATCGCTGAAAAATGATTGGACAAATTAAGCATACTCAGAAATAGAAAGGAATGCTATTAATATTCTCGGTGATAATATTGAACAACTAATTATAGCAACTTCATATTTAGGATCTCATCAAATTAACCTGATAAAGGTGTACTTCAACGTTGGGTAATATACTTAGAACATTTTGAGCTCCAAGTCTGTGCGCTACTTTTTCTTGCCTTATTTGGAAGACACGATGGAGTCTGTAGCTATTTATATAACGAGTTCAGATAATATATTTAGCCGCAGCGATAAGAAAAAAAATAGCTATAAATACAGAGTTAGAATTAAAAAATACCCTAAAGGTACATAGGTGCAACTTTATATGCCTCGCATAAGCGAAGAGATTGCTCGGGATAAACCTGGCTGATAAATGCATTGTCACATCCCCGCGAGTGTCAGGTCTCTGACACTCTTGCTCTGAGCTACTCTACAAAATTACCACATTTCCTGGCACTGATACAAACTTCAATCTCGCCCACTAAGGTGTCCAAGACATGCCAAGCCACTGCCCCAGTTACGTCATTCTTCAAGGAGGCAAAGCGGAAAATTGATATATGGAAAGGTGAAGTGCTGGTCAAGTGTTGTAAGCTTTACATGGAACCTTCGAGGCTCATATCGTTTAGATTACGTGAATTATCATTAAGGCAGGAGAACATGTTATAACTTCTGCTAGATCTACAAGAGAAGTTGGCGTTTCAAGCTATTTTAATTTGCATTGGATGATTATTGCATTGCCGCAAGAGACCATAATTATAAGAGAGTGAAACTCGGTATTGACGTCTGTGCGATGTTCGCGGCGACTAAGGTTATTTTTAGTAACAACTCAACCGCGCGCGCAAGGCTCTTTTTGACGTGCGCGCGTACGGGACCCTTTGCTTTTGGCAATCATATTCATTGTTTGAGGGCCTTGCGCGCGCCTTGATTGCCGTTGAGTTTGTGCTTGCGTTCCGTTTGACACTGAAACAACAAGAGCACAAGCATAAGAAAAAGGAAAAGTTTTGACCCTTGTGCTTGCGCTTATGTTTGAGCTAATGCTTGTGTTAGGACTGTTTTCACAATGAAATAAGGACTGACTCATGCTTGCGCTTTTGCTTGCGTCGGCAGTGAAAACCATGCAGGCTTTAGTTCCTTTGACGCTTTGATACATTGATTATCTGTCAAATTTACCCCGCCAATATTCGCGCGCAAAATTCATATTTTGTTTGTGAAGATACTTTTTGATAAAGAAAGTAGATGTAAGGCAAAGTCTTCGTCGACGTCGAATCAGCAGGCTGATTAGTCTAAATTCAAAATACTTATAAAAGGACCAACTAATACTTCAAGTCTGCAGTCCTCGGTGATTATAGGATTACACACCACTTGAAACAGAGTTACCAAAAAATCCTGAGTGATAAGATTATCAATAAAGGAAATTGAAGATCATAAGTAGAACTTCTTAACGTTGAGGCCGAGAAGCTTGATGCACTAAAACTTTTTACCAAAATTTATTCTTTTATTCTCTTTCTCGAAATGTCTTTCCCATTGGTTCGTTACAACAAAGAATCTATTGTTATTATTGTCAGTTGTTTTATTTCTTTTGTTTAGATTCTAGAGCAATAAACCAATTGGATGGCATCTTCGAAACAGTGCGAACTTACCTTCTATTTATGTATATAATCATTCTTTAACGGATTGGACTTTGATTGGTTCTGTGATCTCCCTGGGGAGGTGGGACAATCATATTAGCATAACAATGAAACTTCGCCGAATAGACTACCCCAATTAGACATTAAAATTATTAAGTGTCTAGGTAGCGCAGCGGTCTAAGGTGATATCTAAAGGTATGGATTAGGGTCCGGATATCGTCTCCCTCACTGGCCTTCGGGCTAAGACAACTGTAATATGTAGCACCCGGGATAGCGTGGATGGGGCCGAAATCTTCATCCTTAATGTAAGTCGATTCGATGTCTCAGCTTCATAGAATGTCTCGGGAGAATCGTCCCAAAATTTAATTTTCATTTTTTCTTAAACTATTTTTTTAATTTTGTTTCCGGGGGGGTGTATATTTAGGTGATGCAGTTCGAATCTCGGTCGACGCCGACATGTTTTTCTTTTTTTCCCTTTTTTCTTTTCTTACCCTTTTTCACCTTTCTTTTTAAGACTTGGGTTGCAGCTTTTTAAATTTTAGTATTTATTATTTTTGATTTTATCTGTCACTGAAAACAATTTCACGTCTTCGAGCTTGGGCTTCCTGTGTTTTTGGATCACGGGCTCAGATTAGTGTCAGCCTGGTGTCAGCGTATTAGCTTTCATTGTTAGCGCATGCGTCAAATTTTCTTTAGTCATCGTAAAAAATTCATATTTTAGCAGTTTTTCCTCAGATTTTCTTCTTATTTTGCGCTCAAAATGGTATTAGAATCAACTGTAGTATGGTAAGTGACCTTAATAGTTTATCAAACAATAGTTTTAGGGAAATTTACGTCTATTTTATGGCAATTTTCCTATGGATTTTGCGTCATTTTGTAGTGTCGATAACAGTGAGTGGACGAGGAATGGCGATTTTTTGCCGACAAGAATGCAAGCACAACAGGACGCTGTTAGTCTTATATGTCACTCAAAGACACGACAAAACCCTGAAAATAACGTAGGACTCATGACCCTCGCAAGGTAACGTAATTTTGTCATAATCTCTGTGTATCTCTAGAATCATAATCTGATTTCATTGACCCTGGTTGGCAAGCAATTTGAAAATTGGATTTTGAATGAAAAGCTGTTTTTTGTTTGGGTGAATTGAGGAATTATTTTCAATAAACGATTAAGTTTTTGCTATTGCAAAATGTACAAAGCCCTTTCAAAGTTGTACTTAAATTCAACTTGGAAGGTGAGGGGGTAGGGGTATGCTATTTTGGCTGATAATAAATGTCCATATATGTTTCTCTAGTCTAGAGGTATTGGTTACATTAACTACAGATGTTGGAAAAGTCTTGACATGTTTACACAAGGTTCAACCCAAAGGAGATGCACATTTTCTTACCGGAGTTAAAAAAGCACATGTAAGACAATGTAAAATCTTGTACTTCAATAGCCATGCTTAGGGCCTTTGTTTGTATACTGGGCAGTTATAAAGAAGATTTCATATGTGTGAATTCAAAATGGGCTGTGCCATGCCATGACTATGTAGTGTTGTGATGTCTACAAAAACATTCAAAATTCCAGCTGTAACTGTAACTGTGCCGTGACCATGCATGCTGTTTTCACAGTCATATGAAATCTTTTCTATAGTCATTCTTTACTAGTCTTTCTTTAAGTTCCCTATACTAAGGGTCTCTACTGTAATGTAAATGCAACATTTCTCAGTTCTTGCAAGATCACAACTTGAAACTCTTTTTACCAGCCAAAAACACTAATGCTCACCTGAATTAACTGGGTGTCAGCATAGAATTAGTAAGGTAACAGTTTTTTGCTAATTTGTTTTAATAGTTAGTACTAAAACACAGACAAGGAAAGAATCACAAGATGAGGATCATAGTCTTTGTTGGAAGTCCTATTGATTCTGATGAAAAAGAAGTGAGTATCATTCCCATTTTTATGTCTACCTAAGTATACAGTGGAACCTCCCATAAGCAGTCATGACGTTAACAATGTACAGTTTGTCAGGGCTCAGTTGTTTGAAAGCAGGTAAATGCTAGCCCAGGGTTAAAATCAATGATTTTCTTTAGATTTACCTGCTTTCAAACAAATTAGCCAAGGAGAATGGACTGAGGGTTGCTGTCCACTTATGGGTTACTTATGGGAGGTGTCTGATTACCAAAGGTGTCCATTAGCACAGTCTCAAATTTACAACTGTATATAAATCAAGTTTATATCAAGTTAAATGTTTCATTGCTTTTTCTAAACTCCCTATATCAATTCATTATGTTGCCATGTTTTTCAGATTGTCAAATTAGCAAAGAAGTTGAAGAAAGAAAAAGTTAACGTAGATATTGTAAACTTTGGTGAAGAGGTACATTGTAACTTACTCTTATATCAGTGTTACAGTATTCTTTGATTTCTTATGGATAAATTGTCCTTAAATGAGGTGACTGTAGACATGAGATGTTTCTGTGGTCTCTCTTTCCCCTGATTGTAAAACAATCCTTTCTGTAGACTACTTATAACAGTGTAGAGCTGAAAAGTATGACCAGCTATAATATATTTGCATTCTTTTGAAAGAGCAATCATCCAATCAGCACCGAGGATACTCTTATCTTAACTCTTAGCTGAATGGAGGATGACAAAACAAAAAGTATGCAAATACATTAACAATATTGTCATCATCGTCATCATCACTATTATTCTTGTTGTCCTTTATTGAAACAGGCAGTCAATACTGACAAACTAACAGCCTTCGTCAATACTCTCAATGGCAAAGATGGTAATTTAAGCCATCTTGTTTCAATCCCACCTGGACCAGCTTTATCAGATGCTTTGATGTCATCACCAATTGTTGCTGGAGAAGACGGTGCTGGTGCTATGGATCTTGGTGCAGGATTTGAGTTTGGAGTAGATCCTAATGCTGATCCTGAACTAGCATTGGTAAGAACTTAGAATGGCTTTCATATGAGTGGGAAACTTACCGTGCTATAACATGACCATATCAGTGCTGTGATATCTATAAAAACGTTCGAAATTTCTGCTGTAACCATTCCATGCTATTACTTTTCCATTTTCCCAGTCATACATGGTCACCTCCCCAAAAATGGCCACTTAATTGCTCCCCACAGAAGCCATGATTTAGAGGTTGGACTGTTTTCTTAAATGTGACATTCTTTTTAATCATTATTTGATCAGGCTCTTCGTGTCTCCATGGAAGAACAAAGACAAAGGCAAGAAGAAGAAAGTAGACGTGCAGCCACTGCCAGTCAAGAGGCTTCAAGTGCACCTGGCCAGGTTGCCGACAGGGAAGAAGCCATGTTACAGCAAGCCCTATCCATGTCACCAGAGGTTTCAGACTCACCTGCACCTATAGCCACACCCAATGTCGACTTTGGTTCCATGACGGAAGAGGAACAGATTGCATATGCAATGCAGTTATCTCTACAAAGCATGCAAGATACTGATGATGGGGAATCTACTGCTGATAGCTCACGACCTAATACTAATGATAGGAGTGAATCACAACAGTCTGCAGCTAGTGCTATGGAGACTGACAGCCAGGTATGTGACTTAAGCCCAATTTACACAACAACATTTTTATGACATGACTCCCCTAAATAGACTTTGCACACAGACTGGTTATTTTGGGTGAAATATTACATGATTTTGTTGCTCATATTACCTCACCTTTCGATAGTTACCTCCCTTTATTTTGAACCATTCTTACATTCAATGCTTTTCCAGGGAGATGATAACCAAGACTTCTCTGAAGTCATGGCAGACCCTGATTTCCTGCAGCGAGTACTAAGCACCCTACCTGGTGTGGACCCAAGCAGTGATGCTATACAGAATGTCATGGGTAACCTAACACGACAAGATAAACCACAAGATGAGGACATGGAAGATGACTCCAGTGAGAAGAAAAAATCCGACAAGAAATAGATTAGAAGTTCTTGTAAATAACTGCCTGGTGAATGCTGCTGGTATATTTCTGTAATGCATGTTGACTTGTGATGATATAAATAAAACTTAGATAACATTGTACAAGATTATGTTGTAAATTGTTTGAGATGTGACACGCGCGCTGATTGGCTGGCGACTGTGTTTATATCAAAGGATCGTGCGACATAGCCTCCTCCGCAGGCAACCTTTTGGGCTTCCTGTGCGAAATTTTGAGAAGAAAAAAGACTGGGGTCACCTTTTCTCGCCTGGCGTCCAGGCCACTACGCGTCTATTAACACAGGAGGCCCAGCGAAATAGCGAACAGTTGCCTGCGGAGGAGGCTACGGGCGACAGGCTCGTACAAAAACTTTGAAAATCAGGGGCGTGTCCAGGATTTTCTTCAGGTAGGGGTGCACCAAGGATTATTTTTTAGGGCGATAGCAGCGTTATAGAAATTGGAAACTATCCAGGGGATATTTTTGAAAAATAGAGTTAAAAAATAGAGAGAAGAAAAGGGCCCAAAGTCGTCTCAGGAGGGGTGCGGACCCCTCCCCTAAATTCGCCCATGAAAATATTTTATAAAAGCATTTTAATAAGATGGCTTATGTCTCTATACTGTGATATACAGTTAATTCAAAAAACATTGTCGTCAACGGGCTCCAAGTCTACGCGACTAGACCGAAAGGTAGCATGGGTAGAAATCACCGAAGCGGCGAATTATTCATAATTAGTTGTTTGGACACGCTTGTTGGTAAATAAGATAATGGCGAGCAACAATTCATCTTTGAATCTTTGCTTGCGGGTGTTAAGAAAAGAAAATAAGAGTCGTTACGACTCGTATCCTGTGAAGGACATGTCAACTTTTGAAAGCGTGGATTTATTTAAAGATTATTTACTTAGTCGCTGCTCGGTCGAGTTATCACCTGCTGTTGACAGTAACTTCCAAATTGGCTACTTTGGTGACCACAACAAGAAGTTTACTATTTCTTCGCCTGAGGCGATTTCTTTGGCCAAAAAAGGATGGGTGACTTTGTGGGCAGACCCACATGGGGATAAATGCAAGACTGAGAAAAAGAGAAAAGGTATGTACTATTGCTGTGCGTTTGTAAGAGATGTTGTGATACTATTTAGCAGTCGATAAAATTATTAATTAAATTTAATAATGGAATGGTCTTATCGAAGCTGCAGCCGTAAAAATAAGTGAAGAGGAAGAAGACCCATACGAAGCCACTGTGGCAAGACTAAGGGAAAAACACGGAGACGAAATGCCCGAGTTTAAGATAAGATGTTGGGCAAGAATGATAGTAAGTAGTTTAAAATTCGCGGGCAGCCGATCATAAACGTGTTACGAATTAATTAGCGCAGCTGTACTGAATTCCTCAAAATGGTTCAATGTTACTGTCAAAAGCTAAACCGTCGTTTAAAATACTCTTCGTGGGTTATTATGGTGGTGAAATTATTACTTAAGAAACAATGCCATGAGCATTTTACCCTTTTCTAACATTTAGTAAACCATTTTTGCACTGTATGTTTGCATGTCTTCTCAGTAATTCCGAGCTCTTCGACGCCGTTGCTCATTTACTGAATTTTGCTAAATTTCATTCAAATCTTTTGTATGTAGATAAACAATTCACACAAGAGTGAAGAAGAACCTCCTAATGTCCCTTATTTTACTGGAGCAAAAGCGACAAAAGCAAAAACTTCGGCCTCCTCAACAACTACGACAACGAGTGAAGTAGGGACAGAGAGCAAGGTACGTATCTTTGATCTGGAATCCAACGATTATTATTTATTTCTCTAAATTATCATAATTGTATTTGTATGTAATTCAATTATAGGTTAAGGTGCGTGGAGCCATCCTCCAACAGCTGAGAGACCTTAAAGCTCTGAAAGATGACGATATTCTGTCAAATGAAGAATACGAAAAACAGAAAGAAAAACTCATAAAAGAATTATCAGACCTATAAACTTCATGGTAATGCTTTGATTCCCCCTTACCTCTTACTATACTTTGACAATTAATGTAAAAATTTAAAATATCTGGAAACAGTTCCAGTTTTTTGATATAGTTACCCATCAGTAAAATTAATAAATCACAGGTATTCTGCATGCTCAATGTATTTTTGTATGTCATCGCTAGTGACTTGTAGGAAAGATTCCTCTACCATTAGTTCAGGATCAGGACATGACCTCCACGCAACATCGTTTTCCCGTATCCAGTTCTTGGTTTGGGCAAAAAGCTCTTCACATGGCATGAAATCCGGACTGTAGGGTGGCAAAAACATCAAAATAGCCCCTGTTGCTAAAATAGAGTTGATTGCAGTTTGTACGTGGTGAATGGCTGCATTATCTGAAGTAATAATGGAATAATAGCCTGTTACTAAGTTGCATCAAAAATAGCTTTAGGACCATAATATCAATACTCACCCATAATGACAACTGATCTTGGATTAATACCATTGAATGGTAAAAGATTAGGACAAAGTTTGTTATTTACAAAATCTTCAAAAATAACAGCATTTACTGTCCCTTCATACATGCCAATATCTAGAATACCCTGTGTACAAATAACAGGGATTGCTGTAATTCGAGGCCCCCAGTTTTGAAAAGGGACCCTAATTTCTGCTCGTGCACCAACTGGAGCGTAGCCATAGGTACGACAAAGACGTTTGTCCTATAAAACCAAAAAATCCTTGTAAGATACTAATGAAGTAATGCAATAGGGGAGAAAAGGTTCACAATGTTTTATTTACTTACAAAACCACTTTCATCCAGAAAGACTAGCATTTCTGGCTCCAAAAGACAAGCGTCTGAACGAAACGTGATACGTGCTTCTTCAGACCTTTGTAGAGCAATCTTACTCAACTATATTGGAGGAATTGAATAATTAAAATCGATAATAAGTGCATGATTGAATGTGACGTACGAACAAAGACATAAACCATCCAAACAGCTCGCCAGCGAAGATCTTCACTGAAAGGTCTCATATTCTATCTTTAATTCGATACCGCATGCTTTAATTCGATACCGCATGCATTAATCCGCTTCGGTGATTTCTACCCATGATACCTTTCGGTCTAGTCGCGTAGACTTGAAGCCCGTTGACGACAATGTTTTTTGAATTGACTGTATATATACACTCAAATGTAGAGTATACGAAAAGCAAGAGAAACTCGGCCACGCCTTCTACGTCGTGTTTATATCACAGTACAGAGACACTCAAATGTAGAGTACACGAAAAGCAAGAGAAACTCGGCCACGCCTTCTACGTCGTGTTTATATCACAGTACGGAGACATGCGCGTGTGCTTTGTACTGCTTAACTTTAAAATGATTTTTATCACTGATTGGCCGGGTTTAAAATCTATGCGACGTAAAAGAAAAGACATGGTATCCAGGCAGTTATTTTATATAAACATTGGAAAACATACTTAATCTTTTATCTGTTTATGTGGCTTACGTCAGCACTTAGGATGTTGAATAGTGGGAAAATACTTGTAAACAAGGATACGGAGGCCTACTGGAAATCCTGGAAAATCCTGGATTTTTATTTTCTTCCTGGAAAGTCCTTGAAAGTCCTGGATTTTCAGTAATAAATTCCTGGAGAACTCCTGGAAAACAGAAACGAATAAGTGTACGTTTACTGTGCATATATGTTCGCATAAGAGCTCCGTTTACATTCCTTAACTCAGCCTGTAAAAAACGTTATGCAAATGATGTTGCCGGAGATGGGATCATCCCATCCATTCCATCCCATCTCATCGTTATACAAATGTATTTTGCTTGAGTGAACTAGTGAAAACCTCCTAGAAAACTCCTGGAAATAATCTGCAAATTTATTGAATTTTCTCATAAAAATAAGAATCGAATTTAAACTTCTAACTGGAACTAAATTTAACTCACTTGGACGATTCATATAGCTTTAAAGAATATTGGAATATTGAAAAATATTGCGTGATACATGCCATATATGAGCCTATATATGAGCCCTTAGAAGAGTTAAGAAAAAACAAAACAAAAACTTTAAAATTCATATGCGGAAGCGAAATATGGATTGCCACCGGAAAAGTTTACAAAATTTATCATTTTACAAAAAGATTTTGACATTTTTGAAAGCACTCATTTTTTAAATATATTGCTAGGGGAAAAGATTAATGAAATAATATTTTACAATCATCAAAATTTTGTAACAGTAATGAGATGCTCAATTTCCAATCAATTTTTGGGTCTATTGAATTAATCGTTTCAGATGTTTGAACTTTTTTAAAATAGAGAAATCAACCAATATGATTGAGATGTTATGCAACAAGCGCGGTAGGAGAGCTTTTTACTAAAACGTAAAATTAAATATATTTTAGAGGAAAAGCAATTCTATAACATTTCAAGTGCTCAATACAATATCTGACAAAACGGAAAGGATGGAAGCTCTTGTGATTTGAATTTCATAATTGCCTTGACGCTATTAAACACCATATCAGGTTAACAGTTGACACCTGTGCAAGAGTTCCCAGTGTAAAGATACATATTAGATTGGCTCGTCGTGCGTTCCGCACCCTTTTAATATTTTTAACGACAGACTCTGCTAAGCCCAAGCCTGGAGCAGTGAAACCCTGATTGCTGTTTTTTACAAGTGAATTTTACGTAAACTAACGGTAAGTATGTTAGCAACTACAGAGCAAGAGAACACAAAAATAATTTATGTTCTTATATTTTTATCCCTTTTTCTCAATGAAAAACGATGATAAAAGATTAATGTACGCAAAAACAACATCACTTTATTGCTTTGTTGGAAAACAATTTGTTAGTAACTTTACAATCTGGGTGCATCTTATACCGCCTGTGTAGTCACTTTATAGTTGAGACTGTGTGTGGTACGTATACTTTGTCAAATGGATGAGTGATATGTAGAAATTGTCAACGTGAACGAAGCCAAAGCCGCACTTTTTGAGGGTATATGATGGGAGGTGTAGTGAAAGAGGAAGAATAAAAAGCTTTACAGTTTATGGAAAGATTGTCTTCTAACTAATTACAGCAAAATTACTAATCATCTTATTGGTTTTCTCAGAAATGAACGCAACCGATTCTTCTCGTTGGACGTCAGAAAAATTATGGCTGCCTTTCTTGAGTCGCAGTTCAACCGAGATTATACTAGGGTCATTAGCATTTGCCTTGATTGGAATGACTGCCATTGTTGGAAATCTCCTGGTAATTGCCTCAATCTACCGAAGTCGTGAACTTCGCAATTGGTCCAATTGCTTTTATTACATAACGCTGTCGTTGTCGATAACCGACATCTTATTTCCTTTGACTGTTCTACCCTTGACTGTTCTTTGGCTGATCACCATCAAAACCGACCGCTTTGTTTACAGTCAGGCAGTATGTGATTTCCAGCTAAGTTGTATGTTTATTTTATCAATTGTTTCAGTATCTACTATGGCTTTAATAGCTTTAAATAGGTTCATTCGAGTTTGCCAATCAATGAAGTACAAAAACATCTTCAGTAAGAGAAACACATTTGTGTTTATTGTAGCTGTGTGGATCTTGTCCTTCATTGCAGCTCTTCCTCTTGTTAAAGGCGGAATAGTTAATGTAAGATTTTCTCCCACACTAGTGATGTGTATGCTCTTCAGAAAAACAGAAACCAAAGTGCTCTCACACATTGGAAGCTCTCTTCTAAGTGTTTTCATAATAGTTCCGTGCGTTACTATTACGTTTTGCTACCTCTCGATCTTCAACAAAATAAAGCACCACAAAAATGCCATAGCGGATTCTTCAGCTAACCAAGCATTAGGTGCGCAAGAAATTAAGATCACCCGGGTGATGTTTATAGTAGTGCTAAGTTACCTAGCAACGTGGATTCCAGTTTTAGTTATCGTGATAATGGTCAGTCATAATCAAAGTCTTCCACATCATGTCACTATATTTGTGCCTTTATGCATGGCGAGCAACAGTGCAATTAACCCTTTCATATATGGAGTTTTAAATCCTTCATTTCGACGTGAGTATATCAAGATTCTCAACTCTGTAGTGTCGTGTACAGGATGCTTTAAATAGCAAGCAAATGAAGTTATAACTTAAGCTTATATAAGTTATATCAAACAAGTTGTCATTCGCACACCATGAAATTCTATATCCATATTTGTGCATACCTTAGCTTATTTGGAAGTCAAGTAGTTTCATTTCTGTTGATTTTCGTGCCATTTAGAGCCGAAACTGTACAAAATTTGAATGAAAACTTGCAGATATCGTAGTGAAGAAACATCACATTGTCCACCATCTTGAAAATGGCTTAGAGACCGCGGCTTTGAGGTAAACAGGATGCCCAATAATAAAAACACAGGAAGCCCAGCGAACGATATGCGATAAAAGTTTGCGCAGTGTAACATGATACACGTGGACGCGAGCTAAGAAATCGATAGCAACAATGTGAGATTTCAAAGATTGTCCAATGTCGTAGCAGTGTTGCTCTAAAAATCGTGGTCGCGCGTCATACACTATATATATTAGGACTCACAGAGAAACAAGGTAACAAAATTCCATGATATTTCCATGTTTTTCACACACGGAAACTGACTTTTTTTGGCGCTAAAACTGAATGTTCTATGTACAATAATACACATTCTCTACACAAATCTCTATAATGTAAATTTGCCGGAATAAAATCTTAACCAAATATCTGCAATATAACACATATTTAACAGACTTATAACAAACAATTAGATTGATTCCATGAGTCGGTCTGTTCGCTCCTTAGTTGGGCTTCCTGTGGTGGCCGCTCACACAAACATACACGACTTATGTAATCAGTCTAACAAACCACCTATTAAAATGTATTTGATAAGTTTACCTAGCAGTATGTTTATCTAAGAATTTTTTCCTTAATATTTTATACAAAGAATATCAACTTAATGTACAGATCTTGTGCTTTGATATTGAAATACTAATGCGATGTTAGTAAGCACAAAGTTGGTTGGTAGACTTTTGTAACATTGCTAGTATCAAACTATGATGTTGCGTGAAACATCTCATCGTGTCAAGCCTTTGGTTCAAATAAATATCACATATACAAGTAAATCTATTTTTTGTTTGCTTCTGTTCTTTGTTCAGTCAAGGCCACCCTAAGAAAGAAAAGGGTTAGAAAGTTTATGTTTTTACACTTAATTATTCCACCAAAACAAGAACTTTATGTGATGTTACCAGGTTAGCTAGAGGACCCGATAAGTTATCGCTTCGTTCGAGAAACAAATCCCAGGCCTTGAGCACACGAATCCTCTCAGCTATGTTCTCTAATCAATGGTCACAGTAACATAACTTACCATGTACTCATTGTTTGTTATTCTCTTCCTAATAGTTGGAGTCCCATATAGTTTTACAGTGGTTTCACTAGGTGTATCAAATGTCTGTGGGGTTGCAATCCGTCCAGAGGGTGTGGCCATAGGGTCTGGGGTGTTCCCTGTCTTGGTTCTCTTGCGTCGGAACGGAGAGATACCCATACTGCCAGTTGTACTAGTGCGTCGATGTCTAGATTTAGAGCTACGGCTTTGAGGCGTCTTGTACGATGAGATGAGTCCTGAGGGAGTTTTCATGTTATTGGTATAAGGCGAGAATCTCTGGAAAGCCATTTTTGTTGCAGTGGACGGTTGTTCTGGTGATTTGAAGGCGACTTTTTTGGATGATGCTGTGGAAGCATTTGTGAGATCCATGTTGATGGGTGAAAGAGGGTAACGAGCGAGTGATGCTGGAGAACATGTTGAGAGAGGTGTTGATGATGTTAAGTGGTTGGCCTGAAAAAGACAAAATTGCAAAACATGTTTGAAATTAGATGATATCAAAGGATAGTTTATACCATCCAATTTTCTGTGACCCAAAAAAGGCAGGGGGTACCAGGTGTGCCCCTCCCTCAGCCACACCCCTAAACCACCCCTGTCCTAAGAATGAGCACTACTTGCTATAAAAATTTCCATTTAAATCGTGAAATATTCATTGCACTTTTAAGACGCTGTTACACGAATCTATCTTTTCTGCATCTGATCTTGCAATGCCGTTGCGAAACAAGCTGCATGAACCATTGCAGCGTGTAACATATCCCCCAACGCGCAACTCATTGCGAGACAGCTAAACCGGTGATACACGCTGCACTGTGTTTGCTCGCGCTGGAACCGCAACTTTAGATTTTGTTGCAGAGAAAAATTGAGTGTGTCTCCACTCTACAACATTCAGTACGAGGCGTGCAATGTTCATTGTATTGCAGAGAAAAGTTCTGCAATAAATTTCTGTTGTGGGAAATCCTTGCAGGCGTTGTTGCACAGACATGATACACTCTGTAATTTGACTATCGCGACGAAATCTCTACAATTGCAGTACCTGCACGAGAAAAAAATTGCAGCGTGTATCACGGGCTCAATACCCCCTGCAACGAATCGTGCAACTTGTTTCGCAACGGCGAACTTTAGACATATACGCAATGTACGAGGCGATATGTTTCAAATAAACGAAATAGGTTAGTTTCAAAAACTTACTTTGCGTCTTGACTTTGGCATAAATGGAGGAGTACCAGGATGTGACTTTTCAAACTAGTAAAATGAATAAATGATAAAAATAAATAAATGAATGAATAAATGAATGTATGAATGTATGAATGTATGAATAAATAATGAATGTATGAATATATAATGAATATAATAAATAAATAAATAAATTTGTGCAGAAAAGCCAATCAATTCAGTTCTCAAATCTAAACGCTTTTTTGCGTGTCTAGATGACAATACCTTTTCCAGGAATCTCTGTTTGACTGGTCCATCAGGCATATCCATGACATGGTTATACAAGCTCACTAGTTCTTGTGAGGTAGTGTCTTGTACGGCCTGTCTGTGTTTCTTGTTGTTCATTGGTTGACAAAACGTGTGTGACATTGTTGGGACTTCTTCATCCTTTTCCAAAACAGAAATAATTGTTCTCATTACGTTCTCAGGTCAGGAGAAAGAAAGCTCCCGGTTTTTTTTAAATCAAGTCCAAGACCTTGTCTTGTCTTGAATTTAGAACATTGAAGCATGTCAACTCATACAATGTTTTTTTTTGTTTACTAAGGCGAAGCTCAATAAACATAAACATAAACAGAATGTGCTTGCAGGCCTGTCTAGAGCTCATAATATACACTAGAATGTCTGTAAGTATGTCTGTCTAAAAAATCTTATAATTTGCAGGCCTGTAGCCAGAGCACAATTATTACTAAAGCAGAACTTAGGGTGATGTATTTGCTAGAAAATATGATAATATTAAGTTATGAAGCTGGTTGGACATAGTCTCGTTTACAGCTACTAAGGGTTTTGTCATAAAACACTTCTCACCCATTCAGAGGTTAAAAGCATTGCATGACAAAACCCTGAGTGGCTGCAAAGGGAACTAAGTTTGGCAGAACAAGAATGTATATGTTAGACTGTGAAGGGCAGACATCGAGGGTAAAATAATTTCCTGAGTCAACTACCTAGGCTCAGATTTCAGCTGTCAGGGATTCGTGCGCCCAAGCCTATCAACTACCTTGTCTGTCTCTAAGCTGGCTACAAGCCTAATATGTATTTCTGTATCTTGATAGGGCAGGCATTTTACATATTTTACATGATGAACTATTTACCTGTCTACCTGTCTTCCTGGCTTTTACTTTGCCATTATGTCTTACCACACTACTATTGCTACTCTTTGATTCATTGATTTCTTTCTTTAAGACCTCTGGAATCTATCAAATTAGAAATGAAATTTCAAAAAATTGGTATTATCAATAAGTAGTAAATCATAACTCATTGAATTAATAATAGTCATAGCAAGATGACTAGATTATTTAAGGTCTGTGAATAGCTCCACAAGACATCTAGATTATTCAAGACCTAATGGTTGAGCACTATGTATTGGTCTAGGGGCAAGCCTAATAGAATTGTAAGTATAGGGTGAAATTCCTCTGTACCTTGAACAGCTGTCTTCCATGAGTTACCATAAATGCTACAGTTTGATTCATTGCATCAAGATCTTCAGGGAATTGACTTAAGCATGATATCTTTGCCTGAAAAAAAAAAGTTAAAAACTCCTAAGCCTAAACCTAGTTGTGGATTTCCCTATCAACTCCCTGTGGGTGATTGCATGTATATAGTCACTAAACTGCAACTGCTAATGACACCCCTTGAACAATTCAGCCTAGACAGACTTTTCCTTCAGCAATGAAGCTGGTCTCCCAGAAACCAATGGTGTGCTTTTTGCCATCCTCCCTCTGTCAGTGCTCTGTTTTAGGAGTATTTAAAGCTAACCAAATCTTCACAGAATTGAAAGAAGTTAAAATAAGTGTGAGGTGACTGGCGATCAGACTGGGAACTCTCACTTATAAGGTCCATGCACTAAACAACTATCTACTCTTGCTCCTTTTAGATGTGTGTACTCTCAGCATAACAGGAGGAACAGGAGGAAAGGAGTGGATGAAAAATTGACATGTGTACCTTTTTATTGTAGAGAATAGTGGGACAGAAGACAACAGCCAAGTTATGTGGAGTCATCTTGCTTTCAGGATTATTGCTTATCATGTTCAATAAGTCCAGGAGATAATAAAGAAGTGTTCTGTTGTCTGGGGGAATCATCAGGAAGAGTAACTGTAATGCTTCAATGTGCTTTGAATTATCATGGTCATTGTTTATTTCTAGGAAGAAAAGAAAGTGCAATTATACTGAGGAAATATTCCTTGGGGACTTAGCAAAAGGTAGCAGGGGGCCATTTTTCGAGAGACCTGATAAATTTATGGGTCTGTTAATTTATGAGAAAAATTATGGAAATGTGTACACTCTGTAAACTTCTGTAAATTCTCTTGGAGTCTCTCTTGGTGTCTCTTTAGTCTCTTGGAGAGCTCAGCAACTACATGACATTTGAAAGGACTCTGTTCTGTAGAGGGCTAGCCACCCCTGATGCTAATATGAACCATAAATGATATGGCAAGGGAGAAACAAACTCAATTTGCATATGCCCCGAGCCCTGAATCACAACCTGACCACAGTAGTGAAAGGTGAGCGATGAATGGCTGCTATGCCACCTTGCCATCCATAGTGTTGCATACCTGTGACTTGTATGTAAGCTTCATGTGGAGCATGCATTAATAGAGGTTCAGGTAATTCAGCTAAAAACTGCTTCAAGACACATGCTACATCATGAGCAGTGTATTTCCCATTGGTGAGTTTGATGTGATCATCTTTATCTATGTGATCTTTTAGTTCTTCCTGTCTCTTTTTACTTCCTGGCACACGGAATATCCCTTCAACATTTACACCTTTAAAAAAATTTAGATCAACTTTTAATTAATATAATATTAAAAGAGATTTGAGTATTTCAAATCTGCTATTTTGACATCAAGTTCTTAGTAGCTGTACTATATATTGATTGAAAGAGTAGAATTTGAGCTCTGGGAAAAATCATGCAGCTCAATTAACCATGCAGCAACAGTAAAGAGTAGTTTTTGCATGAGTGTGAAAATGACACAGATATTGCAAGGCTGTGTCAGGAATTTTGAATGATTTTTATAGACATCACAGCACTGACACGGCCATGGCAAGGAGTGGTCCATTTCACATTCATAGGAAATCTGCTCTATTAGAAACTGAAAGAGGAAGTGAGCAGTGGCAAAATTGAACAAAACTTACAAGACTTTAGGTGATCAATGACAGGGACAATTCTAAGAACAGCTTCATCTGTGAGAGGATGACCAAATATCCTTGAATTATGATGATTATCTGAGATAAATATCACAGGAAGTTAAGATGACATAATGCTGATGCACTTGGTTTGAAAGTGAATATATGGAATAATTATTACTCTTTCACTTTGAAGCCGTTACATGAAATTAGAACAAAAGAATGAGTGTGTCTCCATACAATACTACCACATGGAATATAAAATATGACTGACTAATGACACCTTAACCATGCCATAAACTGTCAACAAACAATCGTATTTTACGATATTAAATATTAAATGTATCCTCAAATAGATGTTCATAAATATTAATTTTATTAAAAACATGTACTTGGTTAATTTTTTTAAGTTGTTGTGGATGATGTCTTTAGGTGTGAATTAGGTCAGATGAGTAGATAATACTGCAATTTGTATTATAGTGGATTTATAAATTTACCAATAGAGGCGTTGAAAACTTACCTTTTCGATTTATCATTCTGTTTATTTTTTCTGTAGATTTAGCCATAAAACTACGATTTGGCTTGGGTTGATTTTCCAACTCCAAATTTTGAATGACATTGCCACTGTCTTCCAGCTCTTGTAGGTCTTCTAACATATCAAGATCGAGAAGTCTGGTTAATCGACTCAGACAAATAGCTGCATAAGGATCTCTGGTTTCCTTCTTGCTCATATTGTGAAAATCCTTGGTGAAATAGCCTGTAAAATATGAGTTTTTTCAGAGGTTTGTTTGCCAACTGAAGCATCGCATTTGTTTCGTGTTTTCAAGTGTTCCGCGAACATCGCTTTTCACCAATCAAAATAACCGTTAAATAATCAACCAATCATGACTCACCTTATATCAGCGGGTAATCCTTGATCGCTGGCTCAATAAACAAAGATGGCGGACAAAAATAGCGCGAATTTTTGAAATCTTGTTTTCCAAAACAAAAATAAAGTTTTTATTTATAACAGAAGGTCAAAGAAATGGTTCCAGCCATTAAACAGTTAAATAGACGCCTGACTTGTATATATTTTAATGGTGAGTATTTTGTATTTTTGAAATGATATGAGTTTACAAAAATATGTGCAAATTGTACTAAAATGGACAATAAACGTGAGAATTTTGCAGGTATTTTTCCCTTGAGAACTTTAAACTTATAAATAATTGACTAGCATGTGGCTATGAGATCAAAAACCGAAACAAAAATCTTGCTTTTCATAATTTATTTTGAGCGCATCGGCTATTCAAAGCTAACATTCGAATTTGACTCTTCGGGCTTCGGTTGGCACATTCTTCTCCGATGGTGCTTTTCGGTGAGGCGAGAACCAGATAGTGACTTAATGCTTAGCTGGCAAAAGGGACGAAGTATTGTTTCGATTTAGGAAAATCTAACACAAGAAATCCGCCTCTAAAAAGATCACTTTGGACTGGATAGCGAAAGTGAAACTTGATACAACGTCATAAGAACTTCACATTCATTACATACCGAGATTCAGCCTTCCGGTGAGCGTGTTACGAAACAGCGGGGCAAAAATCCGAAACATTGAAAATGCCACAAACTCTAATTTACCCACCAAGAACAAACAAGATCGATTCTTCAGATGTCAGTATCTGTGAAGATGTCAAAATACGCCTTAGTTCGGATTCGCCTACCGAAAGTGCGACTTCTTCGCCAACGAACTCTCTAAACTCTAGTGAAGATACTTGTGTTACAAGTAGCAGTAGTAGGCCATCACCAAATCAAAGCCCAAGCCGATGGAGCTCAAGTTCAAATGGCAGCCCATCGTTTAGAGAACGTTTGAAATCAGCTAGCAAATTGATTCCTAAGAGTCCACTGCGGACGAGACTTACAACTACTAGTGCCACTGCAGATAATTCGGATGAAATTAAAGTGAAACCAAAGCCTCAGCTCAGGGATGGCTTCAGATCACATTTTAGAGAACACTTTATTTTGTCAGAACTGTGAGTGATCTTCATTTTGTATGGTCAACTAAATAACAATTAGCCTGAATTTCATGAATAAGGTTAATTGATTGCATAATTGACATGCTTTGTTTCTGCTAACTTGTATTTTGTTTTTATATTTTGTGCACAGTAAGTTATTAAGTCAGAACCATCAAGGAGGTGTTTATGTAATGCCATCATTAAATAACTTGCAAGGTAGCTTGATTTTTATTATATTATTATATTATTTTATTATATCTTTGAAATTCCACAATCTCTGATAATTTGGCTGAATACTGTAGTATATAACAGTATATTTATATAATAATTGGCATATTACGCGCGCTCTGATTGGTCGAACAACCATGTGTGATTAGAGTACACACGCATAAATGGCGTCATCGAATCTTACGCGCGCTCTGATTGGTTGGAATGTTTCGATAAATATTATATAAAACAGATAGATTCCATTTTTCCGTGCGTCTGTACTCTAATCGATGCACAGAAGAAGTCAAAATGTGGTGAGAACAACAGTCACGCCACTCGACTTTGTCTCGTGGCATACTTTTTTGTTCTCACCACATTTTGACGTCATCTGTGCATCGATTAGAGTACAGACGCACGGAAAAATGGAATCTATTTGTTAAATACACCACTGGGCTTGGTTTATGATATTTGCCTGCCATATGACACTTGCGATGATGACAACGATGATGGTGATCATATAATTATAGTTGCCATGGTAACACAGCCAGAGTCGTTAATGCTTGTAATGATGTTATCATCATGATCATCAATTTATGATGATTCAATGATTACATGTATATTGTTACCGTGTCAGTAATAATTTTTTGATTAATCCTTACAGTTTGGCATGGTATTATCTTCCTTAGAGCTGGTCCATATAGAGATGGAATATTTAGGTTTTTTGTTTTCCTTCCTGATGAGTAAGTAATTAATCTGCAACTGAACATATCAAAATCCTTATTTGTATCAATATTGATCATTATTTATATTTTCAGTTTTCCAGACAGTCGACCTCTGCTAAAGTTCACCACTCCAGTTTTTCATCCACAAATCCACTTGAATGGGTAATTATTTTTTACTCAAATTATATAATCAGTCTCTTGTTTGGTAAATCCAGGTACTTACTTCCTTGATCCACTACAATAATTAACAAAATAGTTGATCTAGCTTTTTTATATATTTAGAGTATTAAATCTGGATGTTGTATTCCCTAAATGGCAAAAAGAGAAGCATAGCGTGTGGTAAGTTTCATGACAGGGTGCACCTTTACTATTGATATCCCAGACAAAGGATAAAGAGTAAGATGGCCCACACAATTGTGGATGAAGAGGCATTCTATCTAATGGATCTCAATTTCTCTATTGGAAAGCACTATATCCACTGATCATGCAACTTACAAAATCCCTGCAACCGTTTCTTGAACGGTCCATAATAACTTGTCAAGCCTCTAAACATTCTGATCAACTTTTTGGATCTATTCTCAAAACACATGCTTGATAATGTTGATTATGATAGTGATGACAAAGATATGGATGATGATGATGCTGATGAGGATTGAGGACAAAACATCTTTTATATCACCAGGCAAATATTAAGATACATGAAGAGCTGTTTCTATCATGCTGATACATGGGGAGCCACAAATGAAGCAGCCATAAATGTGTAAGCAATGTATTATAATCTTTTAATAAATTATTAATGTCATAAGGAAAATGTCTGTAAAATGGGTTTCCTGTGGAGTTGGACTGACACAGGAACTCCAGTGGCATGTTTTGAAGAATGAATGTTTTTGTTGATTTCTCTTAAAACAGGATACACAATAGCTTAGAAGACTTTAAGAAGAAAGTACATGAATGCGTTTTACAGTCACAGAGACTTTACGACTCAGAAATGAATTCTGAATTTTCAGGTAAGTTTTTTCTGCACTCAAAAACAGTAGTGTAATTTTTTATGTAACCTTATGTGCACATCACAGTCACACTGTGTCTCCATCATGCAGTGTTATGTACAACATTGCAGAAAAAGTGGCACTAGTAGACCTTGATCCCTAAAACATGCAACTGTTGCAAGGATGGACACGTGTGCAAGCTGGGTTGCATGCAACATCAGTGCCATTGCCCTTCAGCTTGATTTAAATCATTGTGTCAGGTTGCTTAGACAACATCAATATTGCTTTTTATGTCCTTTGGTTAGGACTGTTGCATGTTATAATATATAGCCAAGACTTTTCTTGATTCTGTATAATGGCTACCCTGCGAGCAGAGTCCCCCTATACCTTCTAATCGAGCAAACGATTAGAAGGTAAAGGGGGACTCTGCTCGCAGGGTATATAATGGCTTGAGTGACTTTTTGATGATTTTAAAAGTATGTCTCAGGTGGTCCAAAATGATATTACTTGAATTTTCTTGAATACAATATATCAACATGTGAACAACAAGGTCACTTAGGCCATTTATATGGGCACCCCTTCATCTGTTGACAGTTTGCACATTATGTAATTTACCATCACATTTATCAATGTTTGTGGGTATAAAATGTGTTTGAGACTACATGTAATTTGTTTTGTTAGCTGATGATGGTAACTATCTTAAAGTAAAGAAAATGAGTGCCAAAGAGTTTGAAGAGGGAAGAAAAATGATGCTACAAGGGGTAGGACATAAAAATTATAATAAAGATTATATTATGATAGGTAATAGAACTATGTCTTATTAAAAATGTTAGAAGTTTTGCACTCTGTTGTGTTGTTATAGGAGTGCATAAAATAGAAGTGCATAAAATAGAAGTGCATGTAGTTTCTATTGTGTGGTCTGTCCTACTACACTACAGGACATAGTAATAGGCAGAGCCATGCATGCTCCTGCCTGCCAAGAAAATTCTAGATAAATAAAGAATATTAAAATTTTGATAATATTTTCTTAATTAAAATAGATTTTTTTGCTTTTCAGAAATTACCTCCAAGAAATTATGCATCACATTGATATTTTAATTATAACATAGTAAATTTTAAAATATTTATGAAAACCCAGACATATGTAAATATCAAGTTGTATTTTAATTAATTAATATTTATTTGAAAAAGTACAAAGTTTGCTGAAATGAATTCTCTTAAAAATAAACAGCAAGTAATTTTATTTTTACAAATAGTGTGTATTAAGCAATTATGTAATATATTGCACAAAATGCAAATACAAAGTTCTAAATTAATGTCCAAAAGTATATAAAATACATTATTAATAGTTACTTTGTGTAGATTTAAATTTTATAGTTATTATACTAAATAAACTTGTAAACCCATGACAGGAATAATGTTTAAGTAATCAGACTTTGGTTGCACAAAAAGCAGATAGAAGTATCTGCTAGATAAATACTTATCTAGTGGATATGCAATTCTATTTATCACTCTGGTAATATAACACAACTTAATTCAAGGGTAATCACTGCTGTATAACATAATACATTTATGGATCATTGATTTCAACACATATTCAAACTTGAAATATTAGGGCTGATGACCATTTGAATGTTTCTGATCTTTGTCAAACTAGTTTGAAGAAGATCAAAAACAGCAAAATGGTAAATATATTTGTAGCTATTGATGTATTCTTTTGCAAGGGAAAGGTACAGGAACTTATAGTCAAAAGGAAATTTTCCACTGAGCGTCAAAGTTACTCAAAAATTAGATAGCATCATCTATTGGATAAACCCTTATCCAGTTGATAAAGCTATTAATAATTGGAATGCATAACACTACTATTTTAAGATTAAAACTCTTGTGTATTAGAGTGCACCTCTTGTTCTTCTTGCACTAGTTCATCAACAAGTTTGTCAAGTTCATCCAGGTTTTCAGGGGGTCCTGTTTTACCGTACAACCTTTCAAAATTCTAGTAAACAAATTATAATATAATCAGAAATACTGACAACAAAAATATTCTTTTATTCCAAAAGGTGGTTAAATGTACACTTTTCTGAGGTAGGACTAAGCATTACTGGTAATATAAAATGACAATACTACTAAAAAGTCAGTCTGTTATTGCTGTCAAGATACCTTGTTGATTTCCTGTAGTTTGTCTGGATGGTATTTCCAGCAGTGATGTATATAAGCTACAGTCATCTCAAACACAGATGCCTTGTCTGCCACAGGGTTACACAGTGGTATCAGCTTCCTGAGTTCATACCAACATCTTGCAATTCGCTCCCTGAGAGATAATAACCATTTTTATCATAATACAATGTACTTGGTGTAACATTGCAAAAGAGTGGATATGGAATATTTGCACCTGTATGGAATGTGTGCATTGCACATGTTGAACTGATCAATATATTTCTCTTGTGGCCTATGTGTATTTGCATCTGATTTCAATTAAAAGCCATTTTGATGATGATGATGATGAAGATGGCAATGAAGATGATGTTATGATGATGATTGATGAATGTATGATGAAATACTTATGATAAAATATAACTGAAGTAATACCACTGTTTACACAATTATGCATTTCAGACAAAATTAGTCAATAGGCAACTAAGATTACATGTAAGATTAAGATTAGGCATAAAGATTAAGATTAAGGCAATTAAGAATCCAATAACATGTTCTGCTTCCATCTGAATATTGAATTTGATTTTTGGTAGCTTATCAAGCAATTCCCAGTCAAGATTTAAGGTAGTCATTAAAGCAAAATCAGCTATATATGTTATCATCAATATTATCATCATCAACCATCGTCATCATCATCATCATCATTGCCAAATGGAAATGGATTTTAGTCTATTTTCATCTTACCTTCTTAGTCTTTCCTTGGCTAAGTGGATCTCTTTTCTTTCTTCTGCTGATGTAGGGGCAATGAATGCTGCACTGTCCTTGTCTGTTGGAGTTTTGACTTCTTTGAATGTGCAAGAGCGTCTTCCCCTTTGAGAATGCAAAAATACATAGTACATTAATAAATACATGGTACATTAATTGTCAGTTGCAAACAGTCTTACACCTCTGCAAAACATTTCTAAAACTGTACTGGTGAAAACTACAATGGTTACTTCCCTTTTTTTGCTTAAAATGGAAAACTAAACAGGATTCATCATTTTACCTTCTAGATATTCCTTTTCCGCCACTATTATTCCCATTTGGTGTACTTCTGTTTCCTTTTTTGGCACTTGTTGTGTTTTGCTCACCCTCCTGTCCCATTATTGGTGAAGATGATTTTTGTTGAGCCCCTAAAAGTACTGAGTCCAGTAGTTGTCTGGCACCACTCAATGTTATTTTTGGTAACATTTCATCGGAGAGCATCTCTTGAAAATTGCTGTTTATTATCTTCTCTGCATTTTGTAGTGCAATGTGCATTTGGTTGGCATTTGTTGGGGTTACTAGTGATGCTTGTGGTGGTGTTTTGAATGCTGCTTCTATTGATGGCAATTTGTGTTCTTGTGGCAATGGATCTGCAGTCTTATTGCATGCAGGATTGTCACTACCCAAGTTTTCCTGTGGATCCATTTGTGCTTGAATACTGGCAAGAGCTTGAGACATTTCTGCTGCTGCTGTGAGTACCTCCATACTGTTTCCTCTTGTGGCCCCTTGTATCGGCTGATACTCTAGGTTTCCTAGAACAGACACAATAAAGTGAACCCCACCCTCATATTGTTTACTGTAAAAACTAAAGTTTGACTACATTTGAAGAAGTATCAATGAAGACGGCTTGAGTGATGTTTGTAAGTTGATTTGAATGCTCAGTTAAACATTCTAAATGTTTTGGCTTCCTATTTGATTAAATTTTGCTTCCTTGTATAATTATATTACCTTGGGGATGCTGACTGTACTGATAGTATGGTATACATTGGTTGTATCCATGAGAAATGACAGGGAGAGCTGGATATGTTTGATCCTCACTTGCTGACACAGTTTTTGTAGATGTGTTGTCCATGTTTATATAACTGTTTGCACTTGGTGGCAGTTGATCTTCTGTCTGTCTGTCCATTGAATTATCATCAGTGTTTTCTGAAAGAATATGCCCAGGTATCAGTCAAAACATTAGCAAATTCAGTGTACTGGCTGAGCAGGCTAGTTTGTGGTACTACCAGAGAGTGGCGATTACACAGTTGACTAGAATGTGTTGTTCTCTCCCTTTTGGTAGTGTCATGTGTCAATAAAAAAAGTGAGAATAGAAGTATGGTGTGTGAAAATAAAAAGTGTGAATTGATAAAAAAGAGAGTAAAGGCTCAAACATATGATGCAACATTTTCTGCATGCAACATAGTGTTGCAACTACAAATGTTTTTTGCAATTTGCACACAACGGTTGCAGGATCGAGTTCTGTTTCTGCAACATGCTCTATGATGTGGGCAACATTACAGGTGTGGACACACGGTACAACTGTGTTGCATGCTATGTTGCAGGGAATGTTGCAAGTAATGTTGCACAGTGTTTTTGGGCCTTAATAGAAGGGTGGCTATATCTCAAAGAAGACACTTCATGTTGCCATTCATGAAACCAACTGTATATGTTAGGGTCAATCAAACACTATTATACAATACTAATACACACCTACTGAAGTAAATTCATTGGCAATACATCTTCTTGCTGATATGGGTGTCTTGTCTAATCGTTGTCGTTTTGGTGTGTTTCCTTCACCTTTTTTGGATTTTGGGGTTACTGTAATGTACAAGATCACTGTTTACATAACTCTTACTTCAAACTCAATGTTAAATTGATAGTTTTAATATTACCTGCAAATTGTAGTGGTTCACTGATAAGTCGTTTCACTGCTTTGATCAAATCATCTTCCATTGTTGAACACTCAAACAGCACATCATCGATAAACTGCTCTTTGACCAAGCTCTGCACATCATCTATCAAAATGAACAAGCAAGCAAGCAAGCAAGCAAGCAAGCAAGGATTGAATGTAAATACAAATTCTGTTGTTTTTAATGCATTCTCTGGTATAAACATTATGTGTGAGTGACAATAGAGTTTGTCCAAGCTTAAGAGAAAGGAATACAAAAATGTTCTACCTTTGAGTCCTTCATGGGAAATGTATATCACTGGAGTCTGCTCATTAAGCGATCCTTTGATCCTGTCGCAGAAAGATCAAAATGAATTCAAGTAATATAATAATATTGTATTGGAGATACCACTCCTTTTGTGATTTAACATAGTAGAACTTACTTCAAGCTTTTGATGAATTCCTGATCAACATCACCCTCCAACAATATTATTCCCAATATTTTGCCACTACAAATCTCTTGTGCTTTTTGAATATCTGGACACTCGGTGACCCCAAAGTTAATTTCAGACAGGTACTTTGTAGCTTCTATTGATAGACTCATCTTAGAGATATGTAGACAAGAAAGCTGTTGGTATTCTGCCTTCTATGAGAAACAATTTTGAAATCATCTTAAGGACTGAAATGAACAATCAGTTCACCACATTGCAAGCTGATGTTATTCGAAAAATTTACGAGATTTGAATCGCGCGTGATTACAGTATGAACAACCGTTGCAAAGAAAGTTAACTTTTTTGACCTAGTATTAACCGATAATTTCTATAAAAGGCGTTTTAAACAATTTACTTCAAATACATTCAAAAGGAAAAAGTCAGAAAAACTAAAGTGCACGAGCAGTCTTTTAAAATCCTCGCGCAAAAGAAGAGCATCCATGTTCAGAAAGAGCGAAGAACAAAACTTACAGACATTTTAGAGATTTCACCTGAATCAGTAACGAAAAATCGTCAAAACGCTTTCCAAATTTATCAAGTGTAAAAGACTAGTCGGCTAAAAGCTCTTAAATCGACCAAATTTTCAACTTTTTGTTAAGAGATTTTAAAACCGACGTTTGATTCCTTTTTGATTCCTAATTTTGAAATCTTACCTTGGAGGGCGTACTGGAAGCTTGAACCATTGTTTTTTCGCTGAAGTTACTCATCAATAGTTCAGACATTTTAACTGAAATCAAGCTCGGAAGTAAAATTCACAGTGTTGTACTTTGCTGGAGAAGATTTCAAAAATCAAACGGAGTTTTTCTTTGATCAGAATCACGTCATGTCATTTTGTTCGTTTTGTTTACAAAATGGCGAAGAAATCGCGTGCGCGTGTGCGCGGGAACGGTTTGTCTCGGAAGAATCTCGGGAAAGTTCGGAAGGTCCTCGGAAAAACGGGAGATCCGTTCGGTTGCTTCGCAGACTGCGCATGTCTATTCCTGGAATCCAGAGGCGTTTTTAATTTTTCAATCACTGAGATATATATTCATCCTTGTTCAATAAAGACCATTACTTGATAATGTCATCGGAAGATGTCGAAACGTTCTTTCTTATTAGCTTTTTAATTTTGGAGGCGATAAACTAAATAAAAGGTGAAAAATACCAACCGTGCCTGGACGCAAAAATAATAACGCCTCTGGTCAAATCCGTTAGAAACCTCACTTCCATGCAAGGCGGTCTATTTTGTTTCCTGTTGTTGTCTTTTAATGTTTCTTCTGATCAAAGCGCCTCTGGATTCCAGAGTAACCTAATTTGTTAATTGTTCTTCACGCTTATTATTCCAGCTTTTAGATAAATCTTGTATTTGTAAAACGTTCACAAATCGTGTTATCTTTAAAGCCGAGTTTTCAGACAATTGTTTCCAGGTTGTTTTTGTTGTTGAATCTGAGTGCCGCTACCGCAGGCACTAGACAGGTCCTTAATTTAAGATTAAAGCTTTAGAAAATAGTAAAATGTTATGAGGTTAAGTGGTCCGTGGAACTGATCAGAACTGAGTAGGCTTGAATAATCGTAAAAGGTGCTAATTGTGTTTATATCGTCTACCTTATTGTTTTAAACATGAAATCCACTGATAACTTCATAAGATGACACATTTTTTTCTATCTTATTTATTATCCGATTCCCTTTTAATGAAAACTTTCCTAAGCTCCAATATTAAGAAAATTCTATGAGGGGAACACGGCAAATTTGAAGCGTTTTTTGATTATTGTTTTGGACGCTTATGATTGTGCTAGATTTTTGAAACTTAAATATTTACTCTTATGATTTTATACTGAGAAGCTCCACTATATGGTGCTTCATTAACCTTCCATTCTGTCTATTCTATATACTATGTATGCCAAAAGCTCTAATGCCGCTAAAACTCAACCTTGAAGAATAAAACGTTGCAAATCTGACAGTGTACATTCTTTGCTACTCATACAAGGTTTTGAATTATTTACATTTTGATTCATATCAAGATTAAACTTATCCGTATCCAAATGACAACTGCAGGTGACTTTTTGAAAAGTGTATTTTACGGCTAGACACTAATAAAAACTTAGAAAGGCATGCAACAAAAGCTGCTTTAAAATATCAAAACCAGGTCTCGTATACGGCAATACAGGCGTACTTACATTTTCAAGCATTATACCTAAACGACATAAGTGCCATTTTACAATTATACAAGCTTTGGGCACTATTTATTTGAAGAACGTTGTCAAAAAGTGCCAATTTCTGTCAAGACGATCGAGTATAGTTGCGGCGACATAAAAGACAAGAAAGACGTAAAAGTGCATTTCCTAAATGAAAGTGTCTTCTTGTGGTAAAACTTCAATTATTATCATTAATAAACAGACAACTTCTTGTCGAAAAACAGCCGTAAGTTGCTTCATGTAGAGAGGTTTTGGTGCGATTCATATATTATTTATTGAAGAAAAATATGAAGATGTGAGGAACAATTAATTCAAACTTGGAAGTACCTAATTATTTATTTTGAAAAAGCATGTACATTAACCAGACAGAACTGATTTCAAGTACAGGAGAAGCATGCGAACTCATAGAGAACATCGCTGTTGCTAAATAAAACTTAAACCGATTCTGCAAGTACATGTCAGAAACACAGCATGAAGACTGAACAGCGTGAAAATATGACGCTTTGTAAGAAAATACACTTAGGGACGTTAATTTTCATGGTTTTAGGTTTATTCTATTTCAATTATTCACATTCTTTTTATTTAGAACGTATTAACTATCATTATCGTTTTGGGAAACTATGAGCGTTAATTGACATCGATAAGTGAAAAGATGCACATTCAAATTTTGTTCTTGATGACTATTTAACAATTAGACTTCGTTTCTTCCTCCTGTTGTCGGCTCGACGTCGTCGTGGTTGCTTAAACGTCAGTCTTCATGAATTAGGGGAATTAGGCTCTGCATGACAACAAAATGCTGTCCGTAAATTGTTCAAAATTGAAACGATATCATACTGTTATGGAAGGAATACCAGAAAAATTGTATCATAAAACGAAGTGAATGTTGTGTAAATGTACTAAAGTCTTTACGCTCCTTTAAAAACTGCAATGCAAGCATTTCGTAGCTCTTTAAGCCTCGCAAAATGCAGTATTGGGTTTAAAAAAGAGTTGAGATACAACAACGTAAGTGCAATCTCCCAAGCAATCATGAACGACTTAGAGCGACCGTAAACAGCCATAGTGACCACAACGGCCACGAATGGAACATAACAACAGAACAACGTGGCTACAATGATCATAAGGGTCTCCAATACTCTACGATGATTTGAGACACTTGTTCGTCGTTGCTCCTCTTCTTGAGTGACTTGGGCTCGAACTGCAGCTAGTCCTCTCAAAGATTTGTAGTAGCAGTAGAGAATTATTGCCAAAATCACACACATTAACGCCGCTGCAATGCTCATGTACTTTGGACTTGTAGCGCGAAATCTGGCAACTGTGAAGAAGCAAGCACAGACAATGGAAAAAATCAAGTACAAGAGAACTGCCTTGTTAGTGACTACGTTACTGTATGTCATCCTTAAAGAGATAGCAAGATATCTATCAACGCTTATAGCTGTCACGATGAAGAAAGAAGGAACGGTAAAAATATGAGCCACCACGTTTCCAACTTGCAGGAGAAAACAATATATTTCATAGTTATGCAGTAAGAATGTCACCTTCCTTGCGATGTACAACGGCTGCACCAGAATCCCAACACCGACATCTGTAAAGGCTAACGCACAGATCAGGATGTATGATGGTCGACGTAGACTTGGCGTCGATAAGATGGAGAGAACGAGAAGCAAGTTGAGAATGGTTGTTGGAATGGCTGACAAACCGTTCACGACGCATACTAGAATCCCTGTAGTTTTGTGAAAATGTGATGGGTTTTTGGTGTGAGACATAACCAAGCTTGGGCAAAGAAACGTGTCACTTGAGTTCATATTGACAGTTCAATCCAAAACGCGCGTCTGTGAACCCCAGCTCATCGCAATGCCAAACGTCGCCTGCAAGTGTAACCAAATGTCATGTGTCAAACATCTCAGTCGATAACCTTTTTGATAACTTCTACCGGTCTCCTCCGTTCTTTTGCTGGTTGGTTTACTTTAGTGTCTTTGCAATTGAGTTATTTTCCGCGTCGCTATGGTGACAAAACGCTCCGAAGGAAATTCACCTCAGTACACTAAGAACTAAAATGATAAGATCAAATTAGACCTATTAATGGGTATACATTTTAATTGTAGTATTTATCATGAACATCAATATCCTTAGACATTCACTACGAAAACATTAAAGATAAATTTTATCCATTTTTCAAAGATGGTTGAGAGAGAGAGGAAGTTTGAGTGAAAGGTGAGACGACTTAAATTCACTCGAGACGAAAATGACGGTTTTTTTTTTGTAAATCGTTTCCTTTTAGGCGATTATTACAAAGCTTGTGTAATCCTAACTAAAGCTGTGTAACAATGTGAGGGTCATTTAAATGAAAACTTGTTTGGTACAAGAAATTTTATATACAATAATAATCAATAATTAAGAACTATGAAAAAATAGACTACAGAATGATGAAACTTTAGCTTATCCACCTGGCGATTTTAACGATTAACCGAGCTATAAAAGTTGATAAAATGACACTTCCCTAAACCAAAATTAAAATAATCCTGCAGCAAAAATTATCCTCATTTCATGTCTTACTCTGAATCGACTTTCAGTGCGACTTTCGACGCGTTAAAACGTGACGATTGACACAAAATCGTAACATTGAATTTTTTAATTTTTTTCGCTGTACACAGTGTAATTTCTTGCATGGCAGATTTGTAACAAGAGAGAAACCATTCTCTGCATAGCTAATAGTCATTTTTATTGAGGTTATTAAGAGAATATTTTGCGTGAGAATTAAAATAACCTCACCAAAATACAGCACTTAAAGTTTTTTTAAAAGCGTTGAAATTTGTACCTGACCTCAATCTAATTTGGTGATCTTGTAGTCTTATATAGAAACTCTAGTTCTTTTTTTTTTTTGAAACATTTATGAGGAGCTAGTCTTTTGCATATTCAAGCACTGAGCAACAAAAGCCACTCAGTAGATTGAATAAGTGGTGTCCAAAACTAAAGTTATTTCTTTCACAGAAAGTTTAGGTTGTTTGTAGTTGGTTTAATTTAGGTTGATAAAAGTCAAACAAAGTGTCAATTCAAAGTGAAAGTTTAGGCCTCCAGTCTCTCATTTTCCATATATATATATATATATATATATATATATATATATATATATATATATATATATATATATATATATATATATATATATATATATATATATATATATATATATATATATATATATATATATATATATATATATATATATATATATATATATATATATATATATATTTATAACATTCACCTTGAAGTTCTTAGATTTAAATAAAAACGCAAGATAACAACTTTGTACTATTCCCTAGAGTTTTAAACACCAGGCATTTTATCTTATTAGATCAGTTTCTATCTTGGCCTTTTTAGCCATTATTGCTCGATATTAAAAAACCCTCTTAACAACGCTATATAGAGGATGTTACTCACCTACTCACCTATTTTATCAATGTTATATGCACTGCTATCCCGACAGCTTTTTTGGTCACTCTCAGGAGCCAACGGACGCTAAAGTTTTCACGATATAAAAACATGAATGCATTAAACTAAATAGCAGACTCCCGTCGTTTTGGTTGATGTGCGTCAACTTTAATTACATTTCCTCAATGCTGTGACATTTTTATTTTCCAATCGAAGCTTTCTTAACTTTCTGGTTGCTTGGAGACAGCGGCTGTGTCTGACTGGTTAGGACTTTTCCTCAACCTTGATTGGCTGCGTCACTGCATGTTATTTTTGCTATTTCAGCACTCACTCTGATTGGTTTAGACTTTTCTCTAAAACCTTTTCCTCGAGTCTGATTGGCTGCGTGAGAACTACTTCATACACGTCATATGCATTTTTTGCTAAGAACCATCGTTGTCTCTGATTGGTTAAGACTATTCTCGAAGACTTTTTCCTCAAGCCTGATTGGCTGTGTAAGAATTACTCGTCACGACTTCAGTTTTTATGAGCTTGCCAGATTTCGTAAACGTCCTCTTATCGTCAGAAATATCGTACAATTTATAGTAGGGAACGTAAACATTAAGTGACTTCAAGCCATTTTCGCAGTTAAAGTATACCCTGAGAATCTGATAAAACGGATCATTACTGTCCCACTGTTTACTCAGATACCCTCATGGCGTTTGTGTTTGGTCGAGTCATGGTTCGTATTTTGGCGAGACGAAATATCGAGCCATATTACTCATGGCGAGACCAAACGAGACCTGATATCTGCCAAATAGAACCAAAAGTTGCCTGATTATTTATTTATAATCCGAATTTTTCCGCTGACGAACTATTTTTAACCGAGAATGATTGTTTGAAAACACAAACTAATTAGCATATCGCCAGCGCGCGTTCGTGTTCGAGAAGTGGCGGGAAAATCAACATTTCCGGTGACTTATTTTGTTCAGAATTTTTTAATCGATTTGATTAAATTTTTTAATCGATTTTCTAACCTTTCAGATAAATGATATTTTCCTTTATTTGCCAGTACACATAAATCGAACGTTTACTACTTGTTTAGAAGCCAGTGAGTTTCAGGATATCAAGACACTGTTCTGCTAGCATGGAATATCAGGACAGTAGCTAGCTCAAACTTCTGATTGGCTAGCTAATTTTAGGGTTAGGGGTAGGACGTGAACCCCGTCGAGTCTGTCCCTCCTTCCAGAAAAACGTTCAATAAAAAGTCATCAAGAAAATAATTAAGAAACTATAATGGCTGTCAACAAAAATAGTTGTCAAGTGTCCAAGAAAAAAGTCACGAGAAAAAATTCGACAAAATATAAGTGCTTTTATCAAAGAAAAAGTAATTTTGAGCGATATTTGTCAGATAAGTCGATCGCTTGGTGGTCGGAAATTCTATCATTTACGTTTGTGTAGGAGGCATACTACTTCTAATAGAAATCTTTGAAAGATAACAAAATGTGGGTTAGTCAAATATTTTTTAAATTAAATATTTAAGATGTTTTCGTTCATTAAAGAGAATGTCAATAGTTCAGTCAGTATTCAAACTGGCCACTCTCTAAAACCTTTTCCTCGAGTCTGATTGGCTGCGTGAGAACTACGTCAGTACACGTCAAATTTTGCTTAGAAACATCGTTGTCTCTGATTGGTTAAGACTATTCTCGAAGACGTACTTCTTCCTCAAGTCTGATTGCCTGTGTACGAATTACGTTACAGTTCAGTTTTTGTTTGCTAGATTTTGTAAACGTCCTCATATCGTCAGAAATATCGTACAATTTATAGTAGGGTAAACATTAAGTGACTTCAAGCCATTTTCGCAGCTGAGAATCTGATAAAACGGATCATTATTGTCCTGCTGTTTACTCACAGTACCGTCATGGCGTCGTGTTTGGTCGAGCCATGGTTCGTATTTTGGCAAGACGAAATATCGAGCCATATTACTCATGGCGAGTCCAAACGAGACCTGATATATGCCAAAAAGAACCAAAATTCGCCTGATTATTTATTTATAATCCGAATTTTTCCGCTGAAGAAGGGTTTTTAACCGAGAATGATTGTTTGAAAACATAAACTAATTAGCATATTACCAGCGCGTGTCCGTGTTGAGAAGTGGCGGGAAAATCAACATTTCCGGTGATTTTGTTGAGAATTTTTTATCGATTTGGTTAATTTTTTATCGATTTTCTAACCTTTCAGATGAATAATATTTTCCCTTTATTTGCCAAAAAGTAAAACATGAATCAAACGTTTACTACCTGTTTAGAAGCCAGTGAGTTTCAATCTACTCTTCGTGATATTTCAGGATATCCTGAAGACACTGTTCTGCTAGCATTTAATATCAGGACAGTAGCTAGCTCAAACTTCTGATTGGCTAGCTAATTTTAGGGTCAAGGGTAGGACGTGTACCCCGTCGAGTCTGTCCCTCCTTCCAGAAAAACGTTCAATAAAAAGTCATCAAGAAAATAATTAAGAAACTATAATGGCTGTCAACAAAAAAAGCTGTCAAGTGTCCAAGAAAAAAATCACGAGAAAAAATTCGACAAAATATAAGTGCTTTTATCAAAGAAAAAGTAATTTTGAGCGATATTTGTCAGGCAAGTCGCTTGGTGGTCGGAAATTCTATCATTTACGTTTGTGTAGGAAGTATACTACTTCTAACTGATGTTTATCACAAGGAAAGTTTGAATTATATTTAAAGAAGTTGTTGAAATAGAAATCTTTGAAAGATAATAAAATGTGGGCTAGTCAAATAATTTCTAAAATCAAATATCTGAAATGTTTTCGTTCATTAAAGACAATGTCAATAGTTCAGTCAATATTCAAACTGACCAAAAAAGCTTTTCGTTTGCGAATATCAGTCGGTGACAGCGTATAAATTGCTGTTTTCCGTCTTTTTGTGGAAAACATTTGTGATGGACACATCGTAATGTAAACTATTAAAAAATATTAAAACCTTTAAATACTTAAAATTGACGGCCCAAGGTCGTTATAACCAATCTCGTATCCAGAGCCTGCGTTCCTCTAGGTCAGCGACCGAGAAACGAGAGGCTCTGGCCAACACAAATTTTTAGTCCGCTATTTGCGGACTTGGCTTAAGGTGGCTGGACCCTATTTCGCCAGTGCGCGGGTAGTCGAATTGAAGCGGCTATTAACTGCGTTACAGAATTAAGTTGACCAAACTTTTTACGCACACCTACTACAAATGGACCAAATTTTATAATGATGCTAGTTTGGTTGAAATCGGAGCTTTTTTAACATCGAAATTGTTATACACTTGATTTGAAATTTTGCCAATTTTCTCAAAATCCTGACCTCGACGAGCAAAACGATTTATGAGACTTTGTAAATCAAATGTTTGTCTATAATGTGAGAGCGTTTCAAGAAATTCTATTAAGCCGATTTTGAGTAAAAACGGAGCAATTATTTAACTTTGAAGAAATTTAAAACCGCGGGTGCTCTACTAAATTAATTTTATAACAATAATTTTCTAAAGAAAAGTTGCAATATTTTTGGTTTTAAATAATACCAAGGCATGGTTCTTTATTTTGTGAATATGTCATCGTATTTGCTATTTTTGATCGCCGTTGAGACGACTGTACGTAAAGCACTAAATTGCTGCGTTTATCTCGGAATTTCGACATCCACGTTAATAATACTGTTTCTTGAAAACTAGTAGATGAATTTTTTTTTATTTCTCGATATTGAATATTCAATCCTTTACCAGTAAGGTGTGTAAATTATAAAGGCATTGAAGTTTTTTAAGACCATTAAATAATTTTTTAAACATTGCCATATGTGCATCTCTATTCTCCGAGTTGTTGCCGGTGTTTGATTATGCATGCCTGCATGCGTGTCGCTTTGGCACCTCGTGCAAAAAATGCAAATACATGGAAGTCTTCCAAGTTACCTGGACTGGTGAACTACTTTTCTTCGCCTTTTTAGCCTTTAATGTGTTTTCCTGCAATATTTCACTTCTCCGTTTTCTTTTTGTACAAGGAAATACCATAGTTCTAGAAACTGTAGTAAGGAACTGCTACGTACAGCGTTACTCTGGATATCACTGGCGTGACTTTCCATGTATATTTGCATTTTTTGCACGAGGCGCCAAAGCGACACGCATGCAGGCATGCATAATCAAACACCGGCAACAACTCGGAGAATAGAGATGCACATATGGCAATGTTTAAAAAATTATTTAATGGTCTTAAAAAACTTCAATGCCTTTGTAATTTACACACCTTACTGGTAAAGGATTGAATATTTAATATCGAGAAATAAAAAAAAATTCATCTACTAGTTTTCAAGAACCAGTATTATTAACGTGTATGTCGAAATTCCGAGTTAAACGTGGCAATTTAGTGCTTTACGTACAGTCGTCTCAACGGCAATCAAAAACTGCAAATACAATGACATATTCACAAAATAAAGAACCATGCCTTGGTATTATTTGGAACCAAAAATATTGCTAGTTTTCTTTGGGAAATTATGGTTATAAAATTACTTTAGTAAAGCACCCCGGCACGGATTTAAATTTCTTCAAAGTAAAATAATTGCTCCGTTTTTACTCAAAATCGGCTTAATAGAATTTCTTGAAACGCTCTCACATTATAGACAAACATTTGATTTACAAAGTCTCATAAATCGTTTTGCTCGTCGAGGTCAGGATTTTGAGAAAATTGGCAAAATTTCAAATCAAGTGTATAACAATTTCGATGTTAAAAAAGCTCCGATTTCAACCAAACTAGCATCATTATAAAATTTGGTCCATTTGTAGTAGGTGTGCGTAAAAAGTTTGGTCAACTTAATTCTGTAACGCAATTAATAGCCGCTTCAATTCGACTACCCGCGCACTGGCGAAATAGGGTCCAGCCACCTTAATGTTTAATTTAATTTTATTTAATGTAATGTGAATATTTCATGTAATAAGGAGTGTGTGAGAAAGTATTAGGATTTCTTCATTGTAAAGCTCATTGAGACGTGAAATGCGCTATATAAATACCTCATTATTATTAATAATAGTATTGTTAACGACCCGCTGGGATTGCAATCTATATAGCTTACCATAATCAAAATGTCTAGAATATAATCAAAAGGTGTCTTTCTTTCTTTACTTAGCTGAAAAAGCTATAATGAATAAACGCATCAAAAAGAAACTTAATAACCAGTTTTCGTCAATACTAACAATCAGTTTTTGTCAAAGTGGAGCCGCGAAGGCGGGTGTCAAATACTGGAACGTTCATTATAAAAAAACGCGTTCTTAATTATTAAAAATCGCCTGTTCAAAGGCCTTTAGTTTCTTTTCAGTATACAATTACAGGTCACATCAAAATGCGTATTTCAAGGCATCTTCAGACAAGGGTGTTTTTGTTAATAGAATACAGAATTCTGTAAGGTCTAGTGATACTCTGCATGTAGGAGTCCACCTGCTCCATGGTGCATTTTGATGGATCGATACGATAACATGAAATTGCCACGAATTTTAGTATAAATGATATCAATAAAATAAAATAGAATTATCTAAACAATCGTTTGTTGAAATTCTAGAGTATTCCCAACATTAAGCGATTAGAAATTACAGTTTGCTGTAAATTTCCAATATATTGCTAACAGACATAATTTAAGAAATTTTCTTTTTCAACAACATTCTATGTACATGTCGAGCTCTAACTAATTTCTTGCTGTTAGAAGTTAAAATTTCCAATTGCCAGGAATATGCTTTCAATATACAAGAAATCACAAAAGTAAAGAAATCAGTCAAATTTCATCTTTGTTGGACTACTTAGTTTCATGTCATGCAGTGTGTTTGCCAGAAAAGAGTAATTTGTGGATATAACACATGTTCGAGTACATAGTGGACTCACAGCACGCATTGAATTTGAGAAAATTCACCGTAGAGGAAATACGCTAATTAACTTTCTTTAACAATCGACCACAAGCTTGCCTCAACTCCTTGAGTCGCGAGAAATGCAAAATGGGATTCAAAAACGAGTTGAGGTACATCATTGAGGCGGTGACCTCCCAAGCGATCATGTACGCCTTGGATCGACCCTCGATAGCAATGGCGATGACGACGACCACAAATGGAACGTAACACATAAAGAGAGTTGTAGTAATCATCATAAGAGTTGCCAAAACTCTCCGATGAAAACATGATGTTCTCTGCTGAGAGGAGACACCAGCTTCGTTCTTAGCCGGATTTGGAAATTTGCAGACGACTTGGGCTTGAATACGACTTATTTCTTTCAACGATTTCAAGTAACAAACAAAGATGATGGCAAAAATGACGCAAAAAATGAATGCGGCGAATCCCATGTACTTGGGATTTGTAGCATGGAAACGGAATACTGTGATGCAACCAGCACAGACCACCGAGAAGGCCAGATACTTCAAAACCGCTTTGTTGGTCACGACATTCGTGTAGCTTGTGCTCAAAGAGACGGCAAGATATCTATCAACACTGATGGCTGTCACGATGAAGAATGACGGACTGCAAATAAGATGTGCAACAGCGTTGCCTATCTGAAAGAGAAGGCAGTACGATTTGAAGTCAGAAAATAGCAACTTCACCTTCCTCGCAATATACAACGGCTGCACCAGAATCCCAACACCGACATCTGTGAAGGCTAACGCACAGATCAGGATGTACGACGGTCGACGTAGACCTGGCGTCGATACGATGGAGAGAATGAGAAGGAAGTTGAGAATGGTTGTAGGAATGGCTAACAAACCGTTCATGACACACAGGACAATATCTGTAGTGTAGTCGAAATTGGAGGGATCTTTGTTATGGGACATGGTCATTTTGGGGCACAGTTCTTTGGTGATGTTCATTCTGATTTCCTTGCCGTTACGAGATACAACCTAAATGGTTTCACCTGGAAGTGCGCAAACTACGTTCCAAATTAGATTTTAAAACAAAACGCGATCACGTGAAAAGAAAAAAAAAGTCAATTGTTTTGGTGTGATTGGCTTACAAGGTGGCTTAGGTGTAGCTTCAAAGAATTGAGACAGCATGACGAGCAATATTCATATGAGCTAATGCAAAGTTGATTGTCGTTCTTAATGGTATGCTTAGCCTATTAATACATAATGTCCTACTCGACAGGCCTTTTCCTGCAGAACTTTCCAATAAGAATTAAAATTTGGGTGAGGCTAAACAAACACGATGTTAAGATTCATGCAAAGGTTTCTTGAGAAATCCTCGCGCTATCGCCTGCAGTTCATCTGGTTAAACCACGGTAAAACAACTGCGCATGCTCGAGGTATCGCGGGCTTTCGCGCGTCCGCGTCTTGACCACAGGAATCCCAAGCAATATTTTAATATTTTAACTTAATTTTGAGTATAGTACAGTAATATACGTGGTGCAAAAGGCAGGCAACAGAGTATACTAAAGTGTCAAACGCTTAGTTTTTATCGGCAAAGTACACGAGCGAATGTTCTCATTGGGAAGGCGTTTTAAAAGTCGCTCATGCGTAGTACGTTTTGCCGCAGTGTCAGCTGTAGTGTTAAAGGGCTCATGAAATCAGTTGATGGCTGTAGTTTAGGTGTTAAATAATTCCTAATCCACTCGATGTGACATTGACAACTAGTGTACAGACGGGTTAGACTCTTGAACTGACTAATAACGTATGAAATGTTTGACAAACCACTTGAAATGTTAATAAACTAAAGTCAGTCAAGAAAATTAACTTCATTTACTATCGTAAAAGAGTGTAAGACTCTACACTCTCTGACTCAAAACACTTTCGATAGAAACATCAGTTTTGCTAGTAATAAAACGATAGCATTTTTTTCTGAAGGCTAAAATGTCCACTTTTTTATTTCACATCGAGAAAATCTCTTTATAAAGGATGCTTTGTGTCCGTAGTCGAGAAATACTGGTTTTGAGAAAAATTCAGACATCTTTGTTTCTGCATGATTGCCAAGGTAACGCTGATAAATACTAACACTGCAATGAAAACTTTCATTAAAAGAATAACTGTTCTGATCATTCTAGGGTAAGCTCATTATTCAGGCTGTTGTTTGGTTAGCGTCAATCGATTATGGCCCAAGAAAACCTGCCATCAATTGCAGCGACAACAATGAACAGCTATCCCGTTAAATTGAGCACAGTTGCCGAAAATATGAAATTACATACTTTATTACTTAAACTACATACTACAGTATCCATTCTAAACGTTAATGAATGCAACATTTACGTTAGCGTTAAATTGTGAAAACGTTATTCAATCACGAGCCATAGATGAGGCACTGTGGACGAAAATTTTGTATTATATTTCCGTGAATAAATATGTGAAATTTATTTAGAATATAAGAAAAAAAGTGTTAATTAACAAACTGAGCTTAAAAAGCAACATTAAATATGCAGGGCAAAATTTAGTAATTGTCGGTTTTGAATGTCGAGCAGCTGGTGAAATTAAGCACAACTACAAAAGTTAAAGCGTAAAGACTTTTCTTGACCATAACATTTCAAAGCGTCACCATAATCCGTATTTCAAAGTATCTAGAGTGATATCGAGTTTGATTTGTACCAAATTCTAAAATCGGATACAGCGACATGCAATATAATATGCTGTCAGTTGTATTCTCTATGAAACTCTTCCACCTGCCCCAAATGGCGCATTTGGATTGGAGGAAGCCCCTAAACGTCTATTATTACTATTATTAAAACAAACAGCTATAAGGGACCGGAGAAAAATCAAATGCACTCGAGATTGTAAAACTAAACAATGCACTGCAAAAAGCAAAACTAAAAATCAAATAACCCTACTAGGTCATACTTCAACAATACTATCGAATAACCTTACTTTGTTACATGCAACTCAATTACGACAATACATGTTCTCCTATATATTGGAAAATAAATAATTATAGAAGTTCTTGAAATTGCAGAGAAAATATGTTAGATTTTCTTGATCATCGATCCACAAGCTTGTCTCAACTCCTTGAGTCGCGAGAAATGCAAAATGGGATTCAAAAACGAGTTGAGGTACATCATCGAGGCGGTGACTTCCCAAGCGATCATGTAAGCCTTGGATCGACCCTCGATAGCAATGGCGATGACGACGACCACAAATGGAACGTAACACATAAAGAGAGTTGTAGTAATCATCATTAGTGTTGCCAAAACTCTCCGATGAAAACATTTTCTCCGCTTTGAGCTGGAAACCTCGGATTCGTTCCTGTCGTGTGTTGAAACATCGCAGCCGACGTGCGCTTGAACAACAGTCAGTTTTTTCAACGATTTGACGTAGCAAACAAGAATGATAACAAAAAAGACTAAAAGAATGAAAGCAGCGAATCCCATGTACTTGGGACTTGTGGCGTGGAAACGGGAGACTGTGATACAACCAGCACAAACCACGGAGAAAGCCAAGTAAAACAAAACGGCTTTGTTGGTCACGACGTGTGAGTAAGTTGTGCCTAAAGATATAGCGAGGTATCTGTCAACACTGATGACTGTCACAATGAAGAAAGAAGGACTGCAAATGAGATGCGCTACAGCGTTGCCTATCTGAAAGAGAAGGCAGTACGATTCGAAGTCAGAAAATAGCAACTTCACCTTCCTCGCAATATACAAGGGCTGCACCAGAATCCCAACACCGACATCTGTGAAGGCTAACGCACAGATCAGGATGTATGATGGTCGACGTAGACTTGGCGTCGATAAGATGGAGAGAATGAGAAGCAAGTTGAGAATGGTTGTAGGAATGGCTAACAAACCGTTCACGACACACAGGACAATATCTGTAGTGTAGTCGAAATTGGAGGGATCTTTGTTATGGGACATGGTCATTTTGGGGCACAGTTCTTTGGTGATGTTCATTCTGATTTCCTTGCCGTTACGAGATACAACCTAAATAGAGTTTCACATTCAAATGTGCGAAATTACCAAAACTGCTTTAAAAGCAGTGCGTGGTCTCGTGACCTGACAGTAAACTAAGTAAAGATTACAGGTGCAAAGTGTTCTATTAAGTGTGGACTTACCTATTTCGTCGTCTAGGCGACACCGTTGCTGTGCGGTGCGCGCGCTATGTAAAATGGCGGGAATTTTGGCTTGCGGTAGCTCGGCGAACGCTGCGAATCGAATGTTGGATCGACCACAATACTTAGTAGCCACGCAGGAATGGCTGTGCTCGCTCTGGAGTACTGGGACCAAGACTGTACTTCCGGTTTCACAATAAAAGACTCAACTCCTTCAGATGTTCAAAAAAATGCGTATTTTTTACATAGAAATATTTGTCTTGGAATATAATCGCTTAGCAGATTTAATCAAATGATTGAGCAGGAGTTGGGTTGGTTATAAACTTTTTATAGATTTCTTTTAACTGAAGTTAATATGCCTTTGGCGGTCCAAGGTGTAAACACCTGTTTTTTTTATGAGATTGTTTTTCAATAAATCGCGCTGAATTTGTTTCATCATATTAAGAGAAGATTGTTTTTCAATATCCAGTAATAATGGCTAAAAGTGCCAAAAACTAGCCCCTACAAGTGTTAAAGTGGGACGACGATGAAAGCTTGACCGTTTGAAAGACGATTTTTCGGATTAAAAATCAAGATATTACTTTAGTAAAATGGAAATCTGATGTAAAAAAATTGGGGGGAAATCATATAACTAAAATTTTGAGTTGAACTGTCTCTGAATGCCGTCCGCCATTAATCCATCTGGCACTTTGAAAGGCCAAATTGATGAAAAGTGAAAACTGATTATTTTTTATCAGAAGATTAACATTGTTAAATAACTTGCTACTCTCCACCAAAAAAAAAACAATTTTAAGCACGTTATCACGGAGAAATTTGCGTTTAAAATCTAAGAGAACAATAGTGTTGAGAAACTGACGTCATTATGACGTCCGTTTCTCAAAATTTAGATGCTAAATACTTAACAATTTCTATCCGTCTCTTCTAAATAAGAAGAAAATGTTGCTTCATGGTTGTAATTAGGGCTGTAATTATCGGTTTGAGTAAATTTCAAGTCATTTTCATTCGTTATAAATTTTCATCCAAGTGCTCCTTTGAATAATGGCGGCCGATGTAAGCAGGTGAAAATAGCTCCTTTTGAGGACGTTATTTTATTGTACGACAAGATCGCTTTGACATGTTAATATGAATGCTATAAGGATGTCAACAAATGTAAAAATAATAAGGGCGCTAATTTCATCGTCGTCACACTTTAATTCAAATTTTCGTTTTGGATTACCACTCAAATTCTGTTTTTATCAGTTAGGAATTGATCTACTAAGATACAATGCTTGAGTTTAAAACAGTCTTTTGGATTGTACAAAGTCGTTAATTATCCTGTATTTTTATTCAAATTCAGCAACTTTCAAGCTAAATGTAAAGAATTATATGGCAATTGAACGAAAGAAGGCCTAAACTAATTAACTCATTTTCAATTTCAAATTTTCACAATTCCATCCAACTTCTACTAATCAAAAGCACTTAATCATAAACAGCCTAAAAGTTCTGAAAGTAATAATTAACTTTAGCTTTGTACAACAGTCTTCAGCTGACAACTTCTACTAATCAAAAGCACTTAATCATAAACAGCCTAAAAGTTCTGAAAGTAATAATTAACTTTAGCTTTGTACAACAGTCTTCAGCTGAATAGTTTTTGTTGCCTAATGCTTGAACGTGAAAAAATCTCCTCTTAAACCAATTCGTCACATTGTTCATCGATTTTCTCTGCGACGATCAGTTCGTTTCGTTCTGGTAACACATTAAGTATGGACAGCTGAACACCGTGATTTCCTTCATCGTTGTGCTTCATGTTTTCTATCTGTTGAGAAGCTGGCTCTCTCATTCTTCTCTGAGAGCAAAACTGAGCTTGCTCGTGTGGAGATGCCTTTGGTACATATGGGCCAAGAGCATTAGGATTTTCCTCACTATTTGTCTGGATCCCAAAAAATCGAAAACAATATCTGCGAAACTTATTGGTGCGCAGTCCATAGATAATAGGGCTGTAAAGTGAGTTTAGATGCAAGAACAAACTTCCCCATGAGTGGAAGGCAAAATAGGCGGGTCCTCGGGCTGCACGCCCGTATAAGAATCCCAGAAACACATTCAGAAGCGACGGAATATAACTCAATAAGAAAACTGCTAATAACATAATAGCAGTAATGGCTGATTTGCGATTTGAGAGATGATTTGTTGAGTTTGATTCTTGGTTGGCATTATGTTGATGTATCTGACTGTTTTGCTTACGGATAACTGCAAAGATCTTGATGTACCAATTCAGAATGCAGAATAGAAGAATGATTGATATTATTATGATGTAAAAGCCATTTTTTACTGATAATGTTGCGCCATATATCACTACTAAAGCAACATGGATGGTCCAGTTTACTATTGCTACATATACAAGTCTACGTACAGTAATACGGTTTGGGTATTCGTACGGATCGGTTATGGCAACGTACCTTTCATAGGTGAGGCATGCTAGCTGACAGAGTGATGCACTTGAAAAAAGTAGGAAGCTAAGATAGAAAACACTATCTAGACTGCAATTAACATCGTTGTTCAACAAATGATACAGTTCTTTAGCAACGAGAAGAGGCTGAGAGATCAGGCCAGAAAGAACATCTGTTACGGCAAGAAGGGCCAGGACAACGAAGCGTTCTTTTCGCAAAGATTCAAACTTTGCTACGATAATGAGAGTGACGGCGTTGAGAAATATGACGAATGGTATGGCCAAAAGCTGAAGGACAACAACAACGATACTGGATATATTTGAAGCTTGGTTGGTGAAAGACGGATGCCACGTGAGGTGATCCACAAACCGACACTGCTGGATTTCTGTGTCGTTCATAGCGTTAGCCAAATTCGTGTTGGTTGATAGATGTAATGCTTGCACTTGATCACATTAGAAATTTCGTGCATCCTAGTATTAATTACCAATCCATTAAGGAAGACGGATGCTTGGTGAATTTTTATTGTTTAAAAGTCGCCTTAAGATAGTTCCGGACCCTTGATATTGCGCATTTCCAGCTGGTATTCGTCGTATGAGAGAACATTGGTTTTACCGTTGGGAGTCTGGGCACTAGTAAGCGAGCGATTGAAAACGTAGAAACTTTATCGTGGAGAAAAATAATTCATTCAAATATCGGACAAATTTTAATCAAGAAACATTATACACTATATAATGTAAGTATTTAACCTCGAACTTTAACCGTGTTAAAGAAAGCCAAGAAAATGCTTTCTTGTTATTCAAGACATCACTTTTTCGATTTAAGAAATAAAAATACAGCTTCATCATTGAAGGGATTGTCGTAAAGTTTCTACATTTTTACAACTCCATACACATTTCTGAGCGTGTAATTGGGTAGAAATTTGTTTCTAGAACGCCCTTATAATCATATTTGCAACTCATCAAACAATACATACGATTAAAACTGCTAGATAAACATCACATCTATCTTTTGAGACAGTCTAGGGCTTTTCCCGGAAACATTTTGTTCGCATTCTTCAGACCATATCGATTACATACATTTCGAGAAAAATCACCGCAAATCATCGAAGATACCACCTTTTAGCTCGGTATCCAACCACGGAGACTCCCTTTTTTCTCGGTTTTTGACTTGCCTAACAATTATCTTAAATGACAGGATTTTAAAGGAAATTCATTGAATAAATCTAAGGCACCGGAACTACCTTAAAATATGCAACATCTGCTCTGAAATCTCGTTAGTGTCCGTCGGTCGTAGGATGATTATTGTCATTACTGTTTGTTATTGATTGCTTCATTTAACTCTGATGAGCCATGGGCTCGAGAGCTCGGCGAATTATTGCTTAAATATACTGGTTCAGTGATATTATAAAACCAATCAACAAGGAAGTTTTAGATTTTATCCGCCATAAAAGGTGGGGGTCATGACGTTATTTATTCAATAAAGAATATCGAGCTTAGATAAGTTATCCACTGGATATAGAGCTAAAGATTTATCCGGCGAATAGCGCTTATCCAGGCTTCGTACAAACGGCTCCTGGATTGCTTACCATTTTTAAATCCATCTTGTTGGAAATTCGTTTGCTAATGGTAAAAAAAGAGGCGGAAACTTGACTTCCACAATATGGTTTAGCGGAAGAACCGAAAAGAGCGGGAAAAGTGGATTATGTCAATCGGAACTTTCCGGCCGGAATGACACTTATCATTTGTTTTTCAGACAGGAAAAAGCGCTTAATACTTTTCACTGACCGGTAATCGAAAACATTTAGTTTGTCAGTTTTCATGACCCATCACAAAATTCAGGGACTTTTAGGCCTGGACAATGAAATAATAAAATTCTTTGCAAGTTTTCCATGCCCCGTACAAACCTTGCACTAGGGATGTATGGGATAAACAATATACACTGTAAACAATTGATGTCGATCACAAAAATTAATGCCAGCTAGGGCTCTATAAATGCCACAAATGGAAAGAGTATGTCAAACTTAGTAATCACTGAAATTTTTGGATCATCAACTTAAAAATTGAAGCAATGGTAAATTTTTGAAGCATTCACTTTTTTTACAAAGAATATGTTTTTCAAATGAGGGGCAAAACCTGCCCCCCAGTGAAAATTACCTATACATTCTTTGTAAGATTCACCAGTTTTTCAAGTTTCAAGATATTTTTCTGAAACTTTCAGTGGTCACTAAGTTTGACATTCTCTTTCCATTTCTGGCATTTATAGAGCCTTAACATTAATTTTTATGATTGACATATAAAGTGTCAAAATCTTTTTTTCGCGTATGATCTTAATATTTACGTGCCGAACGTTTTATATAATAATAATAATAATGTTTAAAATTTATATACCGCAAATATCTATATGCATATAATCAAATGCGGTTGAAATGAACTGAAATGAAATGAAGTATAATCAAACATAAATGGATTAAGAATCCCAACTGGCAAGGAGGCAAACCAGTTGGCTATATTACAAGCATGGCCGAGAAACTGAATTTGAACTAATCGAAATCGGAACAAATTCAGTCTCAGCTAGTGGCCAGAGCGGGAATCGAACCTGGGACCGCCAGATTGCGAGACCAACGCTCTGACCACTCGGCCATGCTGCCTCCTTTATTTTGAAAACAAAAATCCTCTTTTTCTCGTCTTGTAGTCTTCCAATATTTATTATATATTATTAACAGTCATAAATAACAAAGCCAATATTGTTTCAAAAACATTAAATTTTTAAAAATACGATAAAAATGAGCCGAGTTATGGTAAGCCAAAGTGATCCAGATTTCTATAAATTTTCTAAAAATTCAAAATGGCGGACGAAAGCGTGAAGTGGCTTATTGATTTTATTTACAGAAAATCCCTAACATCATAATCTACTGCCTCAGTTGTTTTACATTACTTCCTAATTAGTTTTTGTGGCTACAGCATCGTTTAGAGGAGAAGCCACTATGTCATCGGGTTTGTCAGTAAGTAACACCAAAGGAATCCCGCAAAAGGCCAATTTTCGGGACCTATTCGGAACACCAAAGGAAGCCTGCAAAAAGCGGAATTTCGGGACCAAATCAATGACAGTTAATCAGTTTATCAAGAATCATAGAGAAAGGAAAATATCTGGAATCAATCAGCTATAAAATTTCCAAAAAAAACGGTCTTAAGTCCGAAATACAAATATCGGTATTACTTCGTGAAAACCGATGTTAAACGAATGACAACCGATTCCTGCCTCATGTAGTCAAGTCGATCGACGTGTAGGCAACGTTCAGGTCTTTAGGTGGACTGCGTCGCATGCAGAGTGCAACTGGTGAGGTAAGCGGGTTACTGTTTGTTTTATTTGCTATTTACATTGGTACTGTTTATCACAGCTTTCATTTGCTCTTTTTAAACGGTGAAATGAAGAGTTGTTGGCGCGTTATTGATCTACTAGGCCGATGCTTTCGCCGAAATTCTGAGCTAGAACACGAACTGACGAGACAGCGAAAACAAAGACACTCGCAAATTATTTTATTACGGCTTTCATTTCTTGCTTCTAGAGTGTTAAATGAAAGTTTTTTGAAGTTTTAGGCCGATTTCGAAGACGAAATGCTGTCGAAACAGCGACGACAACGGAGCCAATTCCTTGGCAAGGATCAGCGACTCGTGGCGAAACAAAACAACACAATACAAAAACAAAAGCCTTTTAAGGGAAATTATGAACCTATTTTGAGGATTACTGAACCTCTTCGGAGGAATATTTAGCCGCTTTTCAGGATTATTGAGCCTCTTTTGATGATATCGGAAAAAAAGAAAAACCCAACTCCACGTTAGTGGTGGGAATCCTGTGTTAAAATTGAACAACACCGCGGTCAAATATCTGCGCATGCGCCAAAATTTTTCGCGTCTTGACCACAGAAAGCCAAAACATTTTTACTGGGCTACCAGGCCCAGTTGAAAATTTGAGATGTTTTTTTTTTTTCTTTTTTGTTTCCTGTCGCCTCGCGAAATGGCCATTCTTGCGCAATACTGTACACGCGCAATGCATTACTGGGTGCTTCAACCATGCTTCAAGTGACCAAGCTCCGCCATTAGACATGAGATTTCGAAGTAAGTTTTTAGCCTTTTTCTTCGTGATTGTTGTTCTTTTCATATGTCAGATAGAATTACCGTTTACAAATCTAGAGAAGATGTCTTGTTGAATATTTTGCTGATTCATAGAAGATTTTAAAGCTTCATCGATCGTACTTGAAATAAGACGGCGGGGACTTCAAATCGGTCTTCTCAAAACCTAACCAAAGCATTCTAGAATCTATCAGGAACCACACACAGTTCCATTAGACGTAGTACTTTTATTGTCAATAATAAATTTAAGAAATATACATGGAAATAAAGCTTTTGTTTTTTTTCAAAGTCTTGTTTTGAACAGTGATATTTTCATGTGCGTGATCGAGAAAGAATACCAGTCTCGAGAAATACACGCATCATAAATAAATCCAGGAAAACTACAAGTCATCTGTTAAAAATAATTGAATTATCACAGAGCAGTGAATCATTCCAATTTTATTCTGTCAAGTGATATAGAAACAAATCATGGTCCTATTGATCCCTTTAAGACTATCCAAGCACCTTATAGTCAAAACAAAGTGTTGTTGTTTGGGTTCAATGTACTTGTAGGTACCAAGTGCATGTGTACTGAGCCATGTCCGATCCCTTACATCACTAATATTTGCCCACAGAAATAATGGTATTTCATCATCAATAATAGTTCAAATAATGAACATTGGTAATGAACTGTATGGTAGTTTATCTAGACCATCCCGACAAACATTTTTAATGCCTTATAAACAGAACAACCTGAAATAATTTCCATATTCACTACAGGTACAGTCCAAGCTACAATGGTATATTCGGTATATAATATAATAATATAATAATATAATTTTTATAGCGCTTATTCAAGTCTGTTCTAGGCGCTAGGATTAAAAGGATCTTAAAATAAATCTACAAACAAAAAGCTAATTTAAAAAGGTAACTATTGAACATGGAACAAAATTAACTATTGAACATGGAACAAAATTCCACAGTTCACTTAATACTTCTGCTGAACAGCCTATAATTAGATGCACATATCTGTACCACCCAATGCCAATAGCCACAGGTAGCCCAGTAACGCTGGCGATCAGCGTCTAGTTTCGTCTTATTATTACTTAGAAGTTTTTATACTTACTGTTTAAGGAAACATACACCAAAAGGTACCGTGAAATCTATATTTTCTTTTTGATAAATCTGATAAATTCTGTTCGGGTTTCTTGTGGTCTTAATATCAGCTAGATCGCAAATTTGAAGTGGTGTCGCACCTTCCAATTTTTTGACTCACTGAGTATTTGTTTATTTGTATACCATACAAAATATAAAGCTGAGACATCTTAGACATTGCTTTCAGAGTGTCCTTTTGTTTTTTGTTTTTTCTGTTTTTTCCCCCCGAAGGTTTTCTTAAAAATCATACCTTTTTACCGCGGTGTTGATTTGGACCTTTCAGTCCCTCGCGGCAAATTTAAAACACAGGAAACCCAGTACGGTTCGAATATTAAAGAAAGAACGAATGTAATCTTTAAATGAGGATTTGTATTTTCAAAATTCAAAATAAAATGACAAAGACCAAGACATAATACTAAGAGAGCGAAACTCAGTATTGATGTCTGTGCGGTGTACGCCGGCAGCAACTTAGGCTATATTTTTAATAATTTGGCCATCCCCCGAGCAAGGCTCTCAAACAATTTAAATTTAATAAATTATTTTTTGTTTTCACTCAAAAGAACTACAAACTTTATATATAATTAACATTATTTGATGCTTCCAATTTCACTGCCTTTGTTCAATTGCAATAACGACATTGCTAGCTCAAAGTTTTCTCTTTATAATCCTCTTGGGTTAACAAAACATGAAAAAAAACCCCTAGCTTCAATTAAAAAAAAAATTACCGGTGCAAGAGGATTGTACTAAGAAAACATTGACAATAAGCTATTTACAGATAAACCTCTCTAATACGGGCACCCAAAGGCCGGGATGGATGAGTTTCCATACTACAGCGGTTCCATACTACAGGAACCTTACTCTAACCTTGGAAGGGAAAATTACGTAGCACTCAATTACTATAATATATTCATAAAGTCTACTGTATTCTATTGTAATTTTATCGACTACTTTTTGTTTCTGAAAACTCTATCTAAAGGAGAAACACCTTCTAACGGCACAACTTTTGCCCACAATTTTTGCATGCGGCTTGACTTACAGCTTGACTTACGTCTGATTTACGCAGCGCACCTTGGTGCTTACCATACTGCAATTAGACGTAAAGGTTGTGTTATACGGGTCGATTCGCAACAACGATTTTCCGTGCAGCACTCGGTCAAATTCATAATTTTTTGATAAAAGTTTTAACATTCAAATCAAACAATTGCAACGTTGGCTGAGAAAAAATTCGTTAAAAATCGTTTCATTTTGTGACATTCACAGCATAAACTTTACGGGTAACATTTGTTGCGCGGAAAATCTTTGCGAGTCGACTCATTGTAGCATCACCTTAAGTCAAGTTGTCTGGATTTTGCATTAGGCAAAAGTTGTGCTCTGTAAACCGACCAGGAAAAGCTGGTCGCAAGAGTTGGTTCGATTTAGAGGGGGTTTCAACCAACGTTAGTCTCTCGAAGTACCCAGCAAATATAACACAATTCTACGGCTTACAATGTTATACTAGTTTTCATCGCTAAGCATGGAGCGGTCCTTTGAGTTTCTCTTTTACAGGGCTGCTTGTTTCAAATGGGAGAGACGATGGCGGTTCGGGTAGTTTCCAATCTTGACCGCTTTCAGCTTGGACGCTTTGTCTTGGAGATGTTTTTGGCGATATCTGAGAGTAAAATCAAGCGAATAAATCTCATTCAAGTTGTCAAACTCCAAGTATATTAGACAATTATTAAAAAAAACCGTTCAAAAACAAATTAGTTTTTAAGGAGTTCAAATCAGTAAGATGGGGGTCCGCGATTTCAAGGTAAACATACATACATACATACATACATACATACATACATACATACATACATGATTGAGACTCCCTTAACAGGGCTTTTCAGCTCAATTTACAAATCCTAACTAAATCATACAAATCAAACATAAATGATTTAAGAATCCCAACTGGCAAGGAGGCAAACCAGTTGGCTATATTACAAGCATGGCCGAGAAACTGAATTTGAACTAATCGAAATCGGAACAAATTCAGTCTCAGCTAGTGGCCAGAGCGGGAATCGAACCTGGGACCGCCAGATTGCGAGACCAACGCTCTGACCACTCGGCCATGCTGCCTCCTTTTTTCATGGACACTAGTGACTAATCTTATGAAAGCTTATCTACATCAAAAAATTAGGTTAGGCAAATAAGCATAAGCAAAAATGAAGCAAAAAGGATTTCTGTTGACAGACGGACTCTTTCTGCCCGCCTGTTGGCGTTTGGTATACGAAAGAATGAGAGAAAGAAAGGAAGGAAGAAAGAAAGAAAGATCGAAAGAAAGAAGGAAAGGAAAGAAGGAAGGAAAGAAAGAGTGAAAGAACGAAAGAAAGAATGAAAGAAAGAAAGAAAAAGAAAGAAAGAAAGAAAGAAGGAGAAAGAAAGAGAAAAAGACCAAAAAAAAAAAAAAAAAAAAAAAAAAAAACAAAAAAAAAAAAAAAAAAAAAAAAAAAAAAAAAAAAAAAAAAAAAAAAAAAAAAAAAAAAAAAAAAAAGGAAAGAAAGAAAGAAAGGAGGGAAGGAAAGAAAGAAAGGAATGGTCGGCATAACCAGAAACGGAATCTTAAAGCTTGTCGGGTGACCTTCTCTCTGTTCAATACTTACTTGTGTTCCTTGTGGTTGCACTTCTTCATCCCCACCTGCTCAAGACGAAAAACAGGAAAAACTCTCTTAGGAATTGAACCAAGCAAGACCGAAAGAGAAAAACAACCTCAAGCGAGATAATAATAATAATAATAAATAATAATAATAATGGTTTATTAGCAAAATCCACTTGGTGGCTCTTCTAATGTAAATGTAATATACAAAAATGTATATGATATACAAATACGTTGAGAATATAAAAGAAAAAGAAAAAGATAAGATAAGATAAGGAAAACAGTTGCATGAAAATCGATGACATTTGCGAATAACTTGAAATGTGAACAAACTTATTTATGTATACATTCAAGAGTGACGGATAGACATTATCAATTATTTTAGTATCGAAATTTTGAGTATCAACTTAACCCTCTTGTTCTTAGTTTAGCTATTTAACCAAACGTACTCTCATCAGGCGCACTCAGAACTTTTTCTGAGTTCCCTGTCAAGCTAATGACAAAAATTTCTATCAATTCTGTCTTAATAGACTAGGCGCAAAAGTGAAAAAGTCGATCGCAAAAAGTGCAGAAGGCATTTTAGGATAGAAGCTGGTAACATTACTATTCTAAACTGATTTTTCATGCTGAATCTGAATATGACAGTTACCAAGACGTATTCTACAATCTTGTACGTGTAAATGACGCATTTTGTGAATTGCCACAGTCATTTCACACTAACGGCTTTTTTATGTAATTCCAAAAGTTCCCAAACTTAAAAACAAGGACCATAGCAGGAAAGAGCACATCAAAACTCATTAATAATTCATTAGAAAATACAATGGAAATCACTACCGTAACGTAGATCTATATATCGGATAAAGATCTTTGTTCATTTGCATAAACTTTAACTTGGATTTTCTAAGCCAAAAATAGTCAAACTTGGAAAATTCTGGTCACATATGACAATTGTCAGCTAGACGTTTGATAAGTAATATAAAGAACGAGAGAGCGTGTTATATCGGTGGATAAAGCCGATATAACACGCTCTTTTGTTCTTTATACATTACTTAAAGACTGCTCAGCAAAACACCTGCAATATGCTGCTGCAACAAAGTTCGTGTGTCATCGTACAATATGCTAACTTTTAACTGAACAATCTTGCGTCAAAGTCATTATTTCAGAGCAGTTTTCGTAGGACTGTGAAAACGGCACGGTTACGTCACAGCACGGTTACGTCACAGCATGTTACGTCACAGCATAGTTACGTCACAGCACGGTTACGTCACAGCATAGTTACGTCACAGCACGGTTACGTCACAGCATAGTTACGTCACAGCACGGTTACGTCACAGCATAGTTACGTCACAGCATGGTAACGTCACAACACTGTTACGTCATAGCACGGTTACGTCACAGCATTGTTACGTCACAGCATCGTCACGGCAAGAATGTCGAATGTTTTTTAAAGACGTCACCCCATTGACAAGGCCACTGCACGGCGCGGTCAGTTTCACACTCATACGAATACTGTTCTATAACCAGCTCGATAGTGTGACATCACATGAATGAACTCCAATGACACGAGCAATGATTGAACCTGGACGTAGACAGGAGAGGTCGAAACTATAAGAACAAACGTTTGCGCTGGGGTGCGCGGTGAAACAAGTGTAGGTCAGTGTACATGAAAACACCAGCGATCTCATGGGTATAAACAACTATTTACTTTTCTACTTGAAAATGATTCCCAAACGTTTCCTAGCAAGTTTCTAAATGTTTCTTTCTCTTCCTGTATGATAATTTATAGCTTTCCGTGAGTAACTAATGCATTTTTGAGAGATCAACTCGACTCTCTTCCTACGCCAGGTTTATCGTGTATGAGGATCCCAGAAAGTCATTATCCATTCCAAGTTGGGGGCCAAATGTTTTTGTCTTTCAATATAAAATAAGAAAAATAAATAAATTGATCCGGAAGGGAACTACTTTCGATGCCTTTCTATTCACGAATTTCTCACTTTTTCCTCAAGACTAAGGCGTTAAGACAGATACATTTTCAAAATATTGTTTTCACTTCCACAAGTAACGGAAACCGTGAAAATCACCAAGATGGAGTGTCAAATAATACCTGCTTCTATGGCTAAATCAGCAAGTTGTTTTTCAATATCTTGAACATCGTAAGAGAACTTGTCAGTAGTACTGCCATATTCGATTGATTGGTTACCTGAAAGAGAAGAACAAAATACACTGTCAATATACTGATATCAATACTATTTATATCCGTACAAGCTCGCTCTTCAAACTCAAACAAATTTCCAGTCAGGCTGGCTCGCATCATTTTCCGAAACCAATTTCACGCTGGCTCGGATCATTTTCGATTATGCCATTACTTTAAAAACCCCACTACTTCAGACATTTTTGGGTTTCTTTGGAAGTTCAAAACGGCGGGAGGTTTCACAGTTATGAGATTTGCCACACTTGATTATTTTGGCATTTTTAATTCCTTTTGGGTCCGGATATTAGCAGCAATTTTACATCAAGAATTGACTTCCTTTATTCACGCACCTTTCTTCAATTTTGAAGGGAAAACGGGAAAATTGAAATGAATTTTCAATTTCTGAAAATTGGTGTCGTTGAAGCAATATTATATTTATATCATAAAAAATAAGCCCAGGAGGGCCACTAATGGTTTTTGTTTTTGCTTTTAACTTTTCGGTTTTTGTTTTTAACTTTTCAGTTTTTGTTTTTTGTTTTTTGTTTTTGGTTTTATTTTTTGCTTTTCGGTTTTTATTTTTGAATTTCCGTTTTTATTTTTACATTTCACTTTTATTTTTTGCTTTTCGGTTTTTATTTTTGAATTTCGGTTTTATTTTTTGCTTTTCGGTTTTTATTTTTACATTTCACTTTTATTTTTTGCTTTTCGGTTTTTATTTTTTACATTTTACTTTTATTTTTTGCTTTTCGGTTTTATTTTTACATTTCACTTTTATTTTTAGCTTTTTGGATTTTTATTTTTGCTTTTCGGTTTTTATTTTTACATTTCACTTTTATTTTTTGCTTTTTAGATTTTTATTTTTGCTTTTTGTTTTTATTTTTTGCTTTTCGGTTTTATTTTTACATTTCACTTTTATTTTTAGCTTTTTGGATTTTTATTTTTGCTTTTTGTTTTTATTTTTTGCTTTTCGGTTTTATTTTTACATTTCACTTTTATTTTTAGCTTTTTGGATTTTTATTTTTGCTTTTTGTTTTTATTTTTTGCTTTTCGGTTTTATTTTTTGCATTTTGGTTATATTTTTTGCTTTTCGGTTTTTATTTTTACATTTCACTTTTATTTTTTGCTTTTCGGTTTTTATTTTTTACATTTTACTTTTATTTTTTGCTTTTCGGTTTTTATTTTTGAATTTCGGTTTTATGTTTTGCTTTTCGGTTTTTATTTTTACATTTCACTTTTACTTTTTGCTTTTTAGATTTTTATTTTTGCTTTTTGTTTTTATTTTTTGCTTTTCGGTTTTATTTTTACATTTCACTTTTATTTTTAGCTTTTTGGATTTTTATTTTTGCTTTTTGTTTTTATTTTTTGCTTTTCGGTTTTATTTTTACATTTCACTTTTATTTTTAGCTTTTTGGATTTTTATTTTTGCTTTTTGTTTTTATTTTTTGCTTTTCGGTTTTATTTTTTGCATTTTGGTTATATTTTTTGCTTTTCGGTTTTTATTTTTACATTTCACTTTTATTTTTTGCTTTTTAGATTTTTATTTTTGCTTTTTGTTTTTATTTTTTGCTTTTCGGTTTTATTTTTTGCATTTTGGTTATATTTTTTGCTTTTCGGTTTTTATTTTTTGAATTTTGTTTTTATTTTTTGCTTTTCGGTTTTATTTTTTGCTTTTCGGTTTTTATTTTTTGCTTTTATTTTTTACTTTTGAAAAAAATTCTTTTTTTGAGAAAATATTTCTTTTTTGAAAAAAAAATCCGTTTTAGAGAAATTTTTTTCTTTTTTTGAAAAAAAATTTCTGATTTTGAAAAAATTTTTCTTTGAGTGGCCCTTCTGGGCCGTCCCATGATGCACTGCGGCACGACATCAACAAAGATGGCGGACACTTAGAAGGATGAGGAAAATCAATCGTTGCTTGTTATCTGCTCTTTATTACTAGCTTTCTTTCGTTTCTGTAGTTTTTGAAGTTTATCTTGTAAACTACGGACTACAAACAGACTTAAGTGCAACATACAGGCCCATATATACATTAAGGATTGCTTAGTCTCTCTCTCTCTCTACCTCTCTCTGACTCTCTCTCTCTCTCTCTCTGTCTCTCTCTCTCTATCTATATATATCTATATCTATCTATCTATATGTATCTATATCTATATATATATGAGGATTTGCAGTCCCCCAGTCGGGCATTTGATCATTTTCTGGGACTCACAAATCATTTGATCATTTTCTAAGACTCACAAAAGTTTTTGTTCCAACATCCTCGGGATTTTGATGAAAAAAATTCAGCTCTTGATCAAGTCTCAACCCCTTGTCTGCACTTCTCCCACCTTCGGGGTTTACTTTGATTGCTACATGATTCAGTCCAATAAAATCTCAGTCAGTCAATAAGTACCAAATTATTTCATATGGTCACAATAATATGTGTAATATGCCCGGGGGGGGGGGGGGGGAGGAGGGGGGTACTCCCCTATATTTGTTATACGGGTATGTTCCACGCTATAGGGTATGGTTTTCCGGCTTTTAGGTCTGGGGTAGGGTATCCTTTTTGATATTTTGTCTGGGATAGGGTATGTTTTTTTTCTGGGATAGGGTTACAATTTGGTCTTTTTTAAAGTCTGGGATAGGGGTAGGTTTTGGTCGGTTTTAGTCTGGAATAAGCTACGCTTTCTTTTGACACAGAAACAATGTAAATTCCATTTAAAAGTTAGTAAATATTGATTTCAGTCTGGGATAGGGTGTACAATTCTTAGTTTTAGGCTGGGGCAGAGTATGAAAAATCGAAATTTTAGGTCTGGGATAGGGTCAGGGTTTTGAGGTCCTGGCGGCACACCATTACCCAAGTTGGGGTGGTAGTACCACCCCCACCCCCACCCCACGGGGTAATATAGGAACAATTACCTTTACATTTTGTAACAGCACCATATCTCAAAACATATCACAATCATATCACAAAAAGGATACCCTACCCCAGACCTAAAGTAAAAGCCTGAAAACCATACCCTATAGCGTGGAACATACCCGTATAACAAATATAGGGGAGTACCCCCCCCCCCCCCCCCCCGGGCATATTACACATATTATTGTGACCATATGAAATAATTTGGTACTTATTGACTGACTGAGATTTTATTGGACTGAATCATGTAGCCATCAAAGTAAACCCCGAAGGTGGGAGAAGTGCAGACAAGGGGTTGAGACTTGATCAAGAGCTGAATTTTTTTCATCAAAATCCCGAGGGTGTTGGAACAAAAACTTTTGTGAGTCTCAGAAAATGATCAAATGATTTGTGAGTCCCAGAAAATGATCAAATGCCCGACTGGGGGACTGCAAATCCTCATATATATATATAGATATAGATAGATAGATATAGATACATATATATATATATATATAGAGAGAGAGAGAGGTAGAGAGAGAGAGAGAGAGAGAGAGAGAGAGAGACTAATTTAAGCAATCCTAATGTATATATGGGCCTGTATGTTGCACTTAAGTCTGTTTGTAGTCCGTAGTTTACAAGATAAACTTCAAAAACTACAGAAACGAAAGAAAGCTAGTAATAAAGAGCAGATAACAAGCAACGATTGATTTTCCTCATCCTTCTAAGCGTCCGCCATCTTTGTTGATGTCGTGCCGCAGTGCATCATGGGACGGCCCAGAAGGGCCACTCGAAGAAAAATTTTTTCAAAATCAGAAATTTTTTTTCAAAAAAAGAAAAAAATTTCTCTAAAACGGATTTTTTTTTCAAAAAAGAAATATTTTCTCAAAAAAAGAATTTTTTTTCAAAAGTAAAAAATAAAAGCAAAAAATAAAAACCGAAAAGCAAAAAATAAAACCGAAAAGCAAAAAATAAAAACAAAATTCAAAAAATAAAAATCTAAAAAGCAAAAAATAAAAGTGAAATGTAAAAATAAAAACCGAAAAGCAAAAAATAAAACCGAAAAGCAAAAAATAAAAGTAAAATGTAAAAAATAAAAACCGAAAAGCAAAAAATAAAAGTGAAATGTAAAAATAAAAACCGAAAAGCAAAAAATATAACCAAAATGCAAAAAATAAAACCGAAAAGCAAAAAATAAAAACAAAAAGCAAAAATAAAAATCCAAAAAGCTAAAAATAAAAGTGAAATGTAAAAATAAAAACCGAAAAGCAAAAAATAAAACCGAAATTCAAAAATAAAAACCGAAAAGCAAAAAATAAAAGTGAAATGTAAAAATAAAAACGGAAATTCAAAAAAAAAAACCGAAAAGCAAAAAATAAAAACAAAAACAAAAAACAAAAAACAAAAACTGAAAAGTTAAAAACAAAAACCGAAAAGTTAAAAACAAAAACAAAAACCCTTAGTGGCCCTCCTGGGCTTCCGTACTTGAAGGCATTTCCGTCATTTTTCAAACATTACCAAAATGTTTCTCATATTAGATGTTAATATTGATTGTTATTGCCATATTTTTCTTTTTTAAGAATCGAAAATATTGAATTGTTACAAATAATTTGGCTGACATATTTTAATCCAATCTCTTACAATTTTTTTTCTTTTCACAATGTTATTTTATTTTTAATTTGGCTGCCATATTTTAATCCAATCTCTTACAATAGGGAATATCACAAAGGAGAACACTTTTCTTATTTCCTTTTTCTGGTTTCAAACAACACAAAGTTTGACCGGAGCTTGGCAAATTGTACAATCGGATGTTATGTACGGATATTATTTTGAAGAGTTGTCTCTCTACTCCTAAAAATATTCAACGAGATAGTATCCATGAAAAGTTAAGCTGCTGGCAACAAAAAAACCGAACGTATGTATTGAAAAGGTTTTCGGTAAGAAGTGTTTCGAGGGAGTCATGGCTAACTTATCGAGAATCATATGAAAGTTGTGAAACTTTTGAGAATGGGCGAATTGGAGAAAGTACTAACTTTTCATGATGATCGATCTACAAGCTTGTCTTAACTCCTTGAGTCGCGAGAAATGCAAAATGGGATTCAAAAACGAGTTGAGGTACATCATCGAGGCGGTGACTTCCCAAGCGATCATGTACGCCTTGGATCGACCATCGATAGCAATGGCTATGACGACGACCACAAATGGAACGTAACACATAAAGAGAGCTGAAGTAATCATCATTAGTGTGGCCAAAACTCTTCTGTGTGAAGAAACGCCTGGTTGGTTCCCCTGTGTTGAAACTCTTGCAGCTTGTGCTTGAATACGACTCAGCTCATTTAACGATTTGAAATAGCACAGAAGAATGATAAAGAGGAACACACACAAGAAGAAAGCCCCGAATCCCATGTACTTGGGACTTGTGGCGTGGAAACGGGAGACTGTGATACAACCAGCACAGACCACGGAGAAGGCCAAATACTGTAATACCACTTTGTTGGTAACTACATTAGAATAAGTAGTACGTAAAGATATAGCGAGATATCTGTCAACACTGATGGCCGTCACGATGAAGAAAGAAGGACTGCAAATAAGGTGGGCAACAACATTTCCTGTTTGCAAGAAAATGCAGTAGGAATCGAAGTAAGAAAGGAAGAATGTCACCTTCCTTGCAATATACAACGGCTGCACCAGAATCCCAACACCGACATCTGTAAAGGCTAACGCGCAGATCAGGATGTACGATGGTCGACGTAGACTTGGCGTCGATAAGATGGAGAGAATGAGAAGCAAGTTGAGAATGGTTGTAGGAATGGCTAACAAACCGTTCATGACACATACTAGAATCCCAGTAGTAAAATCAAAGTACGAGGAGTCTCTGTTATGGGACATGGTCATTTTGGGGCATAGTTCTATGGTGACGTTCATTCTGGACTCTTTGTTCACTACGAGATACAACCACAATAGAGTTTCACATACAAATGAACAAAACAAGGAAACTTGGCTTTGAAGTAGGACAAGGTCATGTGATGTGTCACAATGATAAGCGCACAAATGGTCAGTCAAAGCGATGAGTGTAATTAACCAAGATTGAAATGTCTATCATCAATTTTCCTGTAGTTAAACCTATTGACAGCACTCCGCCTGTTTTTTTGTGATAATTGAATCTTTATCTTATGAATATTTTAGTCATAGTAGGCCATTAAGGGATTGCGAAAGAAACAATGGTAGCACTCGTACTGGTATTATATATAAGCCTCTTCATGAGATCAAAGAGAAAAACTCTTGAAGAGACCGGCAGTAAAAGTTACATCATTGACTGCATGTGTGACAAAAGACTTCCTTTATCACGGGAAGAAAAACTCGAGTGAGCATCAAGGAAATGAAACTAAACACTAGCAAAAGATCAAATCGAATAAGCGTGATACAAAATTGACAATTACACAAAACAAACAAAATGGCAAGAATAATGGTATCCAAACTGACAAGAAATCTGACATTGAAACTTGAACGGTAATTTAAAAGTAAAATCCATTACGAAGAAGAAGATTCTTGTTCAACCACTAATAACTAAACGGTAATCATGTTAAGTAGACAACGTTTCCAAACGAGTAAAATCATTACTCAAGCAATTAAGAGTGTTGTCATTAAAATAGGGAAAAAATGTCCGAAATCGCTTGAATTTACACTGCTGTGTTGAAGACACAAATGTAATAACTGGACCCAAATGTAATAAACTTTGGACCCAAGTATAATAAAGATTGGTAATAAATTTTAGTTGACAAAGTCAACAAGTCAATAATGATGGACGCTAATATCAAGAGACAATGCAAACATAATCTGTCACACATAATATGAAACGCCATAAGTCACGTGACCGTGTACATTTCAGCTGGAACCACGGACTGTCTTCGCTTACCGCGCTCTTTATTACATTTACTGGAAATGTAAGTATAGAGAGGAATCAAACAAAAGAACAATACGAAAAGCTCATCTCTAAACATTATTTGAGCGGTGTTTACAATGACTTTCTCTTGCTCAGTCGATCTGGGGCTCTCATCAACGATCACCCTAGTCCTATGCCTGAAGTTTAGTATGATGTACGTTGCTATAGCAACGATAAACAAGATTGAAATCACTGACACTTAAATACTGAGTATTTTGATGAGATCCAGAAAATCCAATAGCATTTCGTATTCATATGATATCATACAAATCATATATCGTCGAATCATGAAATCCTGTGTGTTTTATTTTGAGTAAATCGCAAAAACATTTTTCATCATCGAATTTGCATGTCAGAGTCATTTCCATTTGATTTAATCTGACATAGCTAAACTCAATAGCCAAGCTGGCATATCTTGTTTTACAGAATATGAAAAGTACAAAAACAGTTAGATTTGTTGAGATGGGATTTGAGTACAATGTACAAACGTTTGGTATCATTGTGTAAAGTACAAAATCGTAATGTCTTCAAACTCGTTCCAAACTTGCTATAAAGTTTAATTTCCATGAGAATGGCTGTGTATTTCGTAAACAACAACAACTAATTACGGAATATGAAGCCATGTTTAATAAGATAATTGAATCTGTCATTTTCCATTTAGTAAATCAACTACCAGTAGATAGAAATGGACTCAGTTTTAACTCAATCATCCTCACTTAAAATGTCTTTTATCAGCAGTAACACAAATAAAAACGAGTAAGGGTCCAAGTAATGAACCCTAAGGTACACCCTTCATAACCGTGGGCAAGAAAGAGTGTCTCCGATCATCATTCTTTCAGTTAAATTTAAGCTTTTTAAGATTACAGGCTAAAAGCTGAATATAGTAGTATGTGTGTGTGGTATGAGAAAATTACATCAACTCAGCATGACCTACAGGAGGACTTCACAAAGTCATTGTTTTACCTCAATAATGAAAGACCACACAGAGAGTATTTTTAAGCTTTTGATTGAATGGATTAAATGCACTAATCTTAAAGTTGTAGTCTATGCTTAATTCTGCAGGAAAGTCAATTTGCCACTAAATAGCATTTTTATAATTACAATAGCTCTAGAAAGATTACTCTGAAATATTATTTATATTTTCGAATCTAGTTCATAGTTTTTATATTTTACATTTAGATATTGAGATTTTAGGTTTCATGTCTATTTTAGATTTATGTTAGGACCCTTCTGTAAATCATTTTTACCGGTGAAGTTGGAATCCTCATTAAACATTATTACTATTAATGCTTTCAAGCTCTCCTATTAATTAACACGTAATTCAGTCGCGCGACTGCGAAGTGTGAAAGTCAATAAACGATTTCTCTCTTTGTCTCTAAACACGCAAATGAAATATTTGGCACAAAGAGGATTCCATGTCAAGTCTCCAGCCATGTCAAGTTTCCAGCCATGTCAAGTTTCCAGCCATGTCAAGTTTCCAGCCATGTCAAGTTTCCAGCCATGCCAAGTTTCCAGCCATGTCAAGTTTCCAGCCATGTCAAGTTTCCAGCCATGTCAAGTTTCCAGCCATGCTACGTTTCCAGCCATGTCAAGTTTCCAGTCATGCCAAGTTTCCAGCCATATCAAGTTTCCAGCCATGCCAAGTTTCCAGCCATATCAAGTTTCCAGCCATGTCAAGTTTCCAGCCATGTCAAGTTTCCAGCCATATCAAGTTTCCAGCCATGTCAAGTTTCCAGCCAAGCCATGTTTCCAGCCATGTCAAGTTTCTAGTCATTTTGAGGACTATAAGTCACGATGAACTGTCATGTCGCTAAACTGAGTTTCATTGAAAACAAGTAGCGGTTTTAATGTGTAAAAGTGTTTCATAACTCCCCATTCCATATCTTACGTTTGTACGGTATATCTACGTTTGTACGTTACTGAAGCCACGTAAATCGTTGCGTCACGTTACGGATTGCCTTGTTTATAGAACATCTCAATTCACCGATCCCGCATCCATTGTTCTGCCTCCGTAGTTACTGTTGCTACGTCGGACAAGCTAACATGTTTTTTGATGTACAACCTGATACAGGCACCCGATTGCTGAAATTTGTAAAGGACTTTCTGAGACTGAGTGCATTCTAAAGGAACATCAAGAAATCGTGTGATAATATCTAAAACATCTTCGAATTCGAGTTTTGTTGCTCGGACATTTACTATTCCATTGGGAAAACTATCCATTGTTTAGTGGCCATTCAAGCAAAGCCGGGATCGGTGTATTAACTACAGTTGTATTTGTTTGTAAGAGCTTGATTTGTGGAAATAAACAGTGGACATTTATATCGGATATTTTGCTTTCATTTGACTACTTTTCACAACACAACTTTCTAGTCTAGCACTCATGTTTCATTCATACTTCAACTTTATTCTATATCAGTGCTGAGCGGTCTTTCATTACAATTCGCTCCAGCCTACTTTTCACAACAGTTATGTACATTCAAAGCGCTTCGTGTATTATTTTTTCAAAGAAGGAAAGAAAGGCTCAAAATCGATGTGTAAATAATCACGTATTTTGCCTAACCAAAACTTGCTTTTGTATTCCAATTTTCAACCTCTTACTGCAGCTACTTCTCATTAAGACATAAGCTTTGAAGTGGCGTATTCATTGTCATTGCTTTAGCGTCAACCAAGGAGATACTTGAAAAGCCAAAAGATGTAAAGGAAGTTTATAATGTGAGATTTGAGTTCAACATGAGGTAAATCGAGTGCAATATATCACTTTGGTACTTGATATGGAAAGGTCTAGAGTTTACCCGATAAACTGGGACTAATTTCCTGAGTACATCCATAGCTGAAATTCCCTTTCCCAAGTACAAGAAAAATTACCACTAGGAAATACATACTAAAGAACAAATCAGAAATTCACACAGGAAAGGGAAAGAGGGCTCTCGAAACTAAAATTTTATGAAACCAAGATGGAATTTTGAAATCTTAATTGTGTGGTGTAAAAATCTTTCAAAGCAAAAAATGAAATACTTGAACGCGTAAGTGCCCGTGATCTTTTTAAATTGACTTTCACAGCTCATTATTAAAGAAATATTACATACTAGTCCACAACGTTATTATCTCCGGTATTGACAAAACACATTCTCAAATGCTTAGCATGAAACCAATTCCTTTTCAGTATGATCCCTGTGATAAAAGGACATTGGATGCATGTGGGAAGACACACAGGAACCTCATGTGGAGACAAGAATAACACTCTTATCTTTGTCTCTAAACTACCTTGTGCTATTGCTTGCTGGATATCTTCAGCATCGTCTAGTGTCTGGCGAGGGAAAAACCCAGATAAATGCATACAAAAATCACAATATGAGGAGAATACAAAATATTTTGATAACATCTGGCTGTTTGGTGAAATAAGAGGGGGAGGGGTACAGAAGAAACAGAAGAAAAAAAGGGGCTTTCAACATGCCTGGGCGTCTAGTTCACTGAGAAATCTCCACTAATAGGGTCATTTAGACCAAATAGGATGTGCCTTACATATCATGCACCTTGTATAAACAAGAGACCAAAATACTGAGAGAGTAAAACTCAGTGTTGATGTCCGTGCGATGTTCGTGATGACTAAGGTTATTTCTAGTAACTTCGCTATTGTGCGCAAAAGGCTCTCAAACAATAGAGTTTGATTTTTGATGTGTGCATGGATGGGACCGTTTGCTTTTGGCATTTCAATTCTATTGTTTAAGAGCCTTGCACATGCAATGTCCGTCTTAGATGTGGCCACAGGGTTGTCTACCATAGAGGTGTCCACAAGAGGGGGGTGTCTACCTTACAGAGGTGTCCAGCTTACATGGGTGTCTGCCTTAGATCAATGTCTGGGGTGTCTATCTTACAGAGGTGTCCAGCTTACATGGGTGTCTGCCTTAGATCAATGTCTGGGGTGTCTATCTTACAGAGGTGTCCAGCTTACATGGGTGTCTGCCTTAGATCAATGTCTGGGGTGTCTATCTTACAGAGGTGTCCAGCTTACATGGGTGTCTGCCTTAGATCAATGTCTGGGGTGTCTACCTTACAGAGGTGTCCAGCTTACATGGGTGTCTGCCTTAGATCAATGTCTGGGGTGTCTATCTTACAGAGGTGTCCAGCTTACATGGGTGTCTGCCTTAGATCAATGTCTGGGGTGTCTATCTTACAGAGGTGTCCAGCTTACATGGGTGTCTGCCTTAGATCAATGTCTGGGGTGTCTATCTTACAGAGGTGTCCAGCTTACATGGGTGTCTGCCTTAGATCAATGTCTGGGGTGTCTACCTTACAGAGGTGTCCAGCTTACATGGGTGTCTGCCTTAGAGCAATGTCTGGGGTGTATATCTTACAGAGGTGTCCAGCTTGCTGGGGTGTCTGCCTTAGATCAATGTCTGGGGTGTCTACCTTACAGAGGTGTCCAGCTTACATGGGTGTCTGCCTTAGAGCAATGTCTGGGGTGTCTACCTTACAGAGGTGTCCAGCTTGCTGGGGTGTCTGCCTTAGATCAATGTCTGGGGTGTCTATCTTACAGAGGTGTCCAGCTTACATGGGTGTCTGTCTTAGAGCAATGTCTGGGGTGTCTACCGTACAGAGGTGTCCAGCTTACATGGGTGTCTGCCTTAGAGCAATGTCTGGGGTGTCTATCTTACAGAGGTGTCCAGCTTACATGGGTGTCTGCCTTAGAGCAATGTCTGGGGTGTCTATCTTACAGAGGTGTCCAGCTTACATGGGTGTCTGCCTTAGAGCAATGTCTGGGGTGTCTACCTTAAGAGGGGTCCAGCTTACATGGGTGTCTGCCTTAGAGCAATGTCTGGGGTGTCTACCTTACAGGGGTGTCCAGCTTACATAGGTTTCTGCCTTAGAGCAATGTCTGGGGTGTCTACCTTAAGAGGGGTCCAGCTTACATGGGTGTCTGCCTTAGAGGTGACATTTCTGAGTGAGTCTTGTGACTAACCTACCTCTTCAACATCCAACATTATGTTATCAATGTCCTTTGCAGTAAGGCCATCTTGGATAGCTTTGAGAGCACTGGATCCAGACTTCAGAGTTTCTAGAATCTGAAAGGAAAGTACCTTGAAGTTATATCTAGAACTTTCTTCCTTGGCACAAGCATTTTTCCTCGGAGTTTTCCAGTCTTTGGCCCCTCCTGTCCCCACCCCACCCATTAAAAATGAACAATGTTCTCTCTGATAGTCACAGCTGTGGCTTTTTTTTGTACATTAGAAATGACAAACAGAATAACAGTTGTAGAATGGGTCTAAGGCCCTGATCAAATGAGAATGCAAGTCAATGCAAGTTTTGACTTGTGTCTCATTTGACCACTAACTTGCATGGACTTGCGGTAAATTACTTGCATTGACTTGTGAGGACTTTCGAGCACTTTGAGTGTGTTCAAATTTCATTGCAAACTGATGCAAGTTTTGGCTCATTTGAATAGTCACTGTACTAAACTTTGCAAGATTTTTGTTTGTTTTTTGTTTGTTTTGTTTTTGTTTTAGTCTGAATTCCTGCACAATTTCTTATCCTACAAATAATTCAGATGCAAGCAAAACTGGATTTTCTGTCCATCAAACAGCTGATTTTCATAGAGAGTTTAAGAAAAACTTGCATTGACTTGTGTGGTCAGTGGTGTTCAAACAAGACAAGCAAGTCGCAAGTCAAAACTTGTGCTGACTTGCATCTCTTTCGATCGGGGCCTAAGTATTCTGATTAAAACCTTTATGTTAAGGGGATGAAAAATATTACACAAACTTGATTTACATATTAAAAAAGAGCTACAAAGCAAACCCTTGTCGCACTGGTAAATAGCAAAATCTCTTTTATGTTATGTCATGCATGTACATACTGTGATGATAGAAGCTTGATAATAATAATAATAATAGTTAATAATAATAATAATAATAATTAATAATGTTTACCATTTTGTCAGTGTCTGCTTGTTGTATTCTGTGCAGAAGTTCTTCTAATGTATGCAGACTACCATATGTTCTGTCAAGAGTTTTTTGCAGAACTGACTTCTTTCTCAATTCAGCAATAGCCTGGGAAAAGAAATGAATGAATGAACAGGAAGATAATGAAAGGACTAGATATATATGGGATATATATTTGAGAGAAATGAACAATCGATGATAAAAATCTGCAATAAAATATTTGAAATCATTACGACGCTTCGACGTTACCTGAACGTCATTATCAAGTGCATAAAAATAAAAATTGTGAAAATGAACAATCGAATGGAAAAAGTGAGAAAATAATGGTGATATATGATTAGAAAATAATGAGTGATATTATAAGTTCATTGATGATGAAATATTAAGGTATTTGAGGTCTGAATGAAAAGGAAAAAATCAAAATACTTACAGATTTTTTGAGTCCTTTTCTAGAACATTCTCTTGCTCTTTCATCACATCTGTTGTTGTAAATAGAAATAGACATGAATGCTTGTAAAGTTTGGCATGGGTGGCGTAGTGGTTAAGCCACTCGCCTCTCACCACTGTGGTCTGGGTTCAAGTCCCAGCTCGAGAGCCTGGATCATATTTGAGTTGTGTTTGTTTGATGTGTTATTTTCTCCCTTGCCACGAGGGTTTTTCTCAGGATTCTCTAGTTTTTCCTCTCTCAAGTATAATCAACATGTGAGTTGAGTGTCGTGTGGTAGAATAGTTGAATGTAATGACAGTGTGTGTGAGTGACAGCAGGCCTACATCAGCTGAATGGTTGCCAATTAGCCAAGCCTGCTTAAACAAATAAAGCATTTATTTATATTATTTATTATGAGCTTTTAAAAGCCCCTTTAAGTATATTCAACTGATGAGTGTCTTTTACATACCTTTCACAATTATTTGATAGCTTATTGGATTGTAATGTCAGTGAGGCTATTGTTTTCTTTAACCTAAATCAACAAAAAGACAAAGCAAAACTAACAAAATTGGAATCAAAAGCTAGTGAAAATGTAAGAAAAGTTTAATGGATGAATGAATGGATGAATAAATGAATGAATGAATGAAATGGATGCATGAATAGATGAATGAATAAATGGATGAGTGAAAGAATGGATGGACGGATCAATGAATGGATGAATGAATGAATGAATGAATGAATGAATGAATGAATGAATGAATGAATGAATGAATGAATGAATGAATGAATGAATGAATGAATGAATGAATGAATGAATGAATGGATGGATGGATGGATGGATGGATGGATGGATGGATGAATGAATGAGTGAATGAATGAATGAATGAGTGAATAGATCAACCTTGTTTCCAGGGCTCTTTCCCTTCATTTGGTTGTGAATAGATAAATGAATGAATGAATGAATGTATGAACAAATGGATGAACAAATGAATGAATGAATGAATAGAAAGTAGACAGGGGAATAGGAGGAGTGAATGGGAGAACAAGGTAGGAACAGAAGAATTTTATTACTGGATATATGAACAGAACACAGAAAAAATATAAAGTTAACTTTTGGTACTTACATCAATAAAGGTTTTGCACCATCACGTGATGGAAGCCATGACAGGAGGCACAACAATAAAGTCTTTTCCCCCTGGGAAACTGAACTCTTTCAAACTAGATTCCAGATTAATCCAGACTCTATTGTTCCTGCCTCCTGTCATGGCTGCCATCATGTGATGGTGCAAAGCCTCTATAACCCAGTAAATATTTTATATTTTATGTACTCAGTGGAAGTTGAATAAATAAATAAATAAATAAATAAATAAATAAATAAATAAATAAATAAATAAATAAATAAATAAATAAATAAATAAATAAATAAATAAATAAATAAATAAATAAATAAATAAATAAATAAATAAATAAATAAATAAATAAATAAATAAATAAATAAATAAATAAATAAATAAATAAATAAATAAATAAATAAATAAATAAATAAATAAATAAATAAATAAATAAATAAATAAATAAATAAATAAATAAATAAATAAATAAATAAATAAATGGGATCTTGACTAACCTTAGAATTCCAAGATCCTTTTCATTAACATTGTAAACTTTAATCTCATTTTTATGGACAAATTTAACAACCTATCAATAATTATTTATAAATAAATAAATAAATAAATAAATGGGATCTTGACTAACCTTAGAATTCCAAGATCCTTTTCATTAACATTGTAAACTTTAATCTCATTTTTATGGACAAATTTAACAACCTACAGCAAAGTAAATATTGTTAAACATTTAAGCATTTCATTTCCTTCTGACTCTCTTTTTGGGTGTCTGATATTGAAGACACTAATCCCAGGAGGGACCCTGATCAGAGAAGGAGGGACCCTGATCAGAGAAGGAGGGACCCTGATCAGAGAAGGAGGGACCCTGATCAGAGAAGGAGGGACCCTGATCAGAGAAGGAGGGACCCTGATCAGAGAAGGAGGGACCCTGATCAGAGAAGGAGGGACCCTGATCAGAGAAGGGCAGTGATGCTCATCATACCTTTTAGGGGTCAAAATCACCTATCTGGTCCCTTTTAGGGAGTCTCAAATTATTATTTTCACTATTAGAGTGTTTTTCAGTAAATAAGATACCCAAGATATGAATTACAGCTACAGCTCAGTGGCATAGCTACTTAAAATGCATATACTTCCAGGTACCTTTTAGGGATCATTTTCAAAATCTCCAACAAGCATCCCCACCCTTCTTTATATAGGATTCCCAAAATAAATGAGAAGGCCAACACTTTAGCACTGTTTTATGCAACCATTAGGCCTGCAACAAATATTACCTTTTCCCCATCTTGAGTTACATGGATGACAACTGTTTTATTTCTTTGTAGATGTGATATAACTAAATCCAAATCTCTATCAGATAAGGTGATTCCATCTCTACGACACCTTGTTTTCAAAACATTCCAGGGTACTATGTAATCAGTTGCTTCATGTTCTACAGTCTTGGTGTGTGATTGAAGAACTAATTGAGCTTTTTCCTTTGAAAGAAATAATCACATTTAGAATCTGTACATGACTCTACAAAGTTTTCTTTTATCTTTTCTGTTCTTGCTTACCAGTATTATTCAAGGAATGTAAAATATGTGTGTGTATGTCTCTGTACTGTGATATAAACACAACAGGACATGTAGAGCAAAAGAAAAGCAAGCTTAGTAAGACAAAGTTCTGAGTGTTTTAATCTTGCTCTTTGGATGCTCTGCATCTTCCAGAGTGTTTATATCACATTATCAAACTCATTAACAATTCATTAGAAAACACAATGGAAATCACTACCGTAACGTAGATCTTTATATCGGATAAAGATTTTTGTTCATTTGCATAAACTTTAACTTGGATTTGCTAAGCCAAAAGTAGTCAAACTTGGAAAATTCTGGTCCAATATGATAATTGACAACTAGACGTTTGATAAGTAATATAAAGAACTCGAGAGCGTGTTATATCGGGTCTAAAGATCCTCGCCTTCGGCTCGGATCTTTATCCACCGATATAACGCTCTCTCGTTCTTTATACATTACGTACAGAGACATAAGTGATTGTTTTTTGCTATTATGAAATATTTTCAATATTTTTGTATAAGCCATGTATGTGTTAGTCAGCCAATCAGAACATGTGTTATATCTCAAATATTCTATGAAGTGTTTTATTGAAATGTTTCAACTAATCAGAGCATGTGTTTAGGTACATCATCTGTGCATATGTACTGTACTCACACACTGTTCTCAGCCAATCAGAGCAAGTGTAATATACCAACTATTATATATCAATGTACATAACACATGGTGAAGTCCCTAAGCTCAGACATCTCTACAGGACAAAATATCTAGTTGGACAGTACCCCTCCCCTCCCCCCTTTCCAGCTGAACTGCATTGTGTATGGAGGGTTTTTTACATCTTTTAAGGAGAATAACAGACAGTAGACAGCCCCAGAAATGTACAAACTTATGTGTACAAACCTTCAACCTGTCTGTAACAACCATCAACAAACCATCCTCCACAGTTCTTTTCAAGTCACTTCCCCAAAGTAAATTCCCGACTGTCCAAGAAGCAGTTCTCTTAGCAATATCAAAACCCCAAGAAATCCAACCATTATTTGAAGTATTAGCTAGATTATCAAAGGCTTCAAAGTCTTCTGTTTTAAGCATTTCTGTCAAAACAGTCCCAAGGCCCAAAGGATACAACCCATTCCTAGAAAATCGTTGACGTAAAGTCTTGAAGTCTACACATAGTTCATCGTGATGATGGCAACTTTCTAGAATTATTTTACGCCAGAATTGTAGCTTACTGTCCCAGTGTTTTGGATTTACATGTCTGTGTTCTGGGAATGCAGAAAACATAAAGTTCATGCGGTCATCGTCTTGCCATTCAGAAGTAAAATAGTTTTCTTTGGCCGCCATTTTGTAAATTTGTTCCCAGTCTACTGTTGTCCGTCTAATAACCACAGGAAGCCCAGTTTTTCGGGTCCAGTGGCGGTCTTAAATTCCGTAGAAAAAATAAAACTGAACATAGATTTTTAATGAAATTTTGTTCCATTACTAACTAAGTTTTACTGATTCCAAAAATCAAATATAAAAGGGGGGGGGTCACCGTGTTCGTTTTTGCGCTAGATGGCGGCAATTTTTATAAGCATTTTCGAGGCGGTGCGCCAGCAATTTCGAAAACGGAAAATCGAACAAAAAGCACTCACCTTTTGCATCAAGTCATCGTCAGCACTGAAATGTTGAAGTCATTCTATCTTTTACACATCGAACAAAAAGCAAAACCTCAAACATTTGCATGAAAATTTAACTATTGTAAAAAATTAGAGATATTTCGACACCAGTACATACCGTGATATAGGCAACACTAAAAGAGATACCGGTTTTTTTCCTTACTTTGTCGTCTAAATTTGCCCTAGTTTTTAGCGAGCTGTAGCGCAAAAACGAACACGGTGGTCTATTGATAATTTTATTATATCAAATCAACAAGAGTAAGGTAACCTATCAGAAATTTCAATTTTAACAAAAATCAATGTTCCATTTTCGAGTTATTCTTAAATTCTTACCGTAGAAAGCTGTTTTCAGGCTAATATCAGGGAAGTTCAACTCCCTTATGTGTTTCTGGCACGACTTTATCACGCAGATAACTATTGAAAACGGCTGGAAAGGCCATTCGTTTTGCTCTCAGATTGTTAAGAAAAGACTAAATTTATCTCTGAAAATTGAATCTTGAGAACAAAATTGGTTTTTATAGCGAAATGAGCAATATTATGAAAATACCCGTACGGACAAATACTGGAGTCGTGACGGTAAATTGTATATATTTCAAAGCAAATTGTCACAAGCATGCCTCTTTTGGTATATTTAGTTAAAATAAACATATATAATTAAGATATGATGGTAAAATTGGATAATATTTTAAGATCTTTCGAACCAGAGTTTATTTCTCTAATCCATAACATTACTGATATTTAAGGTTCATTATCTCCGTTAAATGCCTGGTGACGCCCACTTTTCTTGCCGGATTTGAACAACCCTTGGAAGGGTTAAAACAGGCCAAGCGTTCATTTTGCATCAAAATGAGTTTTTGATTAGAGGGCTCCGTCCTTAACACGAGTACAATGAAAAGAGCACGTCATGAGAGTGGGTTTTATAAAACTCAAAAATTTACTTCAGAGCGACAGAGGCGATGTTTATGTAGACAAGTTCTTGGTACTTTTGAAGTCGAAAAGATTGTTGCCAAAAAGTACACAAACGGAAGTCCACAGTACTACGTGAAATGGAGCGGATTTTTGCCTGAAAGAAGCATTTGAGAGCAACAAAGTTCCATTGCTGACTTCCGACACCATCGTCATCCGTCACGACGTGATTCGAGCAATGTTTCCAGGACTACCAAGCGATCTTAGACGATCTGGCTACAATGCTTCAAAAGAGGAATTTATAGATGTTGGCCTCGAGTCATCTCTGAGTGGGCAGTTATACGAGCTCATTTTCAACAGCGCAGAGGTTTAACTACCTTCCACCAATCAAAACGGTACAAGTATTTTGTAATTTCGTTGCCTTCACGAGGAACAGATATATTGAAAAACCCGAACTTGGTGTGTGGTAGAGGGGGTTTGACCAGGCGAGCGGGAAAACTGTGATGCAGTTCATAATGGACAAACAGCAACCAAGAGGCCCAACCCGGTCTCTTCATGGTACCGTGATAGTTAAACAAAGTAAATAAGTCCACTGCTAACGGCCACCCAGGTCTAGTTAAAACAATCAGACCATTTCTTTCAATGTGATCTGTACAGTGAATTCCTCTGGCAGTAAAGTGATCCAGGAAGTCTGATTTCTTCATTTTCATAAATTGTTCACCGCATATCCCTATATCAACGTCATAATCCCAAGGAAGAGGCCCTTGGACTCGAAGTGCACCAAACACCGAACCATACATCAACCAGTGATCTATTTCGAGTTTGCTGAGGACTGTATGAACTTCGTAAGTTAAGTTTAAAAGCTGCGTCATTTCCAAGTCCGAATGGCTACATTTTACATTTGGGTCACGCACATAGTCCGCATGACATTGTCCAGTGTAGAAAGCATATACAACAAATAGACTCACAAAAGAACAAGCTAGTGATATTAAAAAGTAGCGCAGAGTCCTTGATAAACAAAATCCCGCTACCATTTTTATCGCTCTACCGTGACCAATTCAAATAACACACATGAAGATCGAGCCCATACAAATTTGGCTAGTGAACATTAGCATACTCGATGAAATCTAGGGACTTGATTGGTTCTTTTTAACGACCCGAGGGAATTGTGTCTGCCCAGAGACTCAGCAGGTCCCAAAGGTCGTTAAAAAAATTTGTCACCTTGCTCTCAAGGAATTTATTTTGTTGCCGCCTCTTGTTTTGTGACCGGCGGTCTCTGAGTATCAACTAATTGCATAAAGATAACTCTTATGAAAACTTGTTCACCAAGGCTATTAGGGTTAAAAAATAAAATAAATCAAGATACAAATATTTATAAAGAAATGTACAAAGCCCATTAGTTGAGTAGATGACAACAACAACATACAACAACAACATTAAGTTATTCAACAGCATTAGTTGTAGGGAGAGCCAGAGTAACATACGTTTTCGGACTGGCCCACCCGAGCTAATGACATATAAAGACTAAATAAAGGACATCACAGATACAGTACTTCAAATCATTCACGGTAATCCAGTCTTTCCTTTCGAGAACAGTTTTCTTGTTTGATTTCTAAACTCTTGAATATTATTATTCAATAAAGCTCCAGCCAAGTAAAACATATGGTGCTCGATATATATATTCGTTTGTATGCATTGTTATCTATTGTCGAGGGGTAGAATTATGTATTCTAATGTATTCTATCCTTTTGTATTCTATTGTATTGTCGTTCTATAGAATTCAGCATATCTATTGTTTGAACAAAAGAAATTCCGATGGACGATATATCGTGCATGGTATAAAGTAAAAATTTAAAGTTTTTCATAATACTAGCACTTACTTAACCAAATCTTTCTTAGCATACTCAAGGCCTGCAAGATCTAGTAACATGATGTGCAACATTTTGAGGGCTAGTTGGATCATGAGAATGTTGACCATTGATGTGAAAGTACTATGAAAATGCTGCAGTGCTGGCATAATAGCCCTCTTGAACCTAGAATCTTGCTGCGCTAAGTTACACCGAATATACTCAACTTTGAAATTTTATTTCAGTACCTTAGAAAGCTTCAATTGAATCGGCGCTTGGACAGTTTATTGCAAATATACTAAAGTTCTACTCACCAAAGGGAGAAAACAGTTGACCGAGAGATTTTTCTTTAGGAGCACTAAACGCTTTGTGTATAAATTTTGATAAAATTTCGCCCAATTTCATGTCTAAATGGACGTATGCTGACGGAGATCCAAAGCACTTTCTCACGTTCAACTTCGTAGAGAAATAGTCTGATATATGAACAACATTTGGACAGTCGAAGAGTTGTCATGCTGCTTTGCTTTTAAAATTATGGAATCGAAGACTAGAAATTGTGATTTTTGGGGTTAAAAAATTGCGCCTCGAATAATTCAAAATCTGTCTATACGAATTTCTCCAAAATTCGTATGTCGCTAGGCAAAGTCCTAAATATGAACGTCTTGTGTGTCATTTTAAAAGTTTAGGTCGAAAAACGCGTAAAATTGCTTGGAATCTAAAACGGTGACGTCATCGTTTCGTCGCTATGGTAACCCTGATGTAAACAAAACACACACCAATAAATATTTCAGTCTTTATGTAGTAAGTGGACGAAAGGTCATAACTGTGGGTGCTTTCATGTAAGAACTACAGCCGTTTCAAGTTGACCGGTCAAGCACTAGAAAAATTGTAGTAAGCCTCCTTAAAATAATCATGGAAATTTATTGATCCCTCTTCAATCGACTAGATTTTGATTGGTTCTTCTATCTCCCTGGGGAATTGGGACAAATTGATGGAGTAAAACAATGCAGACAAGCTCGATGTTCCTGAAAACTTATTCTTTTATTTTCTCTTTCTACTTATTTACAAAACAGCTATTTTTTAATAGCTGGTTCATTTCTTTCCCTGGGGAGTATTAGCATTACAGTGAAACTTCGCCGAATAGACTACCCCGATTAGTCATTAAAATTATTAAGTGTCTAGGTAGCGCAGCGGTCTAAGGTGATATCTAAAGGTATGGATTAGGGTCCAGTGAAAGATTGTTGTGTTCCACGAGACTTTATTGTGTTCTGCATTTGAAAGATTGTTGTGTCCCATAAAACTTTGTTGTCTTTTCAAAGGAATTTTGCATTGTGTTTTGCCCCTTTGGGCCAGCGTACCCCAAGAATGATGGACGGATCAGAAAAGACCACAATCTCACTGATGCTGGAGGTCGCGATGCAACGATTTCGCTGTAAAGGAGCATGGTGGTGTGTGGTGTGGTGATTTCCCGCCACAAATACAACCACAGCCTTCCCGGCCCAAAAACGATTGATGAAAAACGTTTATATTTGAGAAAAGCTTTCACCGTCGTCCAAAAGAGGGATGCGTCCGCACCCAACGCACCTCCCCTGGATCCGCCACTGTGACTAGTTTGTATTCCATCTACGAGAATTTCTATGATCGGTACCGCTATTGTCTGGGGTCCCTGTGTTCTAATTTGCATGAAAAAGTTCAAGTTATGTATTTCAAATGTGAAATACAAAGGATACGGAAAAACTCTATTGGGCACAACTACAAATTGTTCCACACTTTAAACTGCCAATTTTGTTGGGTCATATATGTCATCACCTGCATTGTGTGCAAGAAACAATACATAGGGAACATCGAAACACCTCGATACGACTCAACAATCATAGAAACCAATTTCAAAAACAAACTTGAGACTTTTGAACTCGCCGACCATTTTTATTTGTAGCCAAAAGGTGACTTCGCGAAGGACATTCACTGAACACCAATAGAACAAATCAGGAAGAATATGGACGACCAGAAAAAGAAAACAGTCCTTAAAAACGAGAACGTTTTTGGATTTCGAAAATGAAATCCATTCAACCTTTCGGCTTAAATAAGACTAGGCTAGGGCTTGGTACCTAACCCACTGTTCACTTTGGTATTTTCTTAGGGTTAAGGCCCGGACACACGCTGCACTGAACTAAATTTTTCCCGAAACATTTGCTGAAACATCGCGTGCAACACGGTTGCACCGTGTGTCCACCACTGAAACATCTCGTGCAATGGTGCGCGCAGCAGTTCTGAACAGTAGCAGAAGTAGAATTCGATCCTACTTCTACGGCTATTGCGCGCAACGTTTCGCGAAACATTGAATAGGTGCGCGTGCGCAGTCGTGCTGCTGACATCAGAACTGTGCTCCGTTCTCTAGTAAAGCACAGCTTTCAGCCAATCAGAGCGCGCGTATCGACAAGGGTATATAAAAATTAGAGTGCACGCCATATATCCGTGAAATAGAACTTAATGTGTCTTATTGCACTATTATGTACAAACTAGTTGATATCACTGAAACAGAACAGTGCAAATGACAATAGCAAGGTATCTAGTGGTCTTTGTCTTTCTTTGTGTAGTTTATGCCTGAGTGAATTCTTAGTTATCGGATAACAAAATAGTTGATAACTAAATACAATTATGCGCTAAATAGTTAGTAGTTGTTTCACGGATATTTGGCATGCACTCTGTATAAAAGGGGAACTTTTTCCCCAAAAAATTGGTACATAAAACTTGTATGAGTACCCCCCTCCCCACCCCAATGCTCCCTCTGCTAGAAATGTAACAACAATACATCAATATGTTGTCTTACAAGAAGATACAAAAACTGATTATTTATTGAAAAATTTGTTCTATAAACAGTTTACATCATTAGTTATAACCAAAGACAATGAAAATACAGCTTTCACTTCTTTCCCAGTGACATTTTGTCTCATCTATTTTGAAATATATAAGGATTCATTTCAGTTGTCTTCTCTCAAGTCATATCAAATACTTGTTAATTTTAATACCAAAATTTTAGCCTAAAGTAGCATGGTGCAGTATATGTAAAGCCTGATTCCTACTTGTAACAAATGATCGCAAGTTATTTTAAAGTTTCAGTATGACAGGGAAATGACACAGACACTGCATAGCAGCAAGTTTGAATGTTTTTGTAGACATCCAAGCATTGAGAAAGCCAGAGCATGTGTCAGACCATCTGATAGTCATACATAAATTATTCTATACATAAACTATTCTATACAAGTTCAGTGTTGTGTCTTTATTTAGAAAACAAAAACAAGTGCTGATAATGAGTAGTTGATGAGTTCATGCATTGCTGAGCAAACTAAGCATGGTAAAGAGATAGTACACTAATAGGCTTTTGCAGCTGAGGTCATGTGACCTTATCTCCCCTAAGTCAAGCAGCTTTGTTAAATTGAAATCCAGAAATGGAAAGAGCAACTCAAAATTAGTAAAAGGTTTAAATTTTCAGGTCATGAGATGTCATACAAACATAATGATGGCTTGGTCAAGTTTAGATGTTTTCTTAAGATTCGTTTGGAAAAAAGCACTGGAGAGCATGGTGTTGCTCTCCAGTGCATTTTTCCAAACAAATCTTAGGAAATTATCCAACATTATATTTGCTGTCATCTTTCATGTTGTTTCTTTATTGAGTTAAAACTTTGCACTTTTACTAATTTTGAGGTACTCTTTCCATTTCTGGATTTCAAATTAACAAAGCTGCTTGATTTAGGGGAGATAAGACCATTAATGACCTCTAGCTGCAAAAGGCCTTTTAAACCTGATTTACGTGACAATGTTTTATGACACAACGCTCCTAACTCTGGGCAGAAGGACCCCATAATTTTTGGCTTGGCACCCATGCATGATTATCATATGGATAGAAAATTTGTTGGCCTTAAAGGGGGGTCATACCCAAAATAACCAGTCAGTGTACCAATGCAAGGTTTAGGGATACCATACCATAAAAGGTTGTCATGTAAATCAGGCTAAGCCTTGTCACAGCCATAATGAATGCTGTCTTCATCACTTGAGTCTCATACTGAACCTTGGCGTATCATATGCTGTAAGCATGAATCAGGCTTTGATAATGACTAAACTTTACATTAAGCTCAGTTCTTTAGGGACCAACGCTTCAAACAACAATCTTGAGAAGCAGAAACCAAATTGTTGTTGTCTAACCATGTGATACCAGTGACTGGACTCTGAGGATGAGCAACTGTAAACATAGAAAACACTTTTAGGTCAACAACACACACTCTTTATTGTACTTCTTTTACATGTCTTTTCCCTTTTCCTTTCTCCTTCAGCACTGGTCAATATTCCTGGAACACTTCACTGTATGAGCTCCCTCTTGACCCCACCCAATGTTGGTTGACCCCACCCGATACTGGTTGATCACACTCAGTATTGGTTCATCCCACCCAATGTTGGTCCACACTGCCCCATGTTGGTCCACCCCATCCAATGTTGGTCCACCCCATCCAATGTTCAACTCCACTCAATGTCAATCAATCCTACTCATGTTGGTCTGCAGTGGTGCTGTCTTTTGAGAGCTTCCCAGCATTAGCTGGGGAGTAGGGTGGTCAAATGTTGTCTTGTACTGTAACATCCTTTTGCCTTCCCAGAGTTAAGATATTGATGTACTTACATTTGATAGGAATGGCAGACTTTTTAGGCTCTGCAACTGTGTGCACAAAAATATGACAATCTAAACCACAAGTGGCCATGTGTTGTGAGTCAGGTGACCACGCAAGGCCAAAGATACGACCAGTGTGACCATACCATTCACCAAGGTCCTGAATAAAAAAAGAAATGTGATAACTTATTTGATTTTGCTGGGAAAAAGTTCTGTGAGCCTTTTAACCCCCTTGAATTGAATGTCTGTATTGCCTAATAATAATAATAATATGTATTTATATAGCGCATATTCAACGTATGTTTTCACATGTGCTAAATATTAAACTTAAGATAAAAAAATAAAAACTATTGCCTAACTATTGCCTAACACCTTGCTTACTGAACTACAGAGTAATGCACCTAGATAAATACTTACTTAAACTATATTTTTACTTGAATTTGTAAAGTAGCTACAGAGCTAAGAAATATATAAATGAATGAAAGAAAGAAAGAAAGAAAGAAAGAAAGAAAGAGAGTATGAATGAATGAATGAACGAATGAATAAACCAAATGAATGAATAAATGAATAATCTTTTTTTGAATAGCATATCCAAGTGGTTCTTCATCTGCTGGCACTTCAAGACCTGCTGACCTGTTAGCTGATGCCACTCTTTGTCTGCATCACATACTCCAAATCATGCTGTAAACTCCATACTTCCATGCCTGGAATGTCACTACATACAGTGTATATAAATGAGTGATAAAACCCTTACCTTGTAGTCTGAGGTTTTTAATGCATAACTCTTCTTGTTGTCACCACAAACTCCCAAGAAAGCACCATCTGGGGAGTAGGCAACATGAAGTACATTGCCTGATCCAGCTTCTACAGTCTTTTTCTCTGTAAGGACATCCCCATCCAACTCATAAATGTAGACACGATTTTCCTATAAACAGCATGAGAATGTAAAAAGAATTATTCGGTAATAGCTTTCATTCACCATACTATTAACTATAAAAGGTGCCATGATGGTTTACAGCCAATCAGAAAGCAGGGAAGCTGTTGTATATTTGGCAGTATTCAACTGTCTCTTCCTATAATGGTAACTGGCTGTATTTTCTCTGGTGTGGGATAAAATAGTTTGAAACATTTATAATTGGCATAAAATCTCTAGGATGTGCTGATCTTTTAAAACTGGTAATCTTGTTCTAATGATTGCACCTTTTGACCCCATAGTTAAATTTGCATTACAATATGAAAAACATTGAATGGTGTCTGTCAAGAATATAACATATTAATGAAACAACCAATAATAATAATAATATAATAATAATGTTTGTTTATTCCATCTTTGGCAGTATAAACTGAATTACAGACTAATACACCTACAGTTTTTGAACCAACAGCGACTTCCGTCTGTCCTGGGTGCACAGAAACACTGGAAGTCTCAAAGTGAACCTTGAGCTTGGAAACAATGTGTTTGTTGCGAATGGTAAGAATCTGAAAAATATTGCAAGAGGATAATTGATATTATTTATTGATTAAAGATCCAGTAATGAAATAAAAAAAGCTTTTGAAACAATAGAAAAGAGAAACAAATGAATGAATGAATATGAATAAATGAATGAAAAGTGTATGAAGAAAAATAATAAATGAATAAATGAATGAATGAGTCAATAAAAAAAGATTATTAAATGAATGGATGAATAGTTGAGAGAGCAATAGGTGAGGGATAGATGAAAACACCAATTTATGGTTTTTACCTCCTTTTCTAAAGTCACTAAAATAAGTCCATCTTTTCCAATACATAAACTCTTTGGCTGTCCACCTAATTTCACTACATCATTCCTAAGAACAGAACAAATTAATCTATTAATATCAGTAGAAACACAATATAAGAGCAGTATTTGGCCGTGTTTCATATTTTTTCACCTGTAATTCATAGTTCCACTCCAACAATAGCAAACAAAAACAGACATCCAATCTGAGTCCATAGCCAGATTTCCCAATGGAATAATTTATGTCAGACAAACAAGATCTTTAGATCTGACTGACTTTTGTAACATTTTGACAATTTCCCTGACCAAATTCCCTGACAATTCACTGACCTTGCAAAATTTCAGGAATTCCCTGACTTTTCAAGGTTGCTGGGAATTAACCCTGTTATTCTTCTGCAGTTTCTTACAAAATGTGTTGGATTTTCCAACATAGCAACAGTAACTAAGGAGTTGTGGAACCATGAATTTATGATTGGTACAATTACTGTATTGTCATTGGTTACTTGCTAAAACAATAGCTTGTATACTAGTACAGTATGCTCATTCATCCATCCATTAATTCACTCAATCATGTATTTATCAACTCATACCCAAACTCCTGGGTTTCCAGGCTTGTAAATCGAACAGTGTCATCAATAGCACAGCTGATCAATGTATTACCATCCACAGCAAGGAACCTGATTTCACTGGTGTGACCTTTACCAGTGAATATTTCACTATGACCACTATTTACATCCCAGGCAACTAGTCATGGTTAAGAGATATAAAATCAATATTATTTATTGTATGAATATCATGAAGCATCACCTGATGCATATCGCTCTAACACTGATGGTTGATGACAAGGATTTAATGATGGTGAAAGTGATATATAATGGTGATGGTGATGTTACATAATGATTAAGGCAGTCCTAGTATAAGTGGATGGTAAAGATAATTCATGTATTATGATGATGATGAGAATGACAGTATTAAACAAAATATGATGAAGATGACAAAGTAGATCCAAAGCCCTCATGAATTCAACATGATTCTCATAATGAAATCATAATCAATTATTGGAAAGTTTCTCTTTAGCAAGTACATTGAGTAAAGGATACCTATGCGACCATCAAAGCTGGCAGAGTAGATTTTCTGCCTTTCAGGGCAGTTAGTGACAGCAGTGATATTTTGGAAGTGACCCTGAAAAGAGATTATTTTTATATTCCTTACCGCCATTTTTGATGAATCACGACTACCTAGACATCAACATTGTAGATTCTCTACCTCTCCATAAATGCACATTTTATCGATTGCTATCAATTGCCATAATTTAAAAGATGCTTTTTTGAATTTTGGAAGTTAGGAAAGGTTTATTTCAGTGGGTTTTGAGTCTTTCGAAAAATGATTTACAACCGTGTAATGCAAAGTGCAATCTACAATGTTGATGTCTAGGTAGTCGGGTTTCATTGAAAACGGCGGTAAAGATACAAACAGTGTAGGCAAAGAAAGAAAGAAAGGAAAAAACAACAACCAAACAAACAAACAAAAAGGTAAGCAAATAAACAAGCAAACATACATGCAAATAAACAAACAAACATGGTGTAAACTATTTTATAAATAACATACCCATAAGATTCTGGAGGGAGTGTCTGGATTGTTCCTATCCAAGTAGTTTATTGCACCAGACAATGATATAGACAGCATATAATCTCCCATCCACAGGCATCCCACTTGCATGTCTTCCAAATTGGAACCAAATTTAAAAGTTCTAATAGTATAAGGTTTGTGTCAATCTTAGCAACTGAACCAGTAGTCATATAAATGGACAAATGTTAAGTGTGATTATAGTATTAGGGAGTTAAGTTAACTCCATATAGTACTTACGTTGTAACTGTCCTATCAGCAACATTCCAGATTTTGCAGGTTTTGTCAGCTGAGGCAGTTAGAATTTCAGTGCTGTCTGGACTCCATGATACCTTAAATTGACACAAATTTTTAAAGTTGTAAAATTATATTGTAAAGTGCCATTGAGCTAACGGAAATGGCACTATAGAAATATTTATTTATTATTTATTATTATTATTATTATTTATAACAAATTGGATATTTTCTTTCATCAAAAACTCAAACCATTCTACTGTCACCTCTTTCTTGATATTTACAACCTTTTTCCCTCAAGTTAAATTCCTCACCAATTGGGCCTTTAATCCCAACCCCAGCTAAAAAACTAAGAGATAAATAAAACCTAACCCCAAATCCCAGTATAGAATACCTGAATGGATTGATTTACTCATAATGGAAATTGGTAATCATGAACAATCTGCACCGTACGGTAAGTGGTCGGTAAGGTAATGGTAAGTGGTTGGTAAGTGGTCAGTAAGTGGTTGGTAAGTGGTCGGGAAGGTAATGGTAATTATTGTGGGAAAAATTTAACTACAAGCCATAGTAACATTAACTCTACAACATTAATAGAGCATACCAGCTTGAAGCTATGGACACTGTCCCCATCAACGAAATTCAACAGTCCCGAGGGTGTCCACTATAACAAGAGTTGACTGTAGTTGATGTACATACCCCATAAATACCTCCACCATGAGCCTTGCCACTATCACTCCCAATCTCACCCACAAGATCACCATCCTTTCCATCATAGAGGATCAACTGTAGGGGCAAAATAAACCTTCAAGTCAGACACATGCAAAATATATCTTAGTGACTTTACTAGATTTACCTTTCCATCAGATCCTCCACTTACAAAGTAATCTCCACTTGGCGCATATCGAGCACAATTAACAAAATTGGCATGCTTAAAAGATACAAACAAATTATATATTTTACATATTTAAAATCATTGTTAGACATTTTCAAGTCCATAATTGCAACTTACATCTAAAGAATTCATATAAATCTTTCACAATGCCACATTGGTTATTATCAGGGTTGTCAAGCAGAAGAATGCACTTTTATTAGTAGATTGCACTGATGGTAGATTGCACTGATGGGGGTGGGGGGTGGGGTGCAGTGTCTGGCCCCCTAAAAGACCACAACTGGCTAGCAATATCACTGAAAACCTTAAAGTAACTGGCAATATCACTTGTGGCAAGCTGCCAATATCACACAGTTGGCAAGGGTGGTGTCAGTGGCAGTTTACTGCTCACTTTTCACCGCTGTGGTCTGGGTTTGATTCCTGTCTTGGGCCATATGTGAATTGAGTTTGTTTGATGTGTTGTTCTCTCCTTCGTTTTTCTCTGGGTTCTCCAGTTTTTCCTCCCTCAGCAAAAATCAACATGTGAGTTCAGTGTTGTATGTAGAGTACAATGTACATCAAAAGTAGTGGTAGTGCGATTAGAATGATTGTCACTGAAAAGCCATTTCAGAGGAGTATCATTTGAAATATCTATATTTAATTATTTATTTTTTGACAGCTCTTTTTGATGGCCCTGATTAATAAACCAATTTACAACTGCAAAATCCAAATCCTCAAGAAAGAAATTACACTGTTCCTATCATCAAACATCAGGTTCCTGTTGCACAATCATGCAATTAGCCTCTATACCATGTCTACTAGTACTCACTTTGAGAGCCTTCTTGTATTTAAATGGTGGACCTTCATAAAAGTTGCAGTGAAAGTCTTCACTAGCAGTACAGACACGATAGGGTCTAGTTGTTTTGAAATCTACAGCATTGATGGACTTGACATGCTGGTCAATTTTGCCAACTGTTGATCCACTGTCTACAAGGAAGGCAGCACCATAACTACAGAAATGACATACAGCACATCGTCCAATCAGAGCAGTTCGTAAGATATTTAAGAAACATAAAAATGGCCACACATTTCTGTGCTATAAGGTACTGTGTAATAAATACCAGTAGTTCCTGGGAGGGTTTACAGCCATGTTGGGTGCAATTTATTGCTCTCTCCACATGAATAAATTAATTACATCAGTTATAGCAGCGAACAACTGCACTGTATATGGTAAGTGATTGGTAACTCACTAACCACTCACAGATCACTTCTTGGCAAGTTATCACTTACAGCTCATCAAAAACAGCATTGATGCATAAAAATATCCAGTCACACTACACATCAAACTGTCTCCTAAAATAATTATATTTAATGTGTATAATTCCTTACCTTTCCCTTCCTTCGCCAGCGACAACCATTCGTTTGCTATCTGGAGACCAGGCAATGTCCTTGATTTGTCCAGATATTGGTTGGTATTCATATTTCAAAATGTGTTCTTTCTGGGTTGTGTCCCAAATACGAACCTTTCCAGATGCATCTGTAAAATACATCCAAAATTTGATCATTATAGATTTGTCAACTCTGTCTTACAATCCTTGAAGATAGCCTTTCATGAAATAAATGATATAATGTGTTACATAGAATCTTAAATTATTATTGGCTTGTTATGAAGGTTTTGTGAAATAATTTGGTCAACCAATCAAGAGAAAGTGGTTTGACTAAAGCTACACAACTCCTCTGTTGTAACAAGAACTTTGAGGTAAGCATGACAGCATTTAGTCACTCTGTGAGCACAGCACAAGAATTCCAAGACAAGTGTTGCCCAGCAATGGAGGCTACTAACAACTAACAATCTTGAGTAATTTAGCAAACATGACAACACCAAAATAGGGTGTGAGATCATGAAGATATCACATTAATTATTTTGTTCACTATTTGACTACCATGACGACATTGCAATGCCAAATTCAGAACACCATTTCGCTAGGTTTTACATCCTCTTCTAGACATTGGCAACGTCAACTTGCATCCTGTTTGCTACATCACTCCGCTGTAGGTAAGTTGACATACAGAGTCAAACTTTTTACAGCCAAAAACAGACAGCTACCAACTTCATAGTTAATGAATTTTCATAAGTTTTTGGCTTCTGTGAGAACCTGTCAAGGGTGATTTGATCTCCCTTCTTCCCCAATTTCTAATTGCAATATTGCTGGTTCTCTTACCGCCAGACGCAATGTAAAATCCTGATGGAGAATAAGCAGCTACATAGGTGTCCTTGGCATGCTGGGTGTAGACGTCACAGATTGATGGATTCTGTAATCAGTACAAACAATTGATGTTCAATTAAATGGAATTTCAAATGAAAAAAATGGAAACATTTCAAAATAATAACACTGAATTCAATGAATAATTAGATTTTCAATGAGAGAATTCAATTTTAGTTACATATTCTTTATAATCTATAATTTATTCAAGCAATATAAAACACACTCACAAAAACGTCGAAAATATTTTATAAAAGCAATATAAAATGATCGGCTATACCTTGTGTTCCTAAGTTTGCTCTACATCTTCCATTGTGTTTATATTACAGTACAGTGACATACACATACACATTTTATATTGATTTAATTGCTGCGAGCGAAGCGAGCAACGACACTAATCTTGTCATGCGCGGGATGTTTATAGAGCTCTGAACTCGATTATTTGGTACGTGGATATGGTGAACGATGATTTGTGACGTCATCAAAATATGCTTGGAATGATCGCTAACCACGTGATTGGAGTCTTTGTTTTCTAGCTAAGTTGTCATTGTTATTCAGATTTATCATACCCTGGGAATCCACTGAATCCTGCTTTGTATTCGTGGAAGTGTTCAGCAAGGTCATGAACTGTTTAGTGATATTTCTCAGGAAAGACAATGTCCTTTTATGAGTTTTTCATCGCCGCGTTGTACGCTCGATCGAAGCAAGACGATATAAAGTTGCATTCCAATGTTCTCCTCTTCAAAGAGGTAAAATCTCTTTAGAAAGCCACACGATATTGCTAAAATTTCTGGTGAATCGAAATTTTGCTTTCTTTACGCAGACTACTCAGTAGTTCAGTTAAATCCACATATATTTATGCATTCTCTATATATTACAAGGCAAATTATGTGTTATGTGTGATATTTATCAAGCACTCTTTTAGCTGCCAGTGAGCGATACACATCCTTTCCTAAACAAACTTTAATCAGTTAGTTTTATAATCATTGCTAACACTGTTTGTGATTGTTTGAAAAAGCAATATATTTCAGTGAATAAAATGTACTTGTACATTTCTAAAACTTGTGTTGTCATAGTCTGAGTTAGTTTTATAATCATTGCCAATGCTACAACGGCGTGCAGAACCTGTTGAGACACCCAATTTTGGCCTTAATTAGCCAACCCTGTTTTATGCTCCCCCTTCCCCCCTCTCTCAATGTTGAGTAGGCCGGGGAGATTCCTACTAGGTCCAACACTTGACCCAACCAACATTGTGTCGGGGGGAGGGGGATTCAGAATATATGGCGGTTCCACGACTTACATGGTGGGTATAATATCATAGAATGTCAATTTTAGGGCACAATGTCTCAACTATTCTGCACGCCGTTGTCTGAGACCTATAATATTAAATAACTAGAAAAAATAATGCAATTATTTGGTGATTTTACACTAAACTTGTAGTAGTCAAAGGTAGGCTCTGTATGCTACAATTTCGGGTGACATTGATTTGACCTAACAAAATACTAGCGATAAAAGCCAATTTGGCAATTTCTTGAAATCGTATCAAATAAGGCCAGTATGGAGACTGGTTGGATCGCGTGCTTTTCAAACCCTGTAGAAATTAAGCACAAAGGCTGTTGTCAATGGCAACATGCCATCACGTAAGACTCTGTTAATATTTACTTTTTAAAAGGTCAAATATCTTATTATGCATCAACATTCGTTTTGTGCGATATTAAAATGCCACGTAAATAAATTTGAAACTTCGAAATACTCTCATATTTTCATACCCATGTACCCGTGACTGCGATAGCAGAATAGTATTTTACCACACGGCTCACAGCAAAGCTCATTTCTGCCTAAATTACAACACTATAGCACAGTTTGTACAATCCAGATGCCGACTTACATATGCAAATTGTTAGATGTTGAACTCACGGTCAAAAGATTGACCCCCATAAGAGTCCTAGTTGAAGAAATTTGTGATCGGGCACGTACAGGGGTCAGACGAAGGGTAATTCATGCTCAGTCGAGTGTTTTGATGGACAATTGCCTAAGTATCATTTCCTTTGATGATTGCGACGGTTAACCACGGCCACGGTTAACCATGACGCCCATAAAGAGATACAGTAAATTAGTGTATTTAAACATCGGTTAACCTGGTTAACCGTGTGACGTCACGAGCGGAGTTTTTAAGCTGAAAGCGCAAAAGAAAACTCGATATACAGCCGCTTGATACTGCAAACAAGTTTTATACTACAAGACAGGCCTAATCTTCAGTGTTGCTCTTCTAATGTTATACGTTTTACAGTGATTCTTTAAAATATCGGCGTCATTTATCAACATAATGACGTGACGCTGGAAATTGGTTTAACAGCTCGAAATTGGTTTAACAGCTGACAGGATATATAATTATGAAACCTGTCATACTCTAAAATACATCTTCTAGTTTTGAAACTTTTCACATTTATTATTAGTGTTTTTGTTGTTGTTGTTGTGTTCGAAAGCTTTTTGAAACTAATTTATCGTTCTTGGCCTTGCGTCTATTTCCATTCCTAAAAATGTATTCACAAGCAAATTAGCGCGCGCTTGTGTGATGGTTCTATCAGGCGCGCGGTTTTTCTACGTCTATATTTGAATAGGTAGATAGGTAGACTCACTCCTATGTCTTTTATATCGATTTCCGCACGCTTTTCTATCAGATAGTTAAGTACTATGTCCTATATGCTTTTCATTCGTTGTCCACGGACTGATATGTAGCTCAGACAACGGCGTGCAGAACCTGTTGAGACACTGTCCCAATTTTGGCCTTAATTAGCCAACCCTGTTTTATGCTCCCCCTTCCCCCCTCTCTCAATGTTGAGTAGGCCGGGGAGATTCCTACTAGGTCCAACACTTGACCCAACCAACATTGTGTCGGGGGGAGGGGGATTCAGAATATATGGCGGTTCCACGACTTACATGGTGGGTATAATATCAGAGAATGTCAATTTTAGGGCACAATGTCTCAACTATTCTGCACGCCGTTGTAGCTGTTTGTGATTGTTTGAAAAATTGCTTTAATTTACTCAAAGTGCTAAATATTTTGAACTGTGTGTGTCCGACACTAAACCTGGAGAATTATGTTCTGTAGTTCAATACTGAAGGTCAACTAGCAGTGTTCATCACACAACGCACAGGAGATTTGATATATCAGACAAAGCGGTGTACTTTCGTGAGTTTTAGGGGAACAGTTCTGCTAACGTGGATACACCAGCTGTTTTCTGCTCGCAGCATTTCACTTTCTATTAGAAACGGCTAGTATAAAATATTTTCAACGTTTTTGTGCGAGCCATGTCTCTGTCCTCTGATATAAACATGGTAGGCAGCCAATCAGCGTGCGCGTTGTATTTCAAATATTTTATAAAATGCAATTAAAGATCATTGTGCCATATTTGGCAAAGTTTGTAAAACTGACAAGTTTATTTGTTGAGCGTTTGTATCAAGATCTTTATTTGCCCTTTCAAAGTTCAAACAATGCACCCTTTAGAAAACTGCTGATAAAATACAAAACAAAATTGTCTCTTTCTCTTTGTATTTCCTCGTTCGAGGAATGTCATCCATGCAACATGCAACACCGCGGCCAATGTACAAATTAGCTGGTTGTGTATTTACAGACTTATCCGAAGATCTACAAGTAAAATTACAAACAAAGAAAATAGTACTGCAATGTTTTAGCAGAGTTTTACAGAAATATTCAAAAGATTAACGATTAATGCTCGCTGCTTGAGTTCCACATTTCCGCAGCGCTTCGAGATGCAGATGGCTGACCTACCTCAATGTCCCTGATAAATACACTTTTGCCATTTGTATAGAGAAAGTTCTTGCCTTTAGGATCGCCTTTAATAGCAGTGATAGTACCTCTTTTAACTCTCGGAAGAGAAGGAAAGATTGCCGCTACAAATAAACAGAAAATTCGTATTTGAACGCATTTTTCACTTTGGTAAGCTTAAATGTCACGCAACGATGGAAAAATTCAGACGAGTTTAGCAAAATCTGCTGGAAAGTTTTTAAGTATATCACACAAACAAAAAAGAAGAAGGATCCGTTAATTTGTGAGGATTAGAGTTGGACAACTTACTTTGTTCAAAAGACATGTTTTTCAGAGTTTGAAGAAGATACAGTGCAAATCTTGTTGCTGAAATGGGGAGTCACTCCTCTTTTATACCCAAAGGACACTGCGAACTATATGCCCATATATGGCAAAATGTACGAACTGGGAACTGAGATTTTGATGAGAAACTCAAACAAACTGACGTTGAAAAATCTTTCTTGCTTGAATAATTTAAATACGTTATAATGTATATTTAAAATCTTTACGTAATGTTATGCTGTAATGCTTCCCCCAGAATGTCTCATTTGAATAAATTACGTCATTGCTTGGAAGATTTTTTCCAAATATGGAAATTATAAAATAATGGGAATTTGAAAATAAGTTGCAAGCTCTAAAATAGACAAAACATTTCAATGGGTTGGTTAAAATTTCAAAGAACGAGAGCAAGATAAAATCATTCAATTTTTTTTGATTTTTCAAAAGTCTATTTCTGAAAAATCAGTACGAGCGGTCAGCCCATAAAAATAACGAAAAAAGACAAACAAAACCACCATCACTTGGCCACCACCATCATCAATAACAACAAAAATAAGTAAATAAACAAGAAACAAAAGTAACTTTAATTTGGGGAATATCTGTTGAATTTTGAAGATGCGCCTCCTTTCCCGGTATCCTTTTCCTTTCTTTCTTCTTTTCATTCCTTAATCCCTCCTCTCTAACTCCCTCCCTCCCTCTATTCATTCATTCATTCTTTCGTTCGTTCATTCATTCATTTATTCATTCATTCATTATCATTCATTCATTCACTTATTTATTCATTCGTTCATTGAAGCTTTTCTCTACGTGGGCTTCCTGTGTTAGTTTTTGACGATAACCACTGATCATAAATCTAGCAGGCGCACCTCAAGGATAAGTAAAAGTACTGAGCAAGTGAACTTCTCTTTCAAATTTCTATGTTTTGAACGTGTTTTATCGCTCATTTCCTACTAATAACATCCAAAAACATGTCAGTATAGTCTAACTATGGATTAAACTATGGCGTTCTGTGGAATTTTACTCCGAAGCCGGACAAATTTGGTTTCGTGTTGGACCGCCTTGCGTGAGTATGAAAATTAATCATTCTTGCATGAATAATATTTTATGAAGTTACTTTATATAAAGATAGCTAGATTTAATTATTGCTTACACATTTTTTACCTTCAGATGTCGGACGATTGCCCCATGAATTTTTAGCAAGGTAAATGAACCGCTATTACAATTTATTGTTAAGCTGCTTACACAGTAGTAAATACTAAATATTTTGTTTTGTCATGGAGAAAAGGTTAATGACGGTAGTCAAAACACATTGTTTTACACTTAAATTTGTCGTTGCTCACAGCAAGCAAGATGTAGAACAAAAATGATGCCTGTAAAGTTAGAAAATGAATTACAGAAGTTGGTTTAGCTTGTTGAGTTGGATTACATAATGTTTATTTTCAGCTGCCAAACTGATGTAAATCCAGTCAATCTTGCTATATACATCAATACACGTGTATTTTTGAAAATATGCCAGTGTTTTCTCTAGTGTTGGAGAACATACAAATGTAAAAAGCTTTTTATCTGGATATAAACTGTAACAATTATTTTCCCAAAAAGCATTATATTTTTGTCATTTTGGAGCTGCATTTGTATTTCTGTGCCTGTACAGGTGTATGTTCTGTGCTTAGAGAAAAGGTGGAATAGTTCGTAAGTGCATGACAATTTAAACACATGCCTCTATTTCAACTCCCTTCTATTAGCTATAATCCATGTGGCTCAGTTTATTTCTACAAGATGTAAAAATAGTGGATTTGATAGAAAGAGGGCTGGAGTCCAATGTTCTGACCATTAATAGAGAATAGAGTGATTTAGCAAATATAATGAGACATGAGAACAAAACATGAGATGATGGATATATCATTCATTTATTGTGTGATTACCGTGATGATGTTGTAATGCCACACCCATGATGCTATTTAGCTTGTTTTCACATCCTCTTCTTGACATCAGCAACATTAGTGGTCATTTTGAACAAAATTTGCTACAGCATTATTCCTCTCATGCTGCATCAAGTTTGCTATCACTAATGATATAAGAATGAATGGTGGTGAATGTTATTGGAGATTTGTGAGTCTCATAGTTGAAAGAGTGTTTCTTGCAATCTTGGCAAATCTCAGTTTTATCATTGATCACAGGGGTGCAGTTGTGAATGACATACTTTTAACAAATCACATGGGGTTTTCCAATGTCTGTGCTTACAGACAATGGATTTGAGATCCCAAAATGTTCAAAACTTGATTGGAACCGTGAGCACAGTGAGTGGTTTCACTGGGAAGTTTTGAACATTTTGTAAGGCCACATCCATTGTCAATAAGAGTACAGACAATGGAAAATAATTATTAATTGTGATAAAAAGCAAAAAAATCCTCATTAAATGGGGTAAAGAGCACGCATGATGAAATGTGTCAACACCATTTTCTGACCTATTATTGACAATCACTTTCAACCAATTGGATTATGTGATTTTGCTCCATTGTTGTAAATATTTCTCTGACTCAAATCATGTTTTGTATATTTCTTAGGAGTCTGGGTGCCTTTGTCTTAGAAAAAAAATTCACCACCAAAAAGCACTCCTTTGACAACCACACCTATGCAAAGTTTCATCTAGGAGGAAATCAGCTATTTATTGAAAATGGCTTCAAGTTTACTGGTTGTGATTTGTTTTCCATAAGAAGAAGTTCACAATTCAATCTTGATAGAAGAAAAAGAAGCTACCATTATGTTCCTACATGTGCAAACTGTGTTCATAATTACAATGGTGTTTTTAATCCTTTCATTAATAGTCCTCACTACGGACCTTCATGTAAAGATAATTTATATTCTCGGCATAACTTAATACCAAACCCTGTATTTCATATTGGACTAAAGTCATTCCACACTTCATCCATCTCCTTTGACCCCACTGTAACAAAAACACCCAAACCTAGTGATGTTCTACGAGCAGAGGAAAAATCAAGAATAGAAGAGGCAGTTGAAGTGATCAAAGAAAAAAAGCAAAAAGTCAAAGATAAAGCGTTTGAGTATGGATGCAGCCCTGAAGACTTGGAACCAAAAGTTGAAGTTGTTGTACCCAAGAAATCGTTATGGGAAAAAGTTAAACACGAGGTTCTTCACTATTATAATGGCTTTAAACTATTGTACTTTGAAGTGAGGATTGCCATGCGACACTTGTGGCAGATTTTGAATGGGAAGTCATTGACTAGAAGAGAACGTAGACAGGTGTGTATAATTCAGGGGTATTTGCATACTTTTGTCTTACGTACTATCTTCTAATTAGCTATTAGATAAGATATAAGATAAGGTGTAATCCTGTAATGCTGATTGGTCGATCAGCAGTGATTAGGACTTGGACTTGGTTGCCATATTAGTTAGATTTACCAAACATGAAACCATGGTAACCATTTATGGTCCACTACCTAGCACCCATCACCCTGATAATATAATATTATTATTCAGTGGTAGGATACTCACCTAACAATAATTCTGGTGAGATACATGGGAAATGATGAGGATAGGAATTTTTCACTCAAGCTATCCATCAGATACTAAACCATCATCAATATCCTGTTATTCTTGTCTATATTTTCCACAAGTACTATTCTTGGTTTTCATGTGACGTCATCAAAAACTTCCAAGCTTCATATAGATCACTTAAGGTTGGGTCTATAGTATGTTCTTTATATCCATAACAGAAGTTGTTCCTGAATATTTGAGCTATTTCCGTTATTTGGTTTTCGAGTTATCAGAGGTAAAAATCCTGTCACGCAACTATTGTCACGTGTATTCAACATGCTTTAAACAGACAAATTTCCTACAAACTACGCACATTTGGCTTGGTCTACGAATAAAACTTTTGTTTAGAAGACATCTGGATCGAAATAAACGATTTAACTGTTATTTTTATGTGGTTTTGCCAATTCGTATTTTGTCCGCCATGTTGGTGTCGCTCAGAGCAACACCAACATGGCGGCGCCATACATTTCTTACTAAAGAATGAGTTTGTGGAATCGTAAATATCTTCGCAACAAAAATTCTTTTGGGCTCAAAATTTCTTCCAGATCTGAAGTTTTACTTGCTCTTTACAAGGATATACATCAATTTTACTCAGGGATGTGAAATCCGCTGATATTTTGGTGACCCGTAGAGTGATACCAACCACAAAGTGCCATACATTTCTTACTAAAGAATGAGCAGTTAAAATGGCAATATCTTCGCAACAAAACCTTGTTTCAATTCAAAATTTTGCAGAGTTACATAGTTTTATGTGCTCTTTTGAGTGAATGACATTTGATTTCACTCAGGGCTCTGGAAATTTTTCGATGACGTAAGTGAAAACCAAGAATAGGTTTGATGGTGCAATATAGGTCCTTAGACACTCAATGTTGCCTGTTTCTAGTATCAATGTTGGCAAAGCCCCATGCCTTCAGATCAATATTGATACATGTACATCATTCTTAAAGCTGAATAAAAAGATCTGAACAAAGAGGAAACAGAGAACATTACGTAACAAAAACAAAATGTTTGCAAAAATAGACAAGGGTATTATTAATCACGTACACATATCTTTACATGTAGTTCTTACGGACAGTAGCTGATCTCTTCAGACTTGTACCATTTCTGGTTTTCCTGGTGATTCCATTCATGGAATTCTTGCTCCCTGTAGTGGTCAAAGTCTTTCCTAACATGTTACCAAGTACATTTGAAGATAAATCAAAGAAGGTATAATTTATTGTACATTTATACATGTAGATGTTTTCTGAATTGCTTGAATGACCACAGAACATTAGATTCAAGGTTAGGTTTGGGCTTCAAAATACGCCAAATGAGTGGATTTAAAATTGAATTGTCACATGAATTTGGGAAAGGTCTATTGGTCCTCACCTAAAGTTATATTACGCCCAACATGGTCAATATGTTTCCTGATATCAACCAGGCTTCCTATAACAAGTATAAACATTTCAACACTCAGAATGCCAGTCATGACGCCCCATTGCCATGACACCCCAGGAACTACCATAACCCCCATAGTCTGCCAGGACAGTCCATCATAATGTTTGTGACTCAACTGTTTACAAAATAACTGAAGATCATAAAATTATTTCAAATCTTAGACTCACTTTGATCATAAGTCTTATTAGGGACCGTTCATTTTTTATCAGGAGGGGGGGGCTGGTGGTTTTTGGAAGTTTTGCCCCAAACAGTGTCCGGCCCCCCCTCTTTGTCATACAATTTTTTAAATGGCCCCCCCTCTTAGTTCATGTTTCATTTACATGACCCCTCCCCCCCACACACACACTACCACCACCACCACCACTGAAAATTATGCAATATTATCCAAGAGATCGGAATATGTATTTTTGCCTTTTCATTATCACAGACGTACTAGGATAACACTGAATTATTAGTCATCATTGCTGTTATCCTCATATGTGTAGCAAAGGAAAATATAAGCCCATTATTGTTGAACAATATTAGAGAGTAATATTACACAATTATATATGTGAGCGCGAAGCGCGAGCCGCTCACCTGAAATTTCAAGTAAAGATTTACAAATGCGAGCGCAAAGCGCGAGACACTCGGCAGAACTTTGAAGTATATATGTTCACAGCTAGGCGAGAGGCTATCAGTTCCAAAAAGGATTTTAAATCATCTTTAGTTATGAAATGTGCAAGTCACTTATTTCAAATTCGAGCGTGAGTTGCAGAAATTTGAGGTGTATATGTTAAACAGAGACTAATTCCCAAAAGGATTTTCTCAACGTGCAAAGATATTTAAAGACTATTAATTACTGAATTTAAGTACATAAGTTTACAAAGACTTCTTCCTTAGTAAAAGGATTTGAAACACGTACCATTATGGTGGAATGTGCAAGTCACTAACTACAAATGCGAGCGCGAAGTGCGAGCTGCTTTGCAGAAATATAGGTAATCTATTGTTCGTAAAGACTGTTTCCTAAAGAGATTTGAAATGATCTTGATGCAATGCAGTGTAATTCACTCTACACTAGCTTGTATGTGTTTGGCATTGTAGCATGGCTGCAGTGTAACAATTTAGAATGTAATTGTCTTTTGCGAGCGCGAAGCACGAGCCGCTCAACAGAAATTTTGCAAGAAAAGTACTTCGTGGTGGCTCCATTTTGTTTGATTTGATAACAAAAAGGTGCTGCATAAACTATTTTTTTGCATGACCCCTCCTCAAATAGCCAAAAAGTTTTTGCTTGGCCCCCCCTTTTATGGCCATTTTTTTCAGGTGGCCCCCCCTCAAAAACCACCAGCCCCCCCCTCCCGATAAAAAATGAACGGTCCCTTATGATGGCATTATAATTATGATGCTGCCAAGGACAGAGTTGCATGGCAATCTGTGGATAAAGCCAACTCTCATCTCTCCAATTAGGATGAGATAGAGCCAGCCAAGATAGATTATAAGTATTTCTTAAGAAGCTTTTATTTCTGTAAACTCAGAAACAAGATTATGTAAGATTATGGGGCATTATGACTAATAATGGAATGGGGCCTCGTGTCTATAAGATGGGCTGTCAGGACAGATTTGACAGGGGTTGTCATGGCAATAGTATCTAAACCACTGTGATTTAAAATGTGATATCCTGTTTATATCCAGGAAGAAGCTAAGCGTAAGAAGCTGAAGGTCAAAATTGAAATGGCTAAGTTTCTCCAAGACACAGTAGAAGAAATGGCTGTCACTGCAAAACAACCCAAAACACAGAAAGCTGTGTCAGATTTTGCTAACTTCTTTGAAAAGGTACTATATAGTATGCTCAAGAGGCTGTAATGATAATGATTAATGATAGAAAATAAAATAAAAATAAATAAATAAATATTCTTTATTTATCCTCAGATTTTCTGAGTAGCATTTCTGCTAATATCTCCGAGACTCATTCGCACACTTGCTACCCCTACATTCGATATACTCTGCATACAATTTAAAAACTCACATGTTGATTTTTGCTGAGGGAGGAAAAAAACGGAGAACCTGGAGGAAAAAAAAATTTATTTAAGGAATATAAAATACATGTCTCTGTACTGTAATATAGACACGATGGGAGATATAGAGTACAAGGAAAGCAAGCTAAGAAACACGAGACATAGGGACATAGGAATACGAGACAAGTGTTTCTCTTGCTTTTCCAGTCTTCCTGATCTTCCAGAGTGTTAATATTACAGTACAGAGACACTTCAATAGTGATCATTTTACATTGCTTTTATAAAACATTTTTGACATTTTAGTGTCAGTTACATTTGTATGTCTGTCCTGTGATGTAACCATTGTAGCCAGTCAATCAATATGCACATTATATCTCAAATATTTTACAAAATAATTAATATCAATTACTATGTTCCTAGATACGTAGAAGGGGTGAACAACCAAGCAATGAAGACATCATAAGGTTTTCCAAACTCTTTGAAGATGAAATCACTCTGGATAACATGAGTAGGGGCCAGCTAAAAGCAATCAATAGATTACTGTCTCTCCAAACTATTGGTACTGATAACTACTTGAGTTTTCAACTACGTATGAGGTTACGACAGTTAAAAATCGATGATCTGGTGAGTACATTGTGCATCTAAAATTATGTCACTCATTAGAAAATACAGCAAATTAAAATGCTGAAAAGCATTTGTGCAGCGTATGTTTTATACACAGCCATTTTACATGTATCTTTCTTGTACATGTATCTTACATGTATACCTTTCCCAACTGAACATTTTTCTGTAGAATGATAACAGTTATGCAATGCTTTCTTTCAACATGCCGTGAAATATATGCCATAGTTGTCTTTATTTATTTATTTATTTATTTGTTTGTTTGTTTGTTTGTTTATTTGTTTATTTATTTATTTAGTTTTCACTGACAATAAATAATACATAATATTTACGATTAAAAACTTATTTGTCACTTGTATGTTCTTTGGAAACACTCACCTTTAAGCTTGTGTCTACATGTTGTGGATTGAAAGTAATTTTGGTGTGCAAATTGTTTGATTTTCATTTTTTTATTCTAGATTATGATAATGAATATACATGTAGCACACTATATATAACAGCATATTTCGAACATATTGCTCATCATCAGAGAAGTGACTTCTGATATGCCTAAGGTGTAAATTAAACAGAACAAATGTTTGATAAAAAATCAGATGAATATAGCAAAGTTGCTGCAAAAATCAAACCAGTTTGAAAATTTTCAACCAAAAATAATTTTTAGACCATAACACACATCTAGGAAATACAATATTGACAGGAGTTGCCACATACCAACCACTGACCTTAACTAGATAATGTAGGTTGGAAGTCAGGCATGTTTTACTACTTGTCCATAATTGAAGGGATTCTGGTGAAAACAGCCTAAGTGGCAGGTCATTCAAATGGTCCAAATTAATATCACTAGCCTTTCTTTCTAAGCTAAATATCAATGACAGTCTGGTCATTTTGGCAAACATCATTTAGGTCATCTCCATTGGTGACCCTTCATTCTTGTCATTCTTGTCATTCTTGTGGTATGTGTGTGTAATCAGTGGCGGATCCAGGGGGGTCGTAGTGGTCCACGGAACCACCCTTGAAGGTTTTAAGCCATTTTTTGTCAAACAATGACCAAAGAATAGAGTATTATACACAGCTGGATTTAAGAAACAGAACCCCCCTTGGAAAAATCCTGGATCTGCCACTGGTAATGTCTATTTGTCTGTGTTTCAGATGATCAAGAAAGAAGGTGTAGATGCACTATCTGTTCAAGAATTACAGTCAGCCTGTCAAGCTAGGGGAATGAGAGCTATTGGTGTACCTGAAGCTAGACTGAGATCACAACTTAAGCAGGTAAACAGTGTCTTAACCATGTGTATGCATGGGTGGTGATCTTGATGATGATGATGATGATGATGATGATGATGATGATGATAAAAGATGACTACTTAGATCATTTATTTCCTTCATGAATCATTCAGACATATAGTGGTTGATAAATGGCAAAACATTGGGTGAAGGGAGAAATGGAGGGAAGAATGGATGGAGGATGGAGGGAGAAAGTGATGAGGGAAGGAGTGATGGTGTGATAGTGGATGGATGGAGGGATAGAGGAAGGAGGGAGAAAGGTATGAATGGATGGATGGACAGATGTAGTGATGGTGGAATGGAAGGAGGGAGGGACAGATGCATCAGCAAAATGATTAAAGATTTGAGGGAGGGATGGATGGAGGATTAAATGGTTTGTTGATAGATTATTATTCACTCATTTACAATTTCTCTCTTTCACCAGTGGCTTGAACTCCACCTTGATGAACAGGTCCCAATCTCACTACTTCTAATGTCAAGAGCTCTCTACCTACCAGAGAATGTCAGCTCTGTTGACAAACTCAAGGAGACACTTTCTATACTTCCTGAAACTTTGGTAAATAGATACCTTCTTGCCTAGAAAATGCCACTGTTAGGGCTTTATTATTGAATAGAATAGGATGCAGTCAAACCTCAACTTCAGGACCATCCTTAGATCTTGAAAAATAGATCAGTGAATTGGTGTTGTTCTGAAAAGAATCATTTTAATTGTTAACCTGACCATCAATCAATATTACAATCCTTATAAAATACACAGTGGCTGCCTAGAGATTCTTTTGGAAGAAGAGTTTGACTTGCACTGAAAGGTAATGTTATTGCTGCTTGTACCTCTAAGGTTGATGAAACTGAAATCAAAGTGGCAGAGTTATCTGGGGAGGAAGTGGACAGTAAACGACGTCTAGAAATCCTGAAGAAAGAAGAAGAGTCCATTGCTGCTGAGAAGGAAGCAGCAAAACAGAAGGAATTGGAAGAAAAAGAGAAAAGACAAAGGGTAGATATAACAACTCTTTACATTTTTATGTTACATAACTTGATTTTTTGAACAGTACAGTTCATATTGAAACGTTGGGTCTTATTGCTCTGCATTCATCTAAATGGAGATATGACAGCTTATCAATTTCATAGCGTACAATGATGTAGCGTGATGTAACGTGCATTTTGTTTGGTAAATATATAAATGGATGGACAGTTCTTGAGAAGTTATAGTTACACTTAGCCTTGATCTGTGTTTCTCTTGCATTTCTCTTGTTGTTTGCAGTCATAGCTTTCAAAAAACTAATGCACTTATTGACTTTGCCCTTGTTCCTTACATTTCTCTTATGTTCTTTGAAGTTCTTTTTTTACACTTCTACCTCAAAAGATAACACTAAAGACCATATCACACTGTTTGAATCTCTCAATTTGCCTCTTTTAAGTCTGTAAAATGTTATATTTCAGGCCGAAGCAGAAGCTGCGGAAATGCTTTTGGTAAGTGTTCTTTCAGATAGAACTTTGTATGTAGTGGAGATAAGTGTATATGCTTGTGTGAGCAGCTTCAGACTTGTCTAGTCCGGTTGTACCAATCTGTGCTTAAAATACAAACTAGCAAGTGAACTAGTATGGGCTTGCGTCAGTGTATAAACATGTAATAAGGAATGAATGGAAATCTATAATTACACCTTATTAAAAGTAAGCACTCTCTTTATTACAGTGTTACAGATTTCCATTCAGTATAGGCTTGCATAGGTCACCAGTCCGTGTTTGCTTCTAATGCTTCTTTCTGTGTGTTTGTTGTGTTGTTGTTGCCTGCAAAGGTTTAAGGAATTACGTTGTGTATCATGGGAAAGTAAAAGGCTAGATTACCAAGCCCATGGTCAATGTAGTTTTCTACATGTACACAAACTACTTTCCTTCCCCAGGATCGTGCTGAAGTGATCCTTGAAGACGAGGAAATCTCCAAAGCTGACTGGCTGACGTTAAAAGGAGGTATTTCCAATGAAAGAGATGTCTTAACCAAGATCAAAGAAGACAGGCAGGAATTCCAAGAGGTTAGTACTATTTATATAATAATTGGTATATTACGCGCGCTTTGATTCGTCGAGAATCGTTTGTTATTACAGTACACACGCATAGATGACGTCATTGAATCTTACGCGCGCTATGATTGGTTGAAATGTTTCGATGACTATTATATAAAGCAAATTCCATTTTTCCGTGTGTCTGTACTCTAGACGATGCACAGACGTCAAAATGTGGTGAGAACGACGACTTGTCTCGCGGCGTACTTTTTTGTTCTCACCACATTTTGACGTCATCTGTGCATCTATTAGAGTACAGACGCACTCTAGCACTTCCATACCAATTTTGACTTCACGATTTCTTATGTAGGAATTGAAAGAATTGGAGCTGGAAGACGAAGATAAAGAGTTATCAGAGTCATTGGGATCGTCGCGCCTTGGTAAAAAGGTTGATAGTATGATATCACAAATAGAAGAACGATTGAAACAACTTGAAGAGGAGTTAATGGAAAACCCTTCAGCTTTGAGAATTGACACTGATGGGTAAGCTAGTACACGCGAAAACGTTTTTGCTTTATAAGTAATTGATATAACCGCGCTCTGATTGGCCAATAGCTTTATAAATAATTGATATAACCGCGCTCTGATTGGCCAATAGCTTTATAAATAATTGATATAACCGCGCTCTGATTGGCCAATAGCTTTATAAATAATTGATATAACCGCGCTCTGATTGGCCAATAGCTTTATAAATAGCTGATACAACGCGCACTCTGGTTAGCCAGCTTTATAAATAATTAATATAACGCGCACTCTGATTGGCCAATAGCTTTATAAATAATTGATATAACGCGAACTCCGATTGGCCAATAGCTTTATAAATAGCTGATACAACGCGCACTCTGGTTGGCCAAAGGATGTGATTAGGGTTAGGGTTTACTATTTCTACAGTGAAGAATTTTTTGCTACAACATTTGCGAAAAAATAAGGAGATTTAGCTCTCTGTGCCTCTCCACTCAGCATTATAATCAGTCAATAAAGTTCCTTATTTTTCAAATCTAGGTTTTGCTTTTTTAGAATTTCTGTAACCAGTTTTTTCTTTTCGGTTTCAGAGATGGTAAAATTACAACCGACGAACTAATAGCAGCAATACGAAAACTACAGCACGCCCCAAGTGAGGCAAAATGTAGAAAACTTGCTGACATGTTGGACCAAGACAAGGATGGAAATCTTGATTTGGATGATGTAGAAACCGTAAGTGACAAAGGACATTTGCAAATCTCTCTCTCTCTCTCTCTGTCTCTCTCTCCCTGTATGTCGGACAGACTTAACACTCTAATGTCACTAGACAACAATGCAGTATAGTTCCTCAAAGATGGATACTCTTGACATGGGCGGATCCAGAATGATCCGAGAGGAACGGACGGTCGGAGAGAGGGAAGAGATAAATTAGAGAAAGAAGGAGGAAGGGGGGGGGGGGGGGCGTTGGAGGAATGGAGGGGGTGTAGGGAACCTAAATGAGTAAAAATTAAAAATGAAATAATTTTTGTGTGTTTACAGGTTCTTGAGTTGCTGTGCATCGAGGACGTTGATTTGACAACCGAGCAAATTGCAGAAATTGTATCTTTAATTGTACGGGAAAATGACGCAAGGGAGGAAGTTAAAAATGCTAAAAATAACGAAAATGAGCCAGAAGAACAGAGAATTTCACAAGAGTCTCAGTAAATATGACCTAAAGTTGTAAAGACAAATAAGCGGGTTTCTTTATTTGCTTTGGTATTCCTGTGGTGCTTAACCACAGGCAACCCAACTCTATAAGATATATTATTGATAAATTGCTATGTATGGTGTTCTAATAATAATTGAAAATTTTGAATCTTTTTAAATCTCTAAATTGTTTTGTTTTTTGTATTTTTATTATGCTCTGGCTTTGTGTGTATTCTTCCATGCAAAACTGGGACTTACTCTGAAGAACGTTTGATACCTTCAAAAAAGTTAATAGTCCCCTTCACAGTTCTCTGCGCCATCTTGAAAGGTAGCCATGCCTTGACATCGAAGCTAGACGAACGGTGAGCTTGCAATGATAGAGACCCGTGAATAATTGTCCTAAGTGTTAAAAAAGGTATCTATCATTGCAACAGCAAGTGATAACATGACGAGTATGCGCGAACCGCTGGACAGAAGTGGCCTCAATTACGGTTTTAACCTGGCTTAGGGCTACCTCTCTCATAAATAGAGTCGTATATAATCTCCCCAAAGTTTTTCGGAGCATTACAGTCGAGTGCAGAAGTACGAACAGCTAGAAATTATCCTTTCAAAATTATCCATTTGTCCAAGACAATAGAAGTTGGGGACATGCGCAGATGTTATCACTTGCTGCTTATCATTGCACGTTTACCGTTCGTCTCGCTTCGGTGCAAAGGCACGGCTACCTTTCAAGATGGCGCAGGGAACTGTGATGGAGACTATTGTAGAACCAGGGGATTTTCACTCCAGTATTTCTTATTTCCCTAATTGGTTCCATATACGTGTAGTTTTACAAATTTTCGTGTGCTGGCTGTGAAGCCAATTATGTCGGTGAAACGGTCCGACATCTTTCCCCAGTACACGCGTATGTGAGCATCTCTCTACTGATAGAGCCTCCACGTGTATAAACATCTTCAAAAGCAAGAAGTTTGTCGTGCATTGTGTTCTAAAGATTGTTTTTCTGTTTTGGACTCCGCTTCCACGGATTTCCAACTTTATAAGATCAAAGAGGCCATTCATATTAAGTGGGAGCAGCCACTTAATTACCAAGTTAATAATGTTAATCTTAAATTATTATAATCTGCACGCTTCTTTATATTTCTTCTCATTTATATTCTTTTGTAACTCTGTTATTTATAGTTGACTTTGCATAGTTGTAATCTGTACACTGATGATGACAGCAGGACTGTCGAAACGTGTGTGAAAATTAAAATCGTCGTACTTTTTCTGAAAATTTCTCATGAACTCAAATCGAAGTTGAAGTTCTAGAACGTTCAATACTTTTCCCTGCTTGTTGTGTAACTTTAAACCTGTCGTTCAAATCTTTTGCTTCTTTGCTGGTTTTTCCATTTCCATCGAAAGATAATGAGTGTGAGAAGAGAGCGGTTTTGTCAGGTACATTGCGTGACATATTGTCACGCGTATTTTGTGATGTGTTGTAACTCAAGTCTTGTGGATCAGTGTCACGCGTGTTTGTCGTGTCACGCCCGTCGGATGACGTACTACCATCCATACCGTTGTGCATGTCCTTTGACTTATCGTCTTGATTGTTCCGTGACAGATTGTCACGCTTATTCTCTACTATGTCACGCGCATCAGTGCTTCCCCCAGGGCAATCAGAACAGTTGAGGACATTCTTGTCCAATTCGCCTTCAGTTTCCAAAACATGTCCAGAGTACAACCTATTGACACGAACAGAATCGACAGGATCAACATCGAGGCTCTGGTTTGGAGATGAAGCGTGTTCCATTTTCTTCATACATGTGAAATCCTTCGGGGTCATACCTGAGGTCGGTGGAACAAGATTATTTGAGTCAGGGCTGGAATCTCTTGAGAAAAGAACGATGTATATTTTAGGTGCAAAGAGTCCCACTAAAGTGATCGTACCAATCAACCAATAGCTTCCTATTTTAAGATAGTCCTTAACGTATGTATTATGAGTGTTGAGGAGACTCGGTAAAAAGATAATCCAGACTGAGCATGCCAAGTACATCATTATTCCAATGTACTTAGCTTCGTTGAAATTTCTTGGGAAATTTCTAGTCTTGAAAGCAAATAACGTACACAGGAGCATCAGAACTATGTTGTAGGAGATGTTACAGACGAGAGAGAAGTTAACGACCTCGCATTCCAAGATGGTTGTCGCCAGGGAGTGGTAGTGGTGTTTTACACGTGGTGGAGATGACATAGTCCATGCGGTTGTAATAAGAACTTGTATCATAATCAACCCAGTTGTCACCAGAATTTGGGACGTTGGACTAATCATAGATGGCCTTGCGACAGACTTCTTGCCTCGGGTAAAAATACGATAGATTCGGTTGGTCTTCATTAGCAAGGGGGCGTAGCAACACGTGTAGCAGAGCGATCCCAGGTATCTGTTTACTATACACGTTAATGTGGACGGTTTGAGCAGGATGGGAAACACTGCAATGTAGCAAAGAAGGATGCCAAGAAGAATAATTGCGCTGAGTTCCTTCCCCGATGCTTTGACTACTTGGTGATTGCGATACTTCAAGAAGAACATGGCTGCCAGCATAGTGTTTATAATACCCAACAATGATAGCACAGCCGATAAGATACCTATCGCGTCTTTAAGGTTTGGGTACGTTTGAGGGATGGACTCACACTTGCTAAGGTTAGCATAAGGGCGGTAACCCTGTGGACATGATTGACAGCTCTCATTAACTATGATTTGGTTAGCTTGGCACTTGATGCAGTCCCAGCAACATAGTGGATGGAGAGCGCGCGGTTTTCTAATGAAAGGAAACACGCAAGGAATACTGCACCTCGACACTGGTGGCCTCGACTGAGCGTTGCCCCACGATACCAAATCATCGTCGATTCGAAAGTTCTTTTTCACATCACTATTATTATCGCCCTCGATCTTGACTCCCCATTCCCCAACGTTCACGTAGTCCCAATCCCCACTTTTCGTCTGATGGAAATTCATAATGCTGTAATTCCCGTCCATTTCTTGATTGTTATTGAATTTTATGTCTAAACCTGTAACTGCATCTGGAAATGTCGTGTTTTTTAGATACTCCACAAGTTTAACTCTTCCAAGGTCTTCTTTCATCTTTTCGCAAAGGCCAACTTCACCATGACACGTGTTTATTTGCACGTCGTGAAGCGCATGCGCCAATGCATATACCGCATTGATAACCACTCGTGCAGGCGACATTTCCATATTTGGTAACATATCGGTCAATGAACAGTTTTCTTTGTGAATATTCTGACCGTTTGGAATGTTACACTTGTGATATTTCTCGAAAAACTCTGTTCCCCAAGGGGTGCTGGCATGACTGCTTACAACACTGTAATATTCTTCAAATCCTCGCACTTTTCCTCCCAGATGGTTCACCGTTAGCGAACCGTTAGCGATTTGTTCTCGTCCCAATATTACGTCCATTCTATTACTCCAACCACTGCTACCTACCCACGTGAAACGAGTTGCTTTCAAAGAAAGTGCGGCCTTAAGCAGACCCGCGGAATCAGTCTGAGTTGTAAACAATACTATTATATTAATATTCTTGCGTTCCTGTTGAATTACTTTGATAATGTCTTGGTAATCTTCGGTGTTTGGGAGGTAAGGAAGGGACCTAGACAGAGCTATACAAAATTCATATTTTTTCATGGCTTTCTCCAGTTCTTCAATTCCCTTTTCTCCATAATTTCCTTTGGAGTTTACAGTTGCAATATACTTCCATCCAAAATGACGCAGGACGTCAACGATGGCGTCCGCTTGAAAACTGTCCGGAGGAACTGTACGGAAGAAGTTCCCGTATAGCTCTTTGTTGCTAAGAACCGGGCTACTAGACCCGTAGCTAACTTGAGGGATACCAAACACCCTTAGCAACGGTGCAGTTGCTATGGAAACATCGCTCGAGAAAGGCCCAACCACGCCGATCAATGGTGCCCTGTTTGGCAAAAGAGTTTCTTTGATGAAGTCTCGAGCTCGGTCGGCTCCGATGGTTGTACTTTGGCACGTGTCGTAAATTCTCGTCCCTAACGTAATGTTCCGAAGTAGTTCCGAGTTGTTATTGATTTGTTGCAATGCGAACAACATGCCAATCATGTATTGGTAGCCTGGTTGGAGCGCAAATTCTCCGCACGCGTTCTCCGTTTCGTTACTTTTCTTGTGAATGGGAAATAAACCACCAAGGATGACGTCACCAGGCTTTTCGAGCATTTTGATAGCTTGTTGCCCTGTTAAAACAAATTGAAACGAATTTCAAAACGGCGGTAAAAATCCGAAAATGGCGGCTAAAATCCCAAATGGTAGCTAAAATCCAAAACGACGACTAAAATCCAAATTCAAGATGGCGGCAAAAACTCAAATCCAAAATGGCGGCTGAAAATCAAGATGGCAGCTAAAATCCAAAATGGCGGAAAACATTGCAGATTTTTTTTGAGCAAGCAACATAACTGTTCTTCGTCCCATACCTTTTATTATTAGACTCATTGATATGAACAACAAACAGATGATTAAGTTTTTTGGCATCGTTTTGCAGTAGGTTAGATCTATAAAAATAGCAAAAGTACACTTTGTAAATGTTATAAGTCAAGGAGAATCAAATATTAAACTTTTCATCGCAAAACTAGTTCATCTTACGCGTTAGTTGGAGGGCAACTTCAGGAAAATCTTCATGGAAAAGAAAGAAATGTAAAATCAAAGAGTTGTCTGATCTCATTTAGCTTTGACTTTTCATGATATGGGACCGACGGAACTACTGAAGGAGTTAGTATGGGATCAGACTGTTTCCCCTAGACCCGGAAACCTGATGATCGTTCGTTTTATCGATGACCACATACAATTAAACGACCATTGACCGCTACATAAGTGCAGAGAGAGGCAGGTAATAGACAACAATCCAACCCTTTATCAGGAAAATGAGAAAACGAAATGTGTTATTAGAATTTGCTGAATTAAAGAACACCTTGAAGGCGGGTTTATTTCTCATCAGTTGTCAAGTTTCTCCAGGAAAATTCAATCATATTACATCCTCTGTAAACTAACTTTCGAAGTTTTTTGAGGGATTTTGTTTAATCAGGTGTTCGGTGCTGTCTAAATACTGATATCTCCTATCGCAATTACAAAAACTATTCCTTGAATGTCAGTTCTATGTCAGGCAGTACTTTATATGAAGTGCTTATTCCCTTTCAGCTTTGCTGATAGATTGCTCCTTTCTCCAAGATTAAATGATATAAACAAATTGTAACAAAAGAAATGACAACCAGTTTTTCCTATGTTTCGATGCTCTCTTGCAGCATTAATGATCCAAGAGAGCATCGAAACGTCGGCAAAAACTAGTTGTCATTTTCTTCTTATAAAATCTTTCATCAGACAAAATGTTTAATAAAAAAGTTGTATTCTCGTGACACGCACACAACATCCTAAAATACGGAAGCCCAGGAGGGCCACTAATGGTTTTTGTTTTTGTTTTTAACTTTTCGGTTTTTGTTTTTAACTTTTCAGTTTTTGTTTTTTGTTTTTTGCTTTTCGGTTTTATTTTTTGCTTTTCGGTTTTTATTTTTGAATTTCGGTTTTTATTTTTACATTTCACTTTTATTTTTTGCTTTTCGGTTTTTATTTTTACATTTCACTTTTATTTTTTGCTTTTCAGTTTTTATTTTTGAATTTTGGTTTTATTTTTTGCTTTTCGGTTTTTATTTTTACATTTCACTTTTATTTTTTGCTTTTTGGATTTTTATTTTTGCTTTTTGGTTTTAGTTTTTGCTTTTCGGTTTTATTTTTTGCATTTTGGTTTTATTTTTTGCTTTTCGGTTTTTATTTTTACATTTCACTTTTATTTTTTGCTTTTTTGCTTTTTATTTTTGCTTTTTGTTTTTATTTGTTGCTTTTCGGTTTTATTTTTTGCATTTTGGTTTTATTTTTTGCTTTTCGGTTTTTATTTTTACATTTCACTTTTATTTTTTGCTTTTTGGATTTTTATTTTTGGTTTTATTTTTTGCTTTTCGGTTTTAGTTTTTGCATTTTGGTTTTATTTTTTGCTTTTCGGTTTTTATTTTTACATTTCACTTTTATTTTTTGCTTTTTGGATTTTTATTTTTGCTTTTTGTTTTTATTTTTTGCTTTTCGGTTTTATTTTTTGCATTTTGGTTTTATTTTTTGCTTTTCGGTTTTTATTTTTACATTTCACTTTTATTTTTTGCTTTTTGGATTTTTATTTTTGAATTTTGGTTTTATTTTTTGATTTTCGGTTTTATTTTTTGCATTTTGGTTTTATTTTTTGCTTTTCGGTTTTTATTTTTACATTTCACTTTTATTTTTTGCTTTTTGGATTTTTATTTTTGCTTTTTGGTTTTATTTTTTGCTTTTCGGTTTTATTTTTTGCATTTTGGTTTTATTTTTTGCTTTTCGGTTTTATTTTTTGCATTTTGGTTTTATTTTTTGCTTTTCGGTTTTTATTTTTACATTTCACTTTTATTTTTTGCTTTTTGGATTTTTATTTTTGCTTTTTGTTTTTATTTTTTGCTTTTCGGTTTTATTTTTTGCATTTTGGTTTTATTTTTTGCTTTTCAGGTTTTTATTTTTACATTTCACTTTTATTTTTTGCTCTTTAGATTTTTATTTTTGATTTTATTTTTTGCATTTTGGTTTTATTTTTTGCTTTTCGGTTTTAATTTTTTGCTTTTATTTTTTACTTTTGAAAAAAAAATTCTTTTTTTGAAAAAATATTTCTTTTTTGAAAAAAATCCGTTTTAGAGAAAATTTTTTCTTTTTTTGAAAAAAAAATTCTGATTTTGAAAAAATTTTTCTTTGAGTGGCCCTTCTGGGCCGTCCCATGATGCACTGCGGCACGACATCAACAAAGATGGCGGACGCTTAGAAGGATGAGGAAAATCAATCGTTGCTCTTTATTACTAGCTTTCTTTCGTTTCTGTAGTTTTTGAAGTTTATCTTGTAAACTACGGACTACAAACAGACTTAAGTGCAACATGCAGGCCCATATATACATTATTGATTAAGGATTGCTTAAATTAGTCTCTCTAGATCTCTCTCTCTCTCTCTCTCTCTCTCTCTCTCTCTCTCTCTCTCTCTCTCTCTCTCTCTCTCTCTCTCTCTCTCTCTCTCTACCTCTCTCTGACTCTCTCTCTCTCTCTCTCTCTCTCTCTGTCTCTCTCTCTCTCTCTATCTATATGTATCTATATCTATATCTATATGAGGATTTGCAGTCCCCCAGTCGGGCATTTGATCATTTTCTGGGACTCACAAATCATTTGATCATTTTCTGAGACTCACAAAAGTTTCAAGTTCCAACACCCTCGGGATTTTGATGAAAAAAATTCAGCTCTTGATCAAGTCTCAACCCCTTGTCTGCACTTCTCCCACCTTCGGGGTTTACTTTGATGGCTACATGATTCAGTCCAATAAAATCTCAGTCAGTCAATAAGTACCAAATTATTTCATATGGTCACAATAATATGTGTAATATGCCCGGGGGCGGGGGGGGGGGGGGGGGGGGGGGTTATACAGGTATGTTCCACGCTATAGGGTATGGTTTTCCGGCTTTTAGGTCTGGGGTAGGGTATCCTTTTTGATATTTTGTCTGGGATAGGGTATGATTTTTTCTGGGATAGGGTTACAATTTGGTCTTTTTAGTCTGGAATAAGCTACGCTTTCTTTTGACACAGAAACAATGTAAATTCCATTTAAAAGTTAGTAAATATTGATTTGAGTCTGGGATAGGGTGTACAATTCTTAGTTTTAGTCTGGGGTAGAGTATGAAAAATCGAAATTTTAGGTCTGGGATAGGGTCACTGGGTTTTGAGGTCCTGGCGGCACACCATTACCCAAGTTGGGGTGGTAGTACCACCCCCACCCCCACCCCATGGGGTAATATAGGAACAATTACCTTTACATTTTGTAACGGCACCATATCTCAAACCATATCGCAATCATATCACAAAAAGGATACTCTACCCCAGACCTAAAAGCCGGAAAACCATACCCTATAGCGTGGAACATACCCGTATAACCCCCCCCCCCCCCCCGCCCCCGGGCATATTACACATATTATTGTGACCATATGAAATAATTTGGTACTTATTGACTGACTGAGATTTTATTGGACTGAATCATGTAGCCATCAAAGTAAACCCCGAAGGTGGGAGAAGTGCAGACAAGGGGTTGAGACTTGATCAAGAACTGAATTTTTTTCATCAAAATCCCGAGGGTGTTGGAACTTGAAACTTTTGTGAGTCTCAGAAAATGATCAAATGATTTGTGAGTCCCAGAAAATGATCAAATGCCCGACTGGGGGACTGCAAATCCTCATATAGATATAGATATAGATACATATATATATAGAGAGAGAGAGAGACAGAGAGAGAGAGAGAGAGAGAGAGAGAGTCAGAGAGAGGTAGAGAGAGAGATCGAGAGAGAGAGAGAGAGATCTAGAGAGACTAATTTAAGCAATCCTTAATGTATATATGGGCCTGCATGTTGCACTTAAGTCTGTTTGTAGTCCGTAGTTTACAAGATAAACTTCAAAAACTACAGAAACGAAAGAAAGCTAGTAATAAAGAGCAGATAACAAGCAACGATTGATTTTCCTCATCCTTCTAAGCGTCCGCCATCTTTGTTGATGTCGTGCCGCAGTGCATCATGGGACGGCCCAGAAGGGCCACTCAAAGAAAAATTTTTTCAAAATCAAAAAAAGAAAAAAATTTCTCTAAATTAAAACGGATTTTTTTTTTCAAAAAAAGAATTTTTTTTTTTCAAAAAAAGAATTTTTTTTTTCAAAAAAAGAATTTTTTTTCAAAAGTAAAAAGTAAAAGCAAAAAATAAAAACCGAAAAGCAAAAAATAAAACCAAAATACAAAAAATAAAACCGAAAAGCAAAAAATAAAAACAAAAATAAAAAATAAAAATCTAAAGAGCAAAAAATAAAAGTGAAATGTAAAAATAAAAACCGAAAAGCAAAAAATAAAACCAAAATGGAAAAAATAAAACCGAAAAGCAAAAAATAAAACCAAAATTCAAAAATAAAGACCGAAAAGCAAAAAATAAAAGTGAAATGTTAAAATAAAAACCGAAAAGCAAAAAATAAAACCAAAATTCAAAAATAAAGACCGAAAAGCAAAAAATAAAACCAAAATGCAAAAAATAAAACCGAAAAGCAAAAAATAAAACCAAAATTCAAAAATAAAGACCGAAAAGCAAAAAATAAAAGTGAAATGTTAAAATAAAAACCGAAAAGCAAAAAAATAAAAGTGAAATGTAAAAATAAAAACCGAAATTCAAAAATAAAAACCGAAAAGCAAAAAATAAAACCGAAAACAAAAAACAAAAAACAAAAACTGAAAAGTTAAAAACAAAAACAAAAACCATTAGTGGCCCTCCTGGGCTTCCGTACTAAAACACTCTGAGATCGTTTGCACTGTTAAAGATGTAGGACTTATATTTGCTTTATCACTTTCAACAAAGTTTATTCAATTTATATCCATGCGAAACTTAGCTTCAGTTTATATATCATCATTAATATTCATATTATATTTGCTCGAATATCAACTCTGCAGCGTTTACCCAATTTATGCGAAACAGCCTTGGTTTCGTATAATATTACATTCTCTGTGCTTTATAATTGTATATTTTCAAGAATATTATTATAGTTGTAAGATATTATTGACATTTTAATTCATAAGATTGTTTCGTGTACGTTTTATATTTCAATTTCCAAGCTTTTGGCTCCTATAATCATCATCATGGAACAGTGACGAAACACTGGATTTGATTATTACATTAATTGATATGCTTGCTGCGACCTGGCCATGGTGCCCAATTGCCAGTGAAGTCACCGAAAACTACGGAGAGATGCCAATATGTTTTAAACTTTTTATTTAGCAGCAATTCTTGTGGATGAAAAATAACGAGCTTTTAGATATTTTTCAGGAAATAAACCATAAACTCAAGAAATAATTTGACTATCTATAAAACTTTTTAAGTGTTTTTGTTTTCAATTAATGACAAAAAAATCACTGTCGTATTTCTTGTCAGTTGTTCGGATGACAAATTGTTCCTTATCACGTAGTATTTTTCTTCCTTTTTGTTGTTATTCTATTTTTGTCTCACTAAGTCAATAACTCTCATTCAGTTTTCTTTTTTTGCAGTTTTTAATATTTTCCTTCCTTGTCTTTCACTGATTCTTTCTTGCTTTTGTCATTCTTAGTCTCGTGTTCCCTTCTGTTACCTTGGTCATATTTTCTTTATTTCATTTTCAAAATATGATATTGTTAACTCTGAGCAAGGTGTGATTAAAGCTGTGTCATAGTAAACATACTGCCTCATCTACAAAGTCAAAGCGACAATTTTACCCAAAATTGTTTGCTGTGACGTCCATGAATAAAATCAGTCTGTCAAGAAAATCACGAAATTACTTCAACTCTTTCAATCATCAAAGGAAGAGAACTCCTCATTTCCACTGTGATAGTATTTTTAGAATTTTTTCCCGATAAAGCTAAGTAGTAGCACAAATTGAGTACTGCTGGTCCAAAAACTGAACATATGATCATTAGATTTTGTGTTTTATTACAAATTAGTATAACAAATTTGAAAGCAAAATTGTACTTTTGATAAAGTATGTGAACAGTCTAGGTTGAAGAAGGAAAGTAAAGCATACGAAATATCTGTAATTTTTGTATGGTTTCTGGTAAGACTCATCTTCGTTATCTTCGTTACAAATTGAAATAAGAAAAGCAAATGTTTGGTATTAACAAATGCTCCGAGCTTCCAAACAAAAACTCTCAAAATTTTAAGCAAATTTTTAGTATAGATAAATAGCTCTATGGTAGAAAGTGTGTTAGCTATAGTTACAGGAAGAACTTTGTCTACTTACCTTCGCTGCCGTTTGAGCTATAATGAGTAGTTCACGGGGAGAGACACGTTTTGACATTGCAATTTGCATTCCAAATATAATGACACTGCCCCCAAACAATCACCTGTTCATTGATTATACGTTGAGGATGCCAACTGTTCAGTATCGGCTATTTATTCTGTCTGATTCTGACTTTAACTTAGATCTTTAGAAATCGTAAAGAACTGACAGTGGTCAATTATATAAAACCTTTGAAAACTTGAAAAAGGTTGCAAACAGTGCAAGAAACAAAATTATCTTTACCGTAGTTTGTATCCTATAGAAATTGGACAAACGTTGAAGTTTGTGAAAAACAATTTTCGAGGGACGTGCCATGAATACAGCATGGACTATTGTAACTGTCAGTTTGATGGCGGTGAATCTCTTATGAATAATGATACCAATTCGACTTCCTTGGTGAGAATTTGTGTAAAAACAGCAGCAAAGTTTGCGACATTTTCAAAAGTGAAGCTTACTAATTCTCTGTGTGCTTTCAGCGTAAGAGTTATAAAAAAGAACAATAAATAGCCCTCTCTCCAGTTAAACGTGCGGTATTTCAATGACGCTGCAAGCCTTGCTTCAAAGCCTTAGGCTGCGTCAGCAGTAAACCCCTTGCAGCATGTTCGAATTCAGCTCAATCTTGGGGACAAAACAATGAATTTTAACTCTCAAGAGAGAAAAAGTCTTTTGTTCTGTCCCCCAGATTGGAGCTGCTCTGACGACATGTGCAAGGGGTCTATAACTGCGTCACCAAAGAAAAGCGAAGTTAGCAGACAGTACGTGCCACATTCAAAACAATAACAATAGCTTAATGCAAACAGGAACAAATCTCTAAGACGGATCTTGAATTTGAAAGATTTAAAGAAATCTGAAGAATATTTGTCTAGTAAGTGGCCCGTCAAGGCTCCTCAGTAGTCCGTCATGGTGTCCTGAGACCAGGACTAATGGAAAAGAGGAAGTTAGAAGAGAACCACAAATGACAAGAAATTATACCATGAGTAATGTTCATTTTTGATAATATGACTTAGAAATTAGACTAAATCTTCCTGATTACAGAATGTCCTTTACAAAGAACAGGAACTAGTCATGAATCAGATTAGAGCAAGGTCACCAATACTATGGTAAAGAAGATTCCAATTACTTTCGGCAATCACTTTTGATCAGGCATTTATCCAACTGAAATAAGCCAGTTCGGAGTTTAAGAATCGTTTCTTATGCGCATGCGATTTTATCCCGAATTTCTCACCTTCTTTTGTTTGATTAAAAACAAAAGAAGGTTTAAACAAAAGAAGGTGAGAAGTTCGGGATAAAATCGCATGCGCACTGAAAACGATTCTTAAACTCCGAACTGGCTTATTAATCAACTGTTCTTTTATTTAGATAGCTTCAGGTGTTTTTTCAATAGTAAATTTACAAAAAGCTTCCGCTTTTATAAACAAATCCACTGTGTCAGAACTGTTTAGCCTTTTGGGAAGGAAAGGAAAGAGATGGGAAAGTGCAAAATGGGAACTCCTTTCTTCCCTTCCCCTTCTCTTCTTTTCCCTTCCCATTTCCTCCTCAAGAAGTAACAGTTACATAGGAGCTAAGAACTGTCAGATATATACAATTTACAATCTTGGACAAAGCTAGTAGAGACATTTTTAACAGAGCGATTTTTGTAGAGATAGTGCTCCTTCTTCAGGACCATCACTAAACACTTTCAAAACTCAGATCTGATTTTGAGGAGACAATAACATTAATTGATATTGTTTTGAGAATGGTTTAACATTAAACCGAAATATAAACATCACCATCTTTACATCTTCTAACTTAAATATTAAGTTGAGATGTCCTTCATGGAACTACTTTTCATATTATAATAACATTAAAACGGTGTTACACGAGACGATTTTTAACGACGATTTTCCGCGCAACGTTGCAACAACTTGCAATATTTAGCGTTGCGAGTTTCTGACTTGGATTCAAAAACTCGCAACGCAAAATATGTCAAGTTGTTGCAAAAGCTTACGCGACTCATCCGAAAGGGAGTATCGGTAGAAATTACTAAAGCTATAAAACCACACAAATCAGCCATAAGACGACTTAAAATAGCTTACCTTGACCTTTAAACACTAAAGAACTTCACTTGGTGGTGCTAAAATCAAGACCAAACCTGAAAAGAAAGTAATTTTTTGCCTACTACCCATACTCCTTTTCGGCCTTATCGCGTAGGCTTGAGACCTCTCGTACGACAATCATTTTTGAAAAAGGTGTATACACATGATGTAAAATAGTTACTGTTAATTTTAAGGAAGGGGCAAGGGGCACTTTAAAGTACTCAAGGTTTTTGCCTAAGATTGTGACTTAATTTTAACAATAAGCCCCAAGCGTGATGACATTTTGACCCTCTCTCTATACCAGAATCCTTTTCGGGTAGCTTTTATTCACTAATTAAAACTATTGTGTTTGTATTCTCGAAGGAATTTAGAAAGGCTCTTAAAAAGGATTCTGGTATAGAGAGGGGGGTCAAAATGTCATCACGCTAATGGCTTATTGATAGGCCACATAGTACATTAGGCCTTAGTAGCTTTATTGTATGGCAAGGCTCGTGACAAGATATGCCTTGAATGAAAGGTAGACTGCGTAGGTTTTGTAATTGAACTTGTAGTTGAAGGCTTCCCTGTGAAAACGATCTAAGTGAATTTCTGATGGATGTCCAGACATTGATACTTAAGCACAGGAAAATTGTCATCATTTTATACCATTGAAAAATCCCTTTGAAAGTCACTTAGACCTTTTTTCATTAGCACCTTTCAATTTGTTGCGCGCAAAGTCACAGTAACCGTATTTGACGCACAAACCGACAAACGCTAATGAGAAATCTTTTGTTGAAGAAGTCTTTCATGACATCACTTGCAACCAGACTATTATTAAATTGGTTGTCTGTGAACATTAAATGGGCCAAAATTATAGATGGACGTATAATAATACAAAATGACGAAATATCAACACAGTGGTCAAACGACTCCGCATGCGCGAGTTTTCACGATCTTACGCGCGCCGCGCCTTGACCACAGGAATCCCAAGCAATATTTTTTAATTTTTTTAGATTTTCCTGCATTATATCTTTGAGCTTAATTTTGAGCACAAGTACTACAGGTGCAAAAGGCAGCTGGCGACAGAATATACTACAATGTCCTTAAAGAGACGTTTTTGGAACTAACTACAGTTTTATTTAATGTTTGAGGACTCTGGACCACTATTGCCTTGATTAGGGGCTTGATATCGGTCTCCTTTATTCTCAATACCGACCTCTAGTGTCATTGTGTTGTTCTGCTTGGATTGACCTGACTGCATTGTCAATGTTAGCGTCTCTGGACCGACTGTGGCACCTTTGAGAACTAGAAGAACCCTGGGGAAGAGTAGACCACAAACTGTAAAACTCGCAACAAGACTCAACGAATAAGATGCAAACATGTTCTTCCAGATTGAGTCAACAGCATTTAGATAACACGGAAGAAAAATAACCCATACGGAACATGATAAATACATGGTGATCCCAATGTACTTGGCTTCGTTAAAATTGCGTGGAAAGTTCCTGGTCAGAAAGGCGTAGCACGTGGCTATAAGCATGAGAATAATGTTGAAGCACAAATTAATGGCAAGACTGACATTCTTTAGTGTGCATTCGAGCACTGTTCGGTCGTCATACTGAAATGACCTTGTCACACGCGGTGGGTCTGTGAAGAACCAGAATACCGTCACTAAGATCTGAATAGCGATGATCCCAAGACACATGACCACTTGCGACGCAGGGCTAATTAGCGAAGGGCGTGACACAGACTTCTGCGCAAACTTAAAAATCCGGTAAATCCGGTTTGTTCTTAGGAGTACTGGTGCGTATATTGTTGTCAAGGAAACGGTACCAAGGAAACGCCTTGTAGTGCATAGAATCTCAGTAGGTTCGAATAGATACAACAGCGATGACAAGTAACAGAAAAAGACCCCAGAAAATAAAAACGCACACAGTTCCTTCCCACTTGCTTTAATAACACGGTCATTTCTGTATTTCACAAAAAATCCAGCAGTTATACTCATTGCAATCAACCCTAATCCTGTTATTATAATCAAGACAATCTGCGCTGGTGTATCGCCACGCACCATGGAATAAACCAGCGGAAGAACGTAACAGTCAGTCGAGTTGGTATTCGGTCGACTTCCAGCTGGGCATGCACGGCACGTGTTATTCAAGATAATTGAAATGGGACTACATTTCTCACAATGCCAGCAGCATGATGGATTTTGAATTGCAGGTTTCTTGATTTGCGTTAAGGAGCATGCTCGACTACAGTACGAGTTTGGTGGATTTCCAGCCCATGAGATGAGAGGTTTGTTGATTTGAACACCGCCTTGGACGGAGTCATCAGCTTTGAGTTCCCCTGACCAACGCCCGACCTTCAAGTACGTGTACTTGCCATCGACTTTTCTAAAGTTTAACACATCGTACTTGCCGTCTACTTCACCTTTACGATTAAACTTGATTGTCCTATTCGAGGCAGAGTCAGGAAAGCTGACATTTCGTAAGTAATTAAGGAAAACCTCCCTTTTGAGATTTAACATCGCAGCGCACATCCCTGATTTTCCTTCACAAAGATCCTTGTGCATGTCATTTAAGGCGTAGACCGCTGAATAAACAGCATTCATGGCTACTCTCACAGGCGCGATTCCAAAATGAGATGGGAGCTTGTCACTTTGAATGCAGGTCTTTGAAAAGTTTAACTCCTTTCTGGCTCCTGGAATACGACAGTTCATTGATATTTGCCAGAATTCTTGGAACCATGTTTCGTTGATACTATCGTAATGGAGGTCTAGGAAATACTTCTTGAACTTATCGACATTCCCTTCGATGTAGTTTAGTGTAAGCGCACCCTCTCCTCCCTCTTCGTTTCCATTCGTTACCGGTTGTCTTGCTCCCCAAGAGTTACTGGCCACCCAGATAAACTTCTTTTTTGTGTTCTTGAGAAGTTTTTTGGCTGCTGCAACAAGACCCGTATTATCCCTCTGAATGCAAAACATTACAACAACATTCAAATCCGAGTCTGGATTCCTTTCACTGATCTCCAATAGTTCTTTGATGGTTTTCTCGTAGTCCTCTGTCTTTGGAAATGCAGGAAGTTTTATCTTACACGCAATACACAGACCTTTCCTTGTTGCATCGTTGTACACTTCTTCCATTCCCGCTTGTCCGTATTGCCCAGGGGAAAAGACGGTCATGACGTAACTCCAGCCGAAGTACCGAACGACGTCGACAAGAGCCCGACCTTGGAACGAATTTGGAGGAACTGTTCGGAAAAAGTAACTAAAGATTTCCTTATTACTGAGCTTCACAACCGTGGCTCCAAAACTGACTTGTGGGATATCGAAAACCCTAAGCAGGTTTGCAACAGCAAGGGCAACATCACTTCTGAATGGACCAATCACGCCAGCTAAAGGAGGAGTTAATTTATCTTGCTGTAGTGTATATTTGATAAGCTCTTTTGCTCCATCTGCTCCAATTGTCTCGCTTCGGCATGTATCGTAGATTCGAACTCCGAGTTTGATTCCCGGGAGTATGTTCGGGTTGTTGTTGGTTTCGTTTATAGCAAAGAGCGCTGACGCGAAGTACTGGTAGCCAGGATTAGGGTCCAGGCCTCCGCAATTGTTTTCTGATTTGGGGCCTCTTTTGTGCACGTTAAAGAGCCCACCAAGGATAATGTCTCCGTCCATAAATAGATGTCTTTCGCTGGATTGAACTGCAAATGAAAAAGAAATTAGTACACGTCGTGAAATGATGGAATGATGGCTCCATCAAGTCTTGAAAACCCAACTGAACACTTTACGAGCAAATAATTAGGCAAAGATAAAGAAGGAAATATGAAAGAAAACAAGGAGAGGAGGGAAAGAAATTTTATCGTTCTACCGTTATGGTGTAGGGATTACTGTGTCAAGAGATGAGGATCACTGTAGAAAAATAATAAGTGATTTTTAGATGTTTTTAACAAGGATAGGGCAATGTAATGTCAATTGATTGATTTCCTCGCAGTGGCGTCCTTGCATTAAATTGGTTTCCTTGTATTAAATTGAATTGGTGTCCTTGCATTGAATTGGTTTCCTTTTGTTAAATTGGTTTCCTTGCATTAAATTGGTTTCCTTGTATTAAATTGAATTGGTGTCCTTGCATTGAATTGGTTTCCTTTTGTTAAATTGGTTTCCTTGCATTAAATTGGTTCAGTTCGTTACATTAAATTGGTTTCCTGGCATTAAATTGGTTTCCTTGCATTAATTTGGTTACCAGGCTGAAGTTAGCAGCCTGTTCAGCAGCCCTGTTCAAAAATTAAAACAGCCGGTTGTATTGCTATGTAAACAGCCTTATATTACTTCTGGTATGTTAAATAACGTGATTCCAACATTTCCTATAAAAATCAGTAATTTATTAAGCAATTCGGGATACACGAATTATCGGTACATTTTTGGTCTGTCTGTCACACACCTCGTCTAATTTGACTTCAACTCACGTTGGACACTTTAGCATAATCCCTATAAAAACAATGTGTACAAATCTCATGCTTTATACAACATTATGATGATAATAATTAATTATTAACTTTTTGATTGGGATATTATAGAAACGCCAAAATTTGTATTAAAAATACAGGACCGTCATGCCGAAAACTTAATTCATGATAATGTAAAAATTAAGAATAATCTTTTCGAAGGAGACTAGAAAATATGTCAATATTATTATATAGAGTTAATAATTAACAATTAAGCGAATGTTCGTATTTATCTTATCGATAAAAAAACAAACTTTGAATGTACATATGTTGAAGTTTTATAATATAATTCTATGAAAATAGAAAAGATGAAACACTTACAAAACATCTCTCAATTAAGAAATATACAATATTCTCTCGTCTCGAAGCACACTCAAATATCCACAACACTGGACCATTCTTATTAACTGACAATCAAGCTTTGTAGATGGGACAACCACACCTTTTATAGTGACAATCGAGCTTTGTAGATGGGATAATCACACTGTTTATAGTGACAATCGAGCTTTGTAGATGGGATAATCACACCTTTTATAGTGACAATCGAGCTTTGTAGATGGGATAATCACACTGTTTATAGTGACAATCGAGCTTTGTAGATGGGATAACTACTCCTTTTATAGTGACAATCGAGCTTTGTAGATGGGATAACCACACCTTTTATAGTGACAATTGAGCACTGTAAAAGAGGCTGCTATCCCACCTACAAAGCCGGTTTGTCACATTTAAAGAGGCTGCTATCTCATCTACAAAGCCCGTTTGTCACAATTAAAGAGGCTGCTATCTCATCTACAAGCCTTTGTCGCATTTAAAGAGGCTGCTATCCCATCTACAAAGCACGTTTGTCACATTTAAAGAGGCTGCTATCTCATCTACAAAGCCCGTTTGTCACATTTAAAGAGGCTGCTATCCCATCTACAAAGCCCGTTTGTCACATTTAAAGAGGCTGCTATCTCATCTACAAAGCCGTTTGTCACATTCAAAGAGGCTGCTATCCCATCTACAAAGCCCGTTTGTCACATTCAAAGAGGCTGCTATCCCATCTACAAAGCCCGTTTGTCACATTCAAAGAGGCTGCTATCCCATCTACAAAGCCCGTTTGTCACATTTAAAGAGACTGCTATCCCATCTACAAAGCCCGTTTGTCACATTCAAAGAGGCTGCTATCCCATCTACAAAGCCCGTTTGTCACATTTAAAGAGGCTGCTATCCTATCTACAAAGCCCGTTTGTCACAATAAAAGAGGCTGCTATCCCATCTACAAAGCTCAATTGTCACTATAAACGGTGTGATTATCCCATCTACAAAGCTCGATTGTCACTATAAAAGGTGTGATTATTATCCATCTACAAAGCTCGATTGTCAGTTTATAATTAAGAATGGTCCAGTGTTGTGGAGTATATTTGAGTGTGCTTCGAGACGAGAGAATATTGTATATTTCTTAATTGAGAGATGTTTTGTAAGTGTTTTATCTTTTCTATTTTCATAGAATTATATTATAAAACTAGTTCAACACATGTACATTCAAAGTTTGTTTTTTATCGATCAGATAAATACGAACATTCGCTTAATTGTTAATAATTAACTCTCTATAATAATATTGACATATTTTCTAGTCTCCTTCGAAAAGATTATTCTTAATTTTTACATTATCATGAATTAAGTTTTCGGCATGAGTCCTGTATTTTTAATACAAATTTTGGCGTTTTATAATATCCCAATCAAAAAGTTAATAATTAATTATTATCATCATAATGTTGTAAGCATGAGATTTGTACATATTGTTTTTATAGGGATTATGCTAAAGTGTCCAACGTGAGTTGAAGTCAAATTAGACGAGGTGTGTGACAGACAGACCAAAAATGTACTGATAATTCGTGTATCCCGAATTGTTTAATAAATTACTGATTTTTATAGGAAATGTTGGAATCACGTTCTTTAACATACCAGAAGTAATATAAGGCTGTTTACATAGCAATACAACCGGCTGTTTTAATTTTTGAACAGGGCTGCTGAACAGGCTGCTAACTTCAGCCTGGGAATTCCCTTCATTAGATTAAAATGGTTTTCATTGACATCCAAACGTAAACAAAATAGCTTTCGTTTTGGAACAAAGCTATTTGCATTTATATTTCATTTCTCGATGTCAAGAGTACTAATACAGCTGAAGCTTTACCTTGGGAGTAGGGAGGGGAGGGAAGGGAAATGTGAGCTGTTGTTAACTGACCGAGAAGTTCCTCTCTCAGGTTACGTTCACACCAACCCGAATAAATTTGAAATTGTTCACAGTGAAACCACGTTTCCTTTTGTCAGAGGTACAGATACGAGAAAAAAATGATCCCTTTTCATCTAGTGTGTATGTAGCCTCAGAAAGACGCTAAAATTTCATTCTAACATTCTAACAGTTTTCAGGGTTATCTCACAAGGATGTGAAAAAAATTAAAAAATCAATAAAAGCACCGGTGATGAGCACTACTTAACATTACTGGGTGTGTTTTAAAACGACATTTGGAGGACAGCAACATCGACGGAAGCGATTTCGATTGGCTGCTATTTTTAATAATGCAAGACGTGATACGAAGTGACGGAAGAATCAGCTCATAACATTTGCGTCAGGCTTTCCTTTCCCTTTTCCTGTTTTCCCAACTCCTAGAAAGCCTTATACTCAAACTAGCTGATTTTCTAAATGCATACTGATTGCTTACAAAAACAGGCACATCGATCTAGTCGACACGCAAGCTTTGTCCCAATTTACTCAAGCATAATGTCCTTAGCTTCAGTTATAGAAAATAACACTGAGCGAGATCAAGTGGACACCATGTACCAAAGAACACACAAAAGTGTCCGTAACTAGAGGTGTCTGTTTTATATAGGAGAGGTTCGGCCTTACAAGCACAAAAATGATGCAGTTTTAATATTCTTGCATTTATGCATTGCTAGGACCTCGTGATTTTTGTAAAGAGTTTTGACTTCCGTTTCAACTGACCTGTCATAAACAGATACTTCTTCAGGTCTGCAGCGAAATTAATAAAAATTGTTGATTCGGATACCATTCGATTAACGGATTATGATTGACATATTGAATAAATATCGGTTAGCTTTATTATTCGATCTTAACACAAGATACTATATATATTGAACTGAACAATGGCTCAATATATGGATTTAGTGATGTGAACGAACATGAACGAACAGATTAATACTCTATATAGGCCTGTGCCGCAAGATGTGAAATTTTTACTGCGGCTGATTCATATACAAAATGATATACCCACACTCTTGTCCAAGTGTAGATAGAACAGATATTGCACAAGGGACATCTCTTATCCTTGACATGAAAAAATTGTAGTTTTTATAGTCGATACGTCAATTTGATTGCATGAATTTCCGGGATAAAGAACCTCCAGAACGTGGGGATTCCAACAAGTTTATTCCAGTTTTCGTTCTAGTTCAGTTATCAGAGAGAATTATCATATCGCATTATATTTTGTTTTTGTTTCAGTCGCTTTGTAGTTTGTTTCTATTTTGTTAAAAGTTGTTAATGTTCATTTGATAATGACCTCGGCTTCTAGCTGATATTTAGAGCAATTTAATTTCATATTTTAAACTTACAAAATTGCGACATGCAAATTTAACAGTTACTGTCACTTTAATCCTTTTTACTTACTGTCCATTCTTCCCAATCCAGAAACTCCCCAGGAAGACAGCAAAACCACAGCAATCGTGACCATGATCAGTTCCATTTTGCTTGTTAGCTTTGGCCGTTTACGAGAAAGACTTCCGTACTCGCTCCTGGGGACTGAAAAGCAATAATAAACAACTTAAAAATTAAGGTTAAATTAAATTTTCGTATTTTCACGCCGTATTTTTACTAATTGTTTTGTCCCAAGGATGTCGTTAACACATAGATACCTCTTGGTTGTTGAAGTCTTTTTTTAGCTAACTAAAAACCTTGGGTCAATCTTAATGGGTCGTTGTTTGGTTTTCTAATTTATATCGAGCCTTATTAGCAAAATGCTGTTTGCTTTTTGATTGGGCGTTAATATGCAGCCAATCAACGATCAGCGACTATTGCTACTAGAAAGCAAAATTTCATCAACCTCAATACTGAAATAATTATTTTCTTTTTTCCTTATGATGAGACATTTCTTTTTGCGTTATATGACAAATTAAAAAGAATCAATAATGTCGACAAATTGCTATGAAAACTCGAGTGCCAACTGCTGTGAGAAAAAAACTTGGATATGCTTGAGGGCATAATTTCAGATATTGATGGTTAAGTTAGAAGTGGATTTGCCAGACGATGTCAGTCTCTTCATCACTTGTTCTTGCTGATCCGTCAATTCCTTTTCTTTTGTTTTTTCTCTGTATTTGTTTTTTCTTTCTTTTATAGCGACCTCCACGAAATTGTTTTTTTTCTTTCTTTTTTTCTCTATGTCTTCTTTCCTTTCAGTTTCTATATTTTTTCTTTCTTTGTTTCTTCCTTTTTCTTCCTTCCTTCCTTTCTTTTCTTTTTCTTTCTATCTTTCTTTCTATCTATCTTTCTTTCTCTCTTTCTCTCTTCATTCTCTCTTCTTTCTTTCTTTCTTCCTTTCTATTTCTCCTCCTCAAGCTAGGCTATTGTTGAGAACCACCTGTCAATCAGCTGCCACTTCCTGTGCTTCAACTAGTGGGGAATTACGTTGTTTGCTTTCATTATACTCCATGTGTTGTAGTTGTAACGTAACACATCCGGACTTTAATAATTCTATGAAAATTAGTGAATAATAGCCCGAATGAGAAGCTGCAGGTTTCAGGAATATTGCCCATAATCAGTCATCAGGTGTTGGCTAGTAAACTGAATTAAATTGAGTCGAAAATTTGAAATAACATACTAATGTAAGAGAGCCACATGCATTTTAACAATAAAAGTATCAATACACCTTTTATTATATAAATACGGTGTGATTTAACACTACTGAAATATATATTAAACACAAGCAAACGTCCACTTGGATGAAAATCGATGAAAATTGGAAACTGTTTAATTCTGTTTGAAGATGAATGAAGCCATTTAATTAACTGTCTTTCCTCTATTTCAAGCTCATTTTCAAAGAGAAATTTGGATCTTCAGTATAAAAGAACAATAGGGTTGAGTAAATGACGTCATTTACTCACAACTTAAATCTAAAATACTTGACAATTTCTATTCATCTCGGCGTTTGAATTTTTAAAAAAACTTTTGGTGATTATTGGAAATCACGTACAGGTTTTGCTAAGTTTCAAGTAATTTCCAACTTTAATTTATTCTCATCCAAGTACCCCTTTAACGTTTATATTCAGTTTTGACCTCAAACCACTTTCAACAAACGTCAGTTTGTTTTGAAAAACATTAGTCAGTAAGTGAAGGGCTTGCACAGACTAGGGATATATATAGTTGTCGAGAGCTAGTTGTGATCGATAAGTAAAACATATCGACAACTACAATCACTTTGATCTCAAATTCAAGATGAACCCAGTTTGTTCTCAACAGCTCCTTTTTACCAGATAAGTGTGTGTAGACAAGTCATCGACAACTAAGTGAAAAATCGTTATTGTTTTGACATTTTTCGTTATTGATAATAGAATTATTATATCAATGTCAGCAAAAGGGAAAGTTCATTTTCCACTCACGTTATAATTTGAATGAACGACGCCACGACCCATCACCGATCGGTTGCGCGATTGTCTCTGTCTCTGTTTCAGAGTCAAATCCTTTCCTGAATCTAAATTCTAAAAAGGCTAAATTCAAACAAGACGGAACCTTTACGAGCTAATATTTACTAATGAATGTCACTACAAGCTACCTTGATCTAGCAACGGAAAGGGCTGCTTTTGGAAGCAGCTAAGTATATGTATTGTATTTGAGACAGGTGGATTTTGTAGCTTTTTTCGGCAGTCCCCTCCCCCCCCCCCCCAACTCTTTTTTGCTTTTTTTCCAAATAGAAAAAATGACCACAATCTTAAAAACTAATAACAATAATAAACAATCATTAACAGATATTCACCGAAACTTGACTTTAGACCAGAGGAAGATGAAAAAAGAGTGATTGTGTAGTGTCCTACCACAAGTCAATAGAGCCTTTTGGCAAAATAGCGCGGAAATTACCTGTAAATTTGACTTTACAAAACCCAAGCAATTACCATGCTAGTTTTTACTATTTATTTAGAAACAAGAGAACTTTACTTGTTTGTATTTAAATCTTGCCTTGTAAACATATAAATTGCCAAACGTCAAGTTCGTATGCATGTGTCTACGACAAAAACCGTGTTCTCTGTTTGAACTACTGGATGAATTTCTTATGTAAAGTAAATATCATTTTTCTTGTGCATTGAATCTGATTTGAATTTGAAAACTTCCTTAGTTTTCAGTCGGGTGTTTTATTGTGTTTGATATTTCTCTTTTTCACTCCACGAATTAAAAAAAATATATACTTCAATCTATTAAAGCTCCTGCGAGTAAAGTCTCCATTACCAAAATTCTGCCCATAAATCTTTTTTCTTGAGGGAAACTTTGCTATCAGGTAACTTCTTCATTGACTCTGTGAATACATATATTTTAAACCCTACTGTCTCTTTTTTTGTCGATTGTCAATTGTAATTTTAATATTTAGAGGAGATTTTAACAACAGCTATATAAAAGTGCCAAAAATAAACTATAGGCAAAGATCTGCCTGTTTAAAACTGTCTTTGGAATTATACAAAGTTGGTATCCTGCGTTTTTCTTTAAATTTAGCCGTAACTTTCAAGCGGAATGTAAAGAATATATATATGGCAAATGAGTGACTGGAGGCCTAAACCTCATTTTGGATTCAAATTTTCACTTTGGATTAACACTTCAATTCGACTTTTATCAACCAAACCTAATTACAAACAACCTAAACTTTCTTTGGACACCACTTATTCTTCGACTGAGAGGTTTTTGTTCCTCTGTGCTTGAATATGAAAAAATCTCTAAAATTGTAATATTAAATATGTCTATCTAAAAAGTTTAAGTTAATTGTATGCTACGTAGGAGGTATAATTATCTTATAGTTTATTACTTTCAAAATACTAAAAATGCAAGCCTCTGAATCGAAAGATTACCACTTAACAATACTAGTAATGAAAACTGAAATAGTTTTCTATTACACCTTTTTTCTAAAAACATCGATGGCTAATCTGAATACACCTGAATACAAAACATAACATATTACACTATTACAATAAACTATACATTTGGCTTTGTATACATCAAAATTCCCAGCTAGTTACTGAAACAGTTACTCGGTCTAGGTTGTATATCAATTTAATAATACATACCTCGTCTAGCTGCTTGTAACTGCAGGTGGAGATGGGATTTCCCCTTCGACGTCTTGTTATGAAAATTAGTTTAGTTACTTTTTAAACCTTTGGATCCTAAACGGCACAAGCTCTTGTTAGCACGCTTTTTGGTGCATTTTGCCACTTTGAACACAACTCTAATCAATTACATACTGTGACCACAATCTCTATGTCTTTTAGTAGATTTGGAAATGATTGGAAATATGACTCAGTGTGTAGTTGTGCGCCAGTTGCTCCAATTTTTGTCAAATATTGGCCCAACACAGTTCAAACAAATCCATAAAAACTCGTTTTTTCATGTTGTCCAAGTACATCAAATTTACAGAGTTAACTACGTGCAGTTTCCATGTAATTTTCGCTTTCGGAAATCAATTCCAATTACACACCCAATAACTCTTCTTTCATCTTCATTTTCGAAAGCTTAAACTTGTACAAACACAAATTCTAGCAACCAACAGTAATTGAAGTATTTGTGTCAGAAGAGCCGTCAAAAAAGAAAATTCACACAGTTGAAACTTGACATCATGATATACAATTCAGCCTTTTACTGAACAAAAAATTTAATTTGTCTCCAAATCGTAATAGTTTCCAAAGATAATGTTTCCATGTAATGTACTTTAGTTTCAGAGTTAGCCGGTTATATATATGGATACTGGAAGGAAATATGAATACATTTCGAATTCCTCACAACAATTTAGTAACATAGAACGTTATAAATTGTGAAAGTTGTACGGGTTATGAATAGAGTTAACCGGATAGACACAGCAACTCCGTAACAAGCAGCATCACGCCAATCTGACATTTTTGATCTTGAAATGTCGTGTCTGTTTCGGTAAACGGGAAAGGTTATTAATGTCTTGGTAAACATTTTAAATTTGAGCGAATTTCAAGACCAAAGTGTTCTATTTGATTATTGAACGAGTCTCGATGTTTCTCAGATTTGCAATAATACAATCACTGAATTTTGCGTACACTGTTGCTTAGCAACGCGAAAGGTATGTTTGAAACAGCTGAAATAGTAGATGTGAGTAAAAACGCATATGTTAAAGCTCACTTTTAATTAAATTTTGACAAGTTTTGTACACATAGACAGTAAAATATATGGCTTTTTCTAAGCACTTTCATGACTCAAAATTATTTGACCACAGGAAGCCCGGTCACTGGTCGTAAAGGTAAGGAAGCCGACGGTGCGCTCTTTAACTCTCGCCATTAGTGCTCTGTTTTAAGGGTACACGGGATGGAACTTGAAGTCGACACAGGTGACTGGGAATCGAACTCGGAACATCTCGCATCAGAAAGCCTCGCACCTACCGAGCTACACTTACTACTAATTGCTCGTAATTGTTTTAAGGGACACCGCGGCAAAATGTACTACGCATGCGTGCCTCCCCAGTCCTCCTCATTGTTGGCCGCAATGAAAATATTCGGCAGTCAAACAAACAAAACTTTGCCGGCGAAATTCAAGCCACAAAAGCAAAACTCAGTCCCCAAAACAATGAGGTTAAGGACGTACTTTGTAGTTTATTCTATAGCCTGCCGTTGTTTCCCAGTATTTTCTGCTTTCTGCCGTACTCAAAATTAAGCTCAAAGATGTGATATGGGAAAAATCTAAAGAAAACAATTCTAAAATTATTGCTTGGGATTCCTGTGGTCAAGACGCGAACGCGCGAAAACTCGCGCTTGTGCAGTCGTTTTGCCGCGTGGTAATGGTGATTTCTCTCGATTACTTATTGAATAATAACCTAATTCTCGCCTGTCACTGCCTAAGGGTCGGTTTCCACTCATCTGCTTTTATATGAATAACTTGTACTTCGACAAATTTCTTTGACATCCACTTTATAAGATTTTGTAGATTTAATGCCTTCCCCGGAAACACCTCTCAAAGTTCGGTTTTTTCCTTTTTTTCATCAAAATTGACCAGATGCTCAGAGCCGTTATTTGTTACTGCGCATGCTCTGTAAACAAGATTGACATGAAAATTAGCTATTTATACATATTTATAAGCTAGCTATAAATCAGTATGCAGCTTTGTTTGTGTATGATTATTGGTTCAGATATCGGATGATACGAGTAACCCTGCTGTAACAACGTATAGAAAGGCTAAGATTTATGCTTTACAATTTTTCCGCATGCAATCGAAATCTAGTAGAAAACTCTCTTGCGAAGACATGACGATAGGATATGTCACTAGGTGGGATAAAGAGGCCGCAGATGTTACCTATTTCAAAGAATTACACTGGTTTCCAGCCCGTGAGAGAATCCGCATACATGTCAACTGAAGATATTCCTCTCAGTTTGACTTTTAAGATTGTTAATGACTTGGCCCCTCATATCTCAAAGACATTATTTTTAGTTAAGTATAAGCCTACTTGTAATTTTCATTCTAGTAATAAGAAAGCACTTGTTATGCTTAAGTATAACTCTTAAACTCATCCGGCTATAAAGCCTTTTCTCATCAGTTCAAGTGCTAGCTCCGCTAATGTGGAATAATTTTCCAGATGATATTTTATGTGTCAGTATGTGTCCTTAACATCGTTTAAGAATATGTCAAAACAAGTTTCTTTTTAAGAGTTCATACTCTACTTACTGGTTATTATCAGTATATAATTACTTTAGTATAATGAAACGAGCGCAATAGACAATATCAAGATAATATTATAGGATAATGATAATATTATAGGATAATATTATAGCATCTATACGGATTATAACTTGGTTCAGTTCTATATTAGATTATCAATTATTCTTTACATGTAGGTATATCTCTTTTTCGGACATAAGCAGTTTGTCAATAATAAGATATTAGGAACCCTAGTTTCAATATTATAGTGTTAATTATTACATCTGTTGATCATTATTTATACTTTTCTTTTGTAAAGCGCTGATGGATTTCGGTATTTAGATATCGCGCTTTTTAAATAAAGTCTAGACTCTTCCTATTACTTACGATTCTCCTTGTCAACGTGTTGATCACTTTTCTACCAGATGGGCTAGGCCGAATTCTTCGTCCTTGTTGCAAATCCATACGACGTTCCAGTAATGCGTCTCGGGAGTATGGTCTAACTTTTAAAACTGTCTTAATTCCGGTACTGTATCGATCTTTTATTTGCTTTGTTCCAGTTATGTAACGAGCGACCGGTGTGAATATTTTAGGTTTATCGAAAGCTGAACAGCATATGCAGTTTTATCATCTACAAAACTTCCAGTTCACTTGTGATTCTAACGTCTACGGATTCAATAAAATGTTAGGGTTTTTAAATTGTGTTTTGTTTTTCAATGAAATTAAGAGAAGCAGCTGCTTATACAGAACTTGGTTTTGATTATTTAGATAAACAAATATTTAAATCAAAAACTTAAATAAAAACGCTTTTCGCAATCAGTTTGTTAATTTGTTTGATTTCTAATTACGGAAATTTTGAGCCTGAAATGAGAAAAATAATGATAATTAATAATAAAATAAAGAAGAGAGAAAGAAAATAAAGAGAGAAAGAAAGGGAAAAGGGAATAAAGTAAGTAAGTAAAAGAAAAAAAGAAAGAAAGAAAGAAAGAAAGATAAAAAACATTATGTCTAGCAGAGACGCTGCTCTTGCTTTTACTTGCTTTGTTTTTTTAAACATTTCATATGGTCGGTCCGCATTTCAGACCTTATTGTAGAGATTAACATTAGCACGCAATTTTCACGTTTCTTTATCAGTACTCTTGATTAAAACAAATGTTTTTGTCCTTTCAGTGTGCGCAAATATCTAAAAATGAAATTTCTCTCGTTTTTCTTCCCGCCAATTAAAAAGGTAAATATCATTTCGAATTTTGCAAATGTTTCGGAAACTCTTAGTTTCCTTTGCAGAGTGATGACACAAAAAATGGCTGCAAAGGAGACTAGGAAACTCTGCAGGTGTGCCAGGGACTCTGAGCTGAAATCAATCTCGCGCAAACTGAGTCGTGAAGTTTATTGGTCAGCGGTATTACGATATGACGTCACATGGTAAAAATGGCGGGTTGTTGCGAGGGACGCGTGTCTCTTGAGTCAAGAAAGGTCATGAAATAACGTCGACTTATCGTCTTTGCAAGCGGATGACTAATACTAAAGAATGGAATAGCATCTAAGAAGCTGCAGCTTAAGTTTTAACTTGGAAAACAGGATATTTTGTAGGTAAATTGTTGCATAAAGTAGCTCCAAAACACAAAGGATTCGATAACCGTTAGGACAACAGGACTCTAATAAGTGTTGTATAATATAACGATAATAGCTGAACAAACAAGCGTGTATTATTATCCCTTGCAAGGTTGTTACATGTGCTTATAATCCCCCAAAGCCTTGTACCTTGTACCATGAAATATTCAGATGACTTCAAGTACAAATTGTTTTCCCCGAGGGCTTGATATTTCTTGTGGTTTTTGATCTCCCAGAAACGTGTGAAACCTTGAAACCGAACTGTATGTGTTGGTCTTGAAGTGTTAGTTTAGCTGATAAGTATAATTTTTGCTTGGTTTGAAACAAATTTCTTCTTTCAAGCTTCTGGGAAGTTTGCTCTCTCCTTGTCGATTCGTGGTCTCTGCAAGCGTTCTTAATAAACATATTGAAATTGATATTACATGCTTGTTTGTCGTTTATAGAATTCTCATTAACGACTCAATTATTATCTCGTGAATCCTATTTCTTGACAGATTGGTTCTAATACCTCCAATCTCACTTTACTGTTGAGAGATTATGTCTAATTTGTACATTCTGTGTTTATGTTTGAAATTTGATCTGTTTTTCAGACAGAACGATTTACAATGGCAGCTGATCATAGCGCTGAGATGCTGGATAAGCTTGAAAGAATGGGAAATCTGGAATCAGTAGTTGCAGAACAGAGAATGAGAATAGAGAAACTTAAAACTACATATGAAACTTTGAAATTGGAGCATTTGCAACTACAAGACGTAAGTTTATTGTCAAATCTCTGCTGTCAAGACCTGACAACAAAGTTTTGATGTCCTTGACAACAGAAAATATTCAACAAATTCAGCTGAACCCTGCTGCCTTTAGAATAAAAACAAATAAATAATTATTCCCTTTTGCACGCTATCTTCTATCTTTTATATCTTCAACATGATATAATATTCATTTAATAAATCTTTGGATTGTATCATAGGGGGTCTGCTACACTTGACTAAATACTGTAAACAGAGGGATTTCATGGCATACATGTTTGTGGTCAAAACAATACAGCATTTTTACCAAGAGAAGTGAAATCTTTTGTTGTTCAAAAACTTTCTATTGTACTTGCCCACAAACATGGCTGCCGTAACAGCATTCTATTATTAGCAATGATATTTACCATGAAGGTCAATCACAGTCAATTATTATAATACATGAAAAATCCAATAAATATTTAAAAATGCAGTTTTAAAATATGCAACCATTGAAGTATGTTGTGCACAGCACTTTACAGTATTGCAGATAGAGTGCTATATAAATAATTAATATTATATTATTACATGTATATAGTACTGTTTCCCTTGAAAGTTGACTCCATTTCATAACACTGTTCTTGGGTAGAATGAATACTTGTAATTAATAATTTCTTGTAGCCATTGGTTGTGTATAAGCATACTTTTTGAAACAGGTTGAGTAAGAGTGACAAACTGGTTTAATTTTGGCATACTCCTGACAGACTAGTTTGTTTGTTTTGTTCTTTATAAAGCATACATAGATGTGCTATAGCTTGTTTACTTTCCAGTGTCTACCACTGATATGGATTAAGCACCAGTCCTGTAGATAATGTTTTCCATCAACCCAAAAATTATATTGCACAGTTCATATTCACTTGAAGAGCCTCTGGTGAAAATGGCCAAAGTGACTTCTCTGCATTTACTCAAATGGTTCAAATATTATTGGTATCAATAGCCTTTCTAAACCAAATACAAATTTTTGGTAATTTTTGAAACCATTACTTAGGTCATTTCCCTAAACACTGTATGAGTAAAAACCTCACAGCACTGAAGTCCTTTCCATGTTATCAAAATGATTTATTGTATGACTCTTATTCGGCCCTGCATACTCTTAAGAAGACCTTTGAAAAAAGTGATGTGAGCAGGGCCAGATGGCTTTTTGAAGGTGGCCGAAAAAAAAAAGCATATCTGGACCCGGACCCACATGCGTGCCAAAAATATAAATAAAAATGGTGATTAAAGACAGTCATATGATAAAATGCTTATTGACTGAGTTAGATCAGGCAGGATGGGAAAATATTTGGCTCTTGGTCATTTGTACTGACCTCGCTGCACTCAGTCCATATAGCATAACCTTGAGGCAAATATTTTCTCATTCGGCCCTCCCACTTAGTCCATAAGTACAAAGTATACAAGAAATAATGTTAGAATATTCTGTCAGGCCTTCCAGAGGAAAGATAATGACATAGTTGGTGCAAGAGAAGAAGCCAAAAAGTTACAAGGGGAATTTCAAGAAATGGTTAAGAAATTAAGAGCAGAGAGAGATGCAAAGATACAGGAGTGTGAAGAGCTCAGAACACAGGTATATATTAATAAAACATTAACAATAGAGCAATTTTTGTACAAGTTTGAAACACATCACATTGCATGTGTTGTGACCTTGTCAGTGTTGTTTAGTCTATAAAAAAATTTGATGGACTTTGTGTTCAGAGAGCTAGCTAGGTTAGATCTTCAAAATAAAGCGATAAGTTGTTTGATTGCTTTATTTTTTAATTGATATTGAGTTCAATTTCATCTTTAAGATACAATACAACAGATTGACATTTATATATACAGCCACTGTGTTTCAAAAAGGTGCAGTACCGCTGCAATTATTTGCTCTGATTATCAAATCATCTTATCCAGGTTATCACACCAAATAAGCTAGAAATGTTAAGAGTTAAATTACTTGAAGAAATAGAAGCCCCCTATCGAGAGGTAATATAGTGATGATACAATTATATTGTACAGAGTTTGTTTGATTGCTATATTCACTTTAATATCTATAATTTACATGTCTGATTCTATGCAAACTTTTTCTATACAAGCATTGGCCCAGGTGCTTAGCTCAATTAGCTTTGCTATTCTAAGCAACTGTGCTCTTCTACCTGTAAAAAAAAATCAAATTTGTAATATGTACTCATTTTGTAATTTTATGAGTATTAAACCACAATCTGATTGAGACAAAACATGCTACAATATACATGTACATGGTAATACTCCATCTTTTGTTGCAGAGATTTCAACTAATGGAAACAGAAATAAACAGCTATAGAAGGTGATTACTTTGTTGACATTGTTGCTTTTAGTGATTTGTTAGAGATAATAAAAAGATACATGTAAAAAGCAGTTGGATGAGATAAAGATAAAGAAGACATGTTGGGTGAACAAATAAGTACAGCCATTGAGAAGTGAGAAATCTGTTAGTGATGTTTATTGAATATAGTACTTGCTGTGTGATGTCATTTACTGAAACCCAGAACCTTTGATTTGTAGTCTCTCACCTATACAAAAATAATGTACCCAATTGTTTATTTTAAACAGTGATTTCAACAAGCTTCGATATGACTACTCCTTTTTGAAGTCTGAATATGAACATGAACAGGTAACAAATACTGTACTTTTTCCTTATGTGTACATGTAAAATACTACTGGTATTAAACTAAGAATGTGGCCAAACACAATGTGTGAATAGCTACATTGCATGTGGTAACCATCAGCTACCATATTAATTAAGACAAAATTGCATGGACTGGAGTCTGGACTTTTTAGAGTATACTCTTCTCCAGCTTACATGAACACAACATTGACCAGTGATCTTCAGAAGTTTTCCAATATCAAAGCAAGGGTGGCCGAGCGGTGAGAGCGCCGGTCTGTCACCGCTGTGGTCCCTTGTTCGATCCCCGGACGGGGCATCACATGTGGCTTGAATTTCTTGTTCGTTCTCTCCCTTGCTTCGAGGGTTTTTTCTCCGGGTTCTCCGGTTTTTCCTCCCTCAATAAAAACGAACTAGTTTCGATCCAAGCTGTGCTCCGTGATCAGACATGGGTCGTATGGTGGCTGCTACGTGTATGTGTATGTAAATTTGTATGTAAATGTGTGATTGTTCAATTGTCTCGTAATGAAAGCGCCCTTGTAAACCTTCGATTCGATCACGTTGAGCTGCGCCCTTCGTAATTCAGCACTTAGCTGCAAGGAAGGGTGATGAGCTACCCCAAATTTATTTATTTATCAATGCATTCACTAGTACAATTTTTATTCATTTTTTGTAGGTACAACATAAACAAATTGTCGAAGAAGTACATTCCCAATATGAACTGGAAATCAATTCTTTGAGGAAAGAACGAGACCTTTTATTGCAAAAACAACAACAGGAAGGGCCTACTGATGCTCATAGAGCAAGAACCTTGCAGAGAGAAAATACTCAGGTATGAGAAAGATTATAATAGTGATGAAAAGTGGTATCCAGATTTATGATCAAAATGAATGAGAAAATGAATAATTAATACAATAAATGAGAGTAAAATGCAATCATATTGAGTGAACAAGGACATGGCTTGGTTGAAAATAGGAAAACCTAACTCTAAATAATTGAAATTCTATTTTAGCTTCATATGAAATTAAAAAATCTTCTATCAGAGCTTGAAGAAATAAGATCACAAAGAGAAAATGCAGGTCTACAATCTGATCATGTAAGTTCCAGCCCTGCTTAAGATAATATTTGTGCAGTATGTTTTGTTTTACTTTTTTTTTGGTATTACCTAAAAATAAAATATTTGATATAAACTGCAGGTTTCTAGGCTGCAAGCAAGACAAGTCTCTGAACTAACATCACAGTGCAAAGCACTTGAAACTGAACGAGACTCATTGAAGCTCCAATGCAAGACTTTACAAAATGAACTTGAAAAGAAAAATGAACAGCAGGTAATTCCTTAAAAACAGTCTTAACTCTCTATAAGCAGTTCTCATATTAGTGTGACATTGACTGTGCCATGCCGTGACCATGTCAGTGCCGTGATGTCTATGAAAGCATTCAAAATTCCTGTTGTAACTCACTAGTGCTGTAACCATGCCCTTTTCACAGTCATACATGTATAAAATCTACGAGTACTCTATTTGCTATTTATATATTTATTCATTTATGTAAATCTAAGATATTTCATGTTTGACTCTATTAGGATCAATTGACGTCTGAGGTCCATCAGCTTGAAAAAGAAAACATGTCAGCAAAAAGGTAGATTTTGGAATAAATTCAAAATCTGTTGTGAATCTGTTTGATTCTATTAATGTCAGTAATTGATGCTCATTTATCTTCAAAATTTTAAGACATTTTATTGCATAATTTGATTTCAGTAAACTGGATGAGATGTCCCATAAACACAAAGTTGAAATTAGTAATCTTCGTATGAGGTAACAATCTTGCTGAAAAATAAGGTTTATAAAAATCCATTGTCATGGAAGATATATTTATGCTTCTTTTCAAAGAATACAAATATTTTAAAATCATCATCATTATTTCATGTACACAGTCATGATGTTTAATGGCAAATGTCTTGGTTCTTCCTTGTACAGTATATGAGGTTGCTTAAGTGGACTACATCATGTATCTGTGTCTCCCCTCCCCCCATAGAAAATTTACGTTGTTCATCATAGTACTATATTTGTGATTAATACCTGTTGTATTTTTATTTCAAATTTCAGTCTAACCAAAAGTAGAGGTGATCTTGAGAGGGAGAGAGATGAACTCAAAGCAGAGATTGACTCTTCTAAAAACCAAATACAAGTATTAGAAAGAACTATTGAGCACCTAAAGTCATCAATGGAGGACAAGGTATTATACATCTAGAATGATGGACGATGATGATGATGATGATGATGATGATAGTGGTGGCGGTGGTGGTGCTCTACTTTAATTTCTCTGGAAAACTACTATTTACAGTAGTGATGGTGGCACTGTTGATGATTGTGATACTTTTTGATCATAATGGCTTTTTGGCAGGTCTTGCGTGACATTTTAAATTTTAATCCAACAAAAACAAAAATATAATATTTGAAAAGAACACACCAAAATTAGTAAAAGTTGAGATTTTGAAGCAGTTTCGATAAATGGTGCCAAAGTTAGCGGTGGCCGGAGCTGGTTCTTTTTCTATAGAAATGTTCGGGCAACAGCTTGCCACCAATGAATGTTTCTATACAAATAAAGCAAACTTCGGCCGCCCATAACTTTGGCACTATTCATTGAAACTACTTCAAAATCTCAACTTTTACTAATTTTGGTGTGTTCTTTTCAAATATTATATTTTTGTTTTTGTTGGATTAAAATTTGAAATGTCACGCCAGACCTGCCAAAAGGCCATTGTGGCACAGACTGCAAGGGACTACTTCTTAATGAATGATTTTCCCTGTCATCAGGAACAAGAAGTCAGTAAAAGAGTGCAAGATGTCAAGGAAAAAGAATGGGAAAAATATGCTCAACTAGAACAAACCAACAACCAAGTAAGTAGTATAGATGACAAAATGTAAAAAAATGTAGTAAGAGACACATAGACTTGGGTGTTGGTTCTAGAGCACATTTTGTATGACTGTGAAAATATACAGCACATGAGAAGTGGGCACACTCACTTTTCCTACTTCAAATGGCTTGATAAATTGTACACTGTACATGTATCTGTGCTGTGATGTTTTCACAGACACAAAATTGTGCTATGTATAAATTGTTCATGACAGAGGTTTTTCTTACCACCGTGTGCAAAACTACGCGTCCTGCCAGACTAGAGTCTCCATTGGGAATTTGGTCAATAGGCTACCAAAAACCCAGACAGAGGCAGAGTTTTCTATACAATGTCTGTACACTTTGCTGGTTTCCCGGTAGCCTATTGACCAAATCCCAATCGAGACTTTTGTCTGGCTGGACGCATAATTATGCACATGGTGGTAATGGGAACACCTCAACTTGCGCTCTAAGGATATCTGTGTACAGTAGAACCCCATCAATACAGCCACCTATGGGCCAAGAATATTACTGGTCATAATAATAGGTTGGCAGCATTAACCACATATTTTTCACGAGATTTAGTGCAATCTCTAGTGAAAGGGCCAAACTGTGTTGTATGAATGTATTGATGGGGTGGCTGTGAGGTGGGGTTTCACTGTATTGTGAACTAAACTCTATTCTGTTTATGTTCACAGCTAGAAACCAGACTAGGACAGCTAGAAAGGTATCAGTAATGTTAATTATTGAGCTATACATCAATAAAGTGCAGTTGTACAGTTGTATGTGTTCATTAAGAGGGGAGTTCACAGTACAGACCATTACCTGAAGTTTACCATTCCTTCTTCACAGATCAAAACAAGAAATTGACACAGCTCATCAAAATCAAATAGAAGCAATGGAAGATAAGATACGTTCTTTATCAGATTTTAAGGTTAGGACCTTATCCATATATCGTACTACAAGACAGGTTTTATTTGTGGAATTTCACATGGGAAATTTATTCATTCATTCATTTGTTGATTCATTCATTTATTCATTCATTTATTTGTTGATTCATTCATTTATTCGTCCATCCATCCATTCGTTCATTCATTCATTCATTTCTAGAACCAAGCTGAAAAAGAGTGTGCCATATTGAAAACACAGTTAAAGGAACAATCAGGTGTAGCAAATGAACTAGAGAAGGTAGGTGTTAGTATGCATTGTTGTCCTTTTGGTTATGAATGAATTAATGATTAATGTAATCATCAACTTCTCATCATATTCATATTCATAATCATATTAATATATCCAGGAAAAAGAATCTTATCAAGAACTGAAACAAAAGCATCAACAGCTTCAAAACCATTATCAAAGGTACAGAAACACTGCCAGTGGATAGTTTGACTCTGAAAGGGAAAATAAAATGCAGTAATTTTACTTTTAATTATTTGTTTTTCTTGATGTATTCCAGTGCACTGAGCAGTGAGCAACAGCTTGTAGCATCAAATGAAAGATTAAAGAATTCCATAGAACTTTTAAATAATGAATTAGGTAAAGTATCCTAAAGGACACTCCTGTAATGCAGACACCTCAGTAACATCTTTCTTATTGCTATTGCAGGTGTTGCTAGATCAGACCTTCAGCGAATGCAAGATGAACACATTAACACTATAGAACAGACAAGGTTTTAATCTTTACATTTGTTGAATAAGAATTGCTTAGTATTTTCTTTGGGATATATACATATTTATTGATTTAGTTTTCAATATTGGACAAGGTTTTAATCTTTACATTTGTTGAATAAGAATTGCTTAGTATTTTCTTTGGGATATATACATATTTATTGATTTAGTTTTCAATATTATTCAGACAACAAGCAGACGAAGAGAAGGCTGATTTAGAAAAACAAATGAAAGAAATGGTGAAAAAGCATAAAGAAGCAGAGGAGAAATCAAATAAAGGAAATAAATTATTTGACAAGGTAAAAAAACATACACAGAACAATGAATTTCATCAAAGAGTCAAGCAAATAATGGCTGGACTAAGTAGTGGTGTTGTTGATGATGATGATGATGATGATGATGATGGTGATGGATAGGGTGGTGGTTGATTGTGGGAAAGGTAATGTTGGTCTGTGCCACATGGTGGTGTTGTTGTCAGTGGTGTTGCTGTTGTTGTTGGTAGTGTTGTTGCTGTTGGTGGTGGTAGTGATGATGATGATGATGATAAATGAATCTGTCAAACATTTTTTCCAGAAACGAAAAAAGTACAAACAAGAAATAGCCGAATTAAAAGACAAAATTCAACTCTTAGAAAAGAAAGAAGAACAACTAGTTCTTGAACGAGAATCAGAAAAGAGAAAACGCGAACTTGAAGAAGAAAAGAACAAGAGGCAGATGGAGAAGTTTGCTAAAAAACATAATCGATTTCGAAACATGCTGAGTGGTAGTCAGGCTGGTTTTGGAGGAGGAGGGATAATTAGCAGTTCTCCTGTGCCTTTTAACGCGACACCATTCAATATGACTACAGAACAGGTGAAATTGGGAACCCTGTGGTAGATTTAAAACTCTTGTGTGGAGACTGGGACGTGAGTCACGTGATATGCAGTGGGTTTATTAAGGACCCGTTCTCATGAAGCGAGTTGGGTACAAAACAAAAGAGTTATCCCTACTACCCAGGGACAACTCGCCTTCATGTGAACGTACCCTTAAAGTCTATATTATTTATTATTATTATTATATAGTATTATTTCATTACAGTTGGTACCATGCCTTCAGGCTTAACCGGATTACAAAGATGACAGGGTTCGCACGGGCCTTGAAAAGTCCTTGAATTTCCACAAAACCTCCTTCAGTATTTGTTCAACGTCCTTGAATATTTCCGCAAACAGATTTTTATCTCTTTAAGATTCACATAGCCGTGTTTTTAAACAGGCATCCCACGTTGTCCCAAAATGTTAGGTTTCAGATTCATTTGATTGATATCTAGGGCTCCCATTGATAGCAGAGTTTTCATTAATTCTGAAGGGACTACCCTGGTTATATTTTCTTTGTTTTTAAATAAAGGTTTCATTCATTCATTCATCCCCTCATTCAACACATGTGAGGAGCAAACTCTCAAGCGATGTCTCACAGCCGTTTTCTCTTCTAGTGAAATATGTGCGAACTCTGGATGATGATGATGACGATAACAATCATCTCATGTTTCTGTCTTTTTCAGGACCGTCAACAACGAGATATTGCTTCCGTTCGTGATCGACTAGAAGAACTAGAATCAACACAACGTGAAATGAGTAATTTACTACAAGATAATCTAGAGAAATAACAAGGTTTTGAATAGATGGAGAATAGAAGAGTACCAAGAAGACATCATGTCTGATTGAGAGATAACAGTTGGGGTTGGGAAATGGTTTGTTTTGAACTCAAACTGTTAATTCGGTTTCTAATGCTCTTCAATTTGCCCTCTGATGTCCCCTAGACTATCCCTACATCTAGGAAACACATTAAGAGCCCTCAGCTATCAGATAGCTTTAGCAAAAGCAACATGACGTCAAAAAGACCAAAAAAGACGAAATGATGGTAGAAAAAGATTGAACAAATAAGTGTTATATATTTGCCATCTCATGTTCCACATCGCTTCGAGCTTGCTAAGCGGTCCACCTAACTGATATATCCTACAGGATCTCATAAAGCCCCATAAAAGTTCATTTTACTTGTCTTCTAAAGACATTTTTTTTCTAATTTTATTCCTCGTCTAAACTCTACTGCTTTATAAAAGTAGTATAAATGTACATAAACAATGCAGGTTTCAGAAGCCTGTCGACAAGTCAACCAGCAACCATCTGGGACTTCACCACTAGACTGGGGGTTCTCCACCATTCGTTTTGTAGGTCATTGTATAAATATTTAAATATAGATAGGCTACTTATATAATATAGTTAGTGTGTCAAAACCATTATTCATTTAACAGTGTGTCAATCCCAACCACTATTAAGTATTAACTATCATTTACTGCAATCCCCACTTATCGTTATATCTTGTAAGAGTTTCTAAGAAAAGGTATTTCAGATTCTTTCATTCATTTCGTCAGCCCTATTATATATCTACGAATAGCATGCTAATATGATATAGTTAATGTATCAGCACCACCATCAATTAACTACTAGTGGTTTTCGTTAACCCGTGAAACAAAGGTGAAGTAGTGTTAAATAAACTAAAGTGTATTTCACGGGTTTATGAAACCACTATCATTTCCACAGTTATTCCTACTTCTTAGCAGTGTATCCTTAAAGAGATTTTAAAAGCCTTAACTTGATGTTACAAGTTTTAACGAGTATTCATACTGTGAGAGTCAAATTTTTATATATATTTATAATTTTATCTATTAAAATGATAACTTCTTAATATTTGGTTACGTCTACAATAATCTGGATAAATTTGAAAACGCGATCATTTGTACGCATGTCCGCTCTTGACCACAGGAATCCCAAGCAATATTTTCAGAATTTTTACAAATTTTCTCATGTCATATCCTTTTTGAGCATTGGTGCAATCAGGAAAGTACTTGGTGCAAAAGGCAGCCGACATAATATACTACAGTGTCCTGAGACTGATTTGTTAGGACTAACTGACTTCTGTGGCTTCTGTGCCGGTAAAGTACACGACAAAACTCGAATGTTTTCATCGGGATAGTTTCATAAGTCGCGCATGCGTAGTTATTTCAAAGGTGCTACAAAACGTTTTTCGATAGTCTCGGATATAAATCGACTTAGTTGATTGGTTCCCTATTCTCTTTCACAATACTGGTATCCATCCATCTGTACCAACTGCGCATGATCACAAGAGGTATTTAGTTCACAAACGTGTCCTTCACTTGGGCTTCCTGTGGAGTAGACTTGATAGTTGTACGATTGACATCGACTACCGTACAATAGACATTCGATAGCGCATTCAACTTGGTTAGGTACGATTACTATCGACACTCGATGACCAGGTAGTCCTTTATCAAATAGTTCTGCTCGACAGGAAAATGTGGCATTTTTGAAGAGACCAGCTGAAAAATAGCACAAGTGATTTAGTTTGGTTGATTTTTGGTCGATTTAAACAGCATATAATTTCCGTAGAGTCTGTCCAGACACATGATGCAACATTTTCTGCAACATTGCGCGCAATACAGAGTTATATCGTGTGTCTACCCCCTGCAACAGTTGCAGGTCTAGCACTGAGCTCTACCAAGAGAAGATGAGGAAGAGAAGGAATCGCGCGAATTAGGTCTGGACAATCATATGCCCCGTTTGATGCTATTTTTAGAGTGAATCTGATTGGTCGAGAGCGCGCGAGCTTTTGCACTGCCTAAGATCACAATGGCGGCAAACGGATGTATAACGTTTATCGATGAAAGTTTAAAACTTGAGGAAAAGGGCAAATGGAGGGGAAAAAATCGAAAATGGTCTTGGTTAAGTGGAGGTCATGGTGACGAGGTTCTAAAAATAGCATCAAACGGGGCATATGATGGGTCACGGGGATTCCTCCCCTAATTTTCTCTTGGTTCTACTTCAACGCTGCGCGCAACATTGTGGGGTGGACACATGGTGCAAATGTCGCAATGTCGTGTGTTCTTTTAAAGGATCTTACCTCTTTCTTGTTTACACCAAAACGTGCATTCTTTATCACAGTCGCCAACTTCAAGAACACCCCCTGTATTCTTATAAAAACACTGCTGTTGTATAGAACTATTCGCTCTATTTTCCAGACCTAATATTTCCCAAAGAGATTTCTCTGACCAATACGACGAACTTTGACTAGCCATGTATATACACGACGGAGATCTGCTGTTAGTACGTTCCTCTATGAATTCTTTCTCTTGTTCGCTAGTAATGCTAACTATATGGGATTTGAAGGAACGACACAAGTTTTCTGCGTCGCTCCATGATTTCATGATGTTGAATGGTTGATAGCAATAGTGGAGATGAGGTATCCAATTTGTTTTACAGCCACCACTAGAGTACGGTATTCCTTTAGTAAACACATACAAGGTTTTAGTGTCTGGACGACAGTAGTTCACCCCTCCCTAACTGGGCCAGCCACCACTAAAGTACGGTATTCCTTTAGTAAACACATACAAGGTTTTAGTGTCTAGACGGCAGTAGTTAACCCCTCCCTAACTGGGCCAGCCACCACTAGAGTACGGTATTCCTTTAGTAAACACATACAAGGTTTCAGTGTCTGGACGACAGTAGTTCACCCCTCCCTAACTGGGCCAGCCACCACTAGAGTACGGTATTCCTTTAGTAAACACATACAAGGTTTCAGTGTCTGGACGACAGTAGTTCACCCCTCCCTAACTGGGCCAGCCACCACTAGAGTACGGTATTCCTTTAGTAAACACATACAAGGTTTTAGTGTCTGGACGACAGTAGTTAACCCCTCCCTAACCGGGATTGAGAGTTATACCTCAGACCTTCTCTAACTGGCGTAGAATAGTCAACCTCCTTCCTCTTCAATGCTATTTTAAGGCGGTGTTGCACGGTACAATTTTCCTGTAACTTGTCTCGCAATGGCGTTACATGTGAAACAACACTAGTTGCATTACACGAACCATTGCTGTTTGAGATACACGACGCAGCGCAACGCGCAACGCCGCAGACGTACGTTGCTGCTATGGTTTTCTCGCAATAATTTTTCGACTTGCAGGGTATATGTTACACGCTGCTTCCAGTTCAAAGTTTTCAGAACTGACACAAAGTTCTTACTGATTAACAAGAATGCCAACCTCTAAAGGCCACACGCGTACGCGAGCACGCGTGAAAAAAGTACACGTGGTCACCAGCAGTTGCGTAAGGTCTATAGTTCTTGAACAGTTTAAAATGATATTCACAACGGCTATTCAAGATAGACCAACCTGTTTTATACTTGAACGCCTGTTCTATTGTAGAGTTACTAACAGCCAATGACCACAGGGCCAACTCATCGATGGCCATCATTCCGTGTTGTTGCTCATGTGGGCTCCTCGCCAAGTACATGGACCAGTCGTTAGGATTAGATGAGGTAAAGTTAGTTGACACATTAGTCTTAATGTCTTCTGTCCTGTTGGATTGAAAAAAAACCCCGATAGCTAAACGGTTAGCTTCCTACATAGATGTCCTTTTGGTCATCACGCATTGCTATAGCATGCAGATTTCGTATGAGTGTGAAACAAACCGCGCCGTGTCATGACCGTGTCATTGCCGTCTGTCTATAAAAACTAAATTCCTGCCGTAACCGTGCCGTGACCATACAGTGCCGTTTTCACAGTCATACGAAATCTACTATAAGAGATTAACGTTGTGTGACTAATAAACGGTAGGACTGCGTTGCGCATCGAAGAGGGGATAGGACTTTTAATGTGTTAGCGTTATTCTGTACTATACTCGATATTCTCCCCCTATCCCCCGAAAATCCCCTAACGAACTTGTATAAGCCCAGAGCCTAGCTGCAGTTTACAGTAGCTTATTATTCCGATTCACCCAGTGCTACAGTACCTTGTTCCATTAACATATAATTGCAGCCCATCCGTAGAATTCCACGTTATGCCCACGTGATGCCACGCCCTTGCTTTAAACTCTCTCTTCCGTGTCTTGACTTCCCAAGCCTTCCTCAGTTCGTAACTCCTCATTTTGATTTCTATATCATCGTCCTTTGTTTTTGTGATCATTAATCCATGATTACAGCCTCCAAATACAAGCAGCGTCTGTTTTGCAGTTTGATATGGTTTCACCCAGAATGTTAAGCTGAGGCCACTTTTGCAGTAGGCGACGTCCACAAAACAGGAATTGGTGTGTGGGCGTAGGTCTATCCAAGAATTGGTCCCGTATAAACTGATTCCAACATTAGAGGGGGAGATGACTACTTCACTTTCACCTGTCATCAACAGAACATAAAAGTCCCTATGAAACATTGTTTATATATATGTGAATCAGTTCTTGTTAGAGTAGTGAAAGTAGTAAGATAAGTGGAAGAGTGGGAATAGGAAAAATCTTGAGACAAAGCTAGGCTCAGATTTGCAACTGAGCCGTCCGGGTTTCGTGCGCCCGCGATACTCATTCGGGGAGAGTATCGCGGGCGCACAAAATCCCGACGGCTCAACTGAGCCCAATCTCGAACCCAGCGCCTGCGTTCCTCTTGGTCAGTACCGCGTCCGCTGACCAGAAGCCGGCAAAACTCTGGGCTCGAGATTGATCTAGCAGTAATCTTGAAGACAAACCTTTAACGCGTGCGGACCACCTGGGTTTATCAGTGCCATGGTCGTACAGCGATCTGTAAGCTGACAAGCTGTTCATATTCCAGTAGTGATTTGAACGACTGAACCAGGTTTCTCTCCCTGTTACCATGGCTACGATAAATACCTATCAAATACAGCAGGAGAAAGTGCGTCAAACGTTAATCGTACTTCACATAAATTGTGTTTGTGATAGCTTGCATTCTGGCCCGTCCTCGCTTGGGGTGGTTCGAAGGTTTGCGATCGAACAAAGGCCCTCCTTCCCAAAGGAAATAGCCGCTTAGCTTAAGTTAATTTTTCTTTCCTTCAATAAACTGCACTGGTCAGGCATTTCTCTCTAAATGAACCTTTGGTGAATGCTGGTGAATTATATATTACCAAAACCCGAACTTTAGCTAAATATTTTAACGATTTTAATAACTGAAGTATTTTCCACCATTTCTATTTATTCCTTCATAAATATCTTTTTTTGTTTGTTTGTTTTGTTTTGTTTTTGTTTTTGTTTTTGTTTTTTTGACTTTTCTTTCACTCTCGCTCTTTTAATTAACAACTAATTTTAATTTTGAGACAGGAAAGGGAAAAAAAAAAAAAAAAAAAAAAAAGAGAGAGGCCCTAGCCGGTTTCGAACCCGGCTCTTACATCTGCCCACTTGCTTCACAGTTCAAGGGTTTTCCAACTGCGCCACGGGATCGCGTAATTTGCACAACAATAGATAGCCAATTCACAGGATACACTAGGTTATTTTGTCCTCCAAATCCCTTAGTAGTCCAGTTAGTCTAGTGGTAAGGTTCAGTCATCTATGGCCTAGGATCCGACTGTTTCCTCCCTCTTTGACCGCGAAGCTCGCTGCGTTCTACCGGATAGCGCGGAAGGGGCCGAAATCTCCATCCTATACGTAACATGCGATGATTCAGCGATTTGTCTGGATGCATGGTCCGATTTTTTGGGTTTTGCATAAAATTACCATACTAATTGCCTTTTTGGTCGCGGGTTCGAGTCCTACCTGCGCCAACAACTTTTCTTTTTTTCCTTCTTCTTCTTTTCTGTTTTCAATGGATTCCATTTCTCTTTTCTAATTTTTTCTTGGCTTAAAATTCGGGTTTCAACGAAGAAAACTGCATAAACTCTTTTTAGTTGCTTGATGCTTTAAATTTTTTTGTAATTTAGAAAAGCATGCACATTCCTTGATATAAGAGTTATCTAAAAAAAATTCATTCCACTTTACAAAAGCCAGCTAGATTTCTGATAATTATACAGGTCATTCTGAAGCATTCCCTAATCCCAGCCGATAACTATGGTGGAAATCGAACCTCCCCTATCAATATGCTTGCGAAGGGCCTGCAGGCTCTCTCGAAAAGGGAGGAAAGAGCTCTACGTCTCATGAAGGCCCAGCACTTCAACTAACTAATCAGATTGAGCTATATTGCTGTTCGATCGAGTTAGGTTGACATAGTTCGATACATGCGAGACCAATCCGCAAACAAATCTGCTAGGTTCGTGGGCTCATGCGCAGTTGAAGAACGTTTTCCTTGGGAATTGGAAACCTAGTCGAAAGACACCTTGAAACACATTTCAATTCTTAACAGATCATAAAAAAGCCCGCTAATTAAATAATGTGGCATGAACGCTACTAATTGAAGGTAAAAAAGCGGCATATAAACAAAGGTAAGCAAAAATGATATTTGCCGGTTTAATTCTTTGATCTGTAGTCTTTTTGATGATTTTTGTCCCTCAGCGTTGTCAAGTACAATTTCTTGCTTGACAAGTACATAAAAATGAGCAAACGAATACCAGACTGAATAAGTAAACAAAACGCAAAATAAATGTATAGAAATTCACTCAAAAATATAGATTATTTTCTTTCAACCTGGCTAACCATCATTCTCAGCTTATGAAAGGGAAAAAATGTTCGAGATTTGGATCAAAACACGAGCAACAGCGCAAAAAACTGGTAAACTTTTAACTGATGGCTTTTTTTCTGGCTCACCTCTGAAATTGTAAAGTAAAGTGACAATCTAACAAATCTGTTGACAACCATCTTGTTCGATTCTACCTCCGTTCAATCCATGTCCACTTTTTATTTCTCCAATTACTGAACAAATTTCTCAATATCGACAACATACGAGTAACATGGGCCTAAAAGGCTTATATTTATTTGACGGATTCTGATTGGCTTAATCTGCATGGTTGTTTTTGATTGTTCTATCCAATAAGGAAGTTTCATGGGTTTGATAACATCATAAAACCGAGTGTTTAATTTCGCTGAGAAAGTCATGCACGAATATTTAGTACCTTAATACCTTTTTAAGATCAAAATGAATACAAATTGCCATGATATTTAGACACCGGACCTCAAGCAAAAGCTGAAGGGAGACTATTTTAGAGCGCAAGCACACGTCTGGCGCAAACTGATCAAAATTGCAAATATTAAAATTATGAAACCGAATACTAAATACGTAGTACACAACACATTAATTAATGGAACGATGAAAAACAAAGGATTTTGTACTATTTAGCACTATTTAGTTACTAATGGTTATCGCTCTAGCTAAATTAGCCAAATGATGTCATTTTATTTTTATAGTTTGAATGTTTGAATCAGAGGTATAAATTCTAATCAAATTAGTAAATAGCTACCAAAGCAACTAATTGAAGGTTATTATAAACTTTTAGTCAAATTCAAGAAAAGAAAAATCATATATATGACACGTCTTTGTTCCTGGATGCTTCTTCCGGCAGTAGGTTATTAGCTATGAATCCGTGGAAAGTAGATGGGCGGTTTTACGAATAACGTACGAAAGACAAAGTTCGTAAAATATTTAGCCAGTTTCAAACAATTATTGAATTTTCAGTTCAATCAACTTCACTCGATAAAACTGGCTAATTTTCTGCTTACTTACTTCACAGATTGATGATTGTTCACAAAGTCACACAAGTCTTTGTTAGATAATCGACGTGAGGGGGGGGGGGGGGGTGAGGAAGAACTGACGAAAAAGAAAAAAGGATAACAGACAGAAATAAAACAAGAAAGATAGCTGGATAGGTAGAAAGAAGGAAAAATAAGAAAAAGAAAGGAAAGGAAAGGAATCAACTAAAAGAACAGAGAAGAGAAGAAAAGAAATGAAAAAGAAGAGAGAGAGAGAGAGAGAGAGAGAGAGAGAGAGAGAGAGAGAGAGAGAGAGAGAGAGAGAGAAATTCTAAGATAAATAAATCAAAACAAGAGACCATAATACTATTATTACGGTCTATCAAATCCATAGATAAGTTCGTTTATACGTTGCTTTGAGTTATCAATTACTTTGGTTTAAAAAAAAATATCCGATACTGATTTGAAGTAACACTGAGCTCTGAAAACTGTATACGTTTGTGCTGCTTTTAACTGATTTTAAAGGTGGTTTTTTTTTACTGGGGAGGTCTGAGGTTATCAGTGACAGTATGGCACTCATATATATTATAACGATAATAACGAACTGTTTGCGCGATAGCTTTCGATTTATGACAAATCTACCAATCATTTATCAGTAATGAGCTTTTATCATGTATTTCCAAAAGTCACAGGACAGAAGAATAATTAACATAACTGGAAAGAGCATGGCGCAAAATTAGTAAAACTGTAAAGTTTGAATGGAGTAAGTTCAAAACTCACAGAGACGGTGATGAATAAAGAGTTTATTATTATTAATTAAGACGTTGAGTTTTCAAAAATCGAAATTTTGTATCTAAACATTTTGTAGGTACACAAGGTGTCTACGTTTTCTTACAAAATTCACACTTTTTCATGTTCTCATAAAATTCATAAAATTCTCGCGAGTTTGGAATTGATTTCCTTCAAACTTCACTTCATGTTTTGCTAATTTTAAGGTGCTCCTTTCAGCTATGGTAATTAATTTTTAGTTTGACTAATTTAAAAATACTTGATAAAAGCTCATTGAGTGTCAATGAGACGGTGAGAACACATTGGAGAGCAGCAAGAGTATAGCAAGAGAACTGACAAAACTATTGACTCCAAAATAGCTCAGTCACTGCAATTTGAAATAAAGTTTGTATATCCATTCAATTATTTATCAAACGGCCACAAGCAAAACTAAACTAGCTGTTTCTTTGCCCAAAGCAGAAGAAGTTTGAAACGTTGAAGTATAATGTGCTGTTGCTTTTGCCAAGCCTATGCAATGCCACAATTGCGAGGCAAGTTGCAGAAGAATATGAAGTTGTATCTTCCTCTCTTTGCAAGTCACCCGCGGGGGAAAAAGCAGAGATAGGCAAAAACCTATAACAGCTGAACCATAGCCTACTTCTCTAGGTTAGCCTATATACCTTGAGCGTAAAGAAATTGAGTCTACAAAGCAAGCTAACAGAACTACCTACTCTTAGTTTTAAGCTGATGTTACAAGCTAGAACGATTTGCAAAGACGATTTTTGCGTAACGCTAAGTTGCTGTGTAAAGCCCGCCGCACACGTTGAGAAACTGCGTGAGGAAACTGCCACGCGAGGGACTTCGCTCAGACGATTTCTTGTCACAGACGTTTCATCTTTGGCTACGCGAGGCCAAAAATAGAGCAGGTAAAAGAGCACACGGTGAGAAAAGTGCCACGCCTGGCAGTTTCTTCACACAGTTTCTCAACGTGTGCGGCAAACCACTCGGAGCGATTTAATTTAAGCGCAACTGCAACACCTTGCGAGGATTTGATTTGAAGGTCAAAAACTGACAACACAAAATAACGAATTTGCGGGTGACCCAATTTTGCGAATTTTGCGCGAATTTTTTATTTGTCGTTGAATTGCAAATTGTCTTCACGCCACCTCGATTTTATTAATTTTCTTTCTGGTATGTGTGACGAATTAGAATCTTAATTCGTTAATGTCGAAAATGAATGACATGGACATGTCTTTGAAATCTTTTTTCTAAACTATAGGATCTCTGCATTACAGTTTTTTTTACTCGTGCCCAGGCCATAGGCCGGGAACGAGTTATAAACTGCAAATGTTTTTTTTCCCTCTCGTTCGTCTATAAACCAATATCTCTGATGCACCATTTAGCATTATATTGAATAGCAAATTATTTCCATCCTTCCTTAATTTTCTCTTATACTTCCGTAGTTACTGATCATGATTATTTAATGAACTTTGAAAAGCACGTATATTTAGCAATAAATATGAAAGGTTTCTTCCGCTTTAAGTATAATAAGCTTCATTAAAGTGCCCCTAAACCCTAAATTGAAATTTTGATCAGTGTTCATTTCTCCATGAATGGAAATGTTTAATGGTTATCTCTGGATAAAATCATCTCTTTTCGGAGCATTAAGCATTTGAAGTTGAAAATGCAAATGAGATGACGTAAGGACTTTGCATGATTTTGTTTCCAATTTTGAAACAAGTGTGTTTGAGTTAGGTGGCAAAAACATTCACCAAACTTTCTACCTTAGCAATGAAAATGTTTTGCAAATGGAAAACTAATATAAAATTCATCTCTAGTGTTTTTGTATATTTAAGAAGTCCTTTTTCTACGTCATCTCAGTTGAATTTTCAGATTTCAAATGCTTAATCCTCAGAAAGGAGATGATTTTATCCTGAAATATTTAACCATAAGGCTTTTCCACTCATGAAGAAACGATTATCAACATTTCAAGTGGGGTTAGGGGCACTTTAAGGAAAACGAAGAGTTCATAATTAATTTTCTCAGCAACAAATATTTTACATGATAATTATTATTTATTTTACATTAAAAAATACATTCACATTATTGTATTTCTCACTAAATGAACATTTGGTGAATGCTGGTGAATTATATGGTTTTATCAAAACCCCGACCTTCAGCTATTTATTTTAACGATTTCTAATTTCATAATCTTTTTTTTTCTGTCTTTCCTCTCTCTCTTTTAATTATCAAGTAATTTTAGCTTTGAGACGGGAAAGAAAAGAAGAAGAATGAAAAAAAAAAAAAAAAAAAAAAAAATGGCCCTAGCAGGTTTCGAACCCGGCTCTTCCATCTGCTCACTTGCTTCACAGTTCAAGGGTTTTCCAACTGCGCCACGGGATCGCGTAATTTGCACAACAATAGATAGCCAATTCACAGGATACACTAGGTTATTTTGTTCTCCAAATCCCTTAGTAGTCCAGTTAGTCTAGTGGTAAGGTGCAGTCATTTACGGCCTAGGATCCGACTGTTTCCTCCCTCTTTGACCGCGAAGCTCGCTGCGTTCTACCGGATAGCGCGGAAGGGGCCGAAATCTCCATCCTATACGTAACATGCGATGATTCAGCGATTTGTCTGGATGCATGGTCCGATTTTTTGGGTTTTACATAAAATTAGCATTCTAATTTCTTTTGGTTGCAGGTTCGAGCCTTGCCTGCGCCAACAGCTTTTCTTTTTTTCTCTTTTTTCTATTTTAAATGGATTCTATTTATCTTCTCTATTTTTTCTTGGCTTAGTTCTGGTCTTCAACTGAAGAAACCTACATAAACTCTTTACATTAGTTTGATACTTTCAAATTTTTCATAATTTAGAAAAACAAATTCCCTGAACTAATAGTTATATCTAATGAATTTTCAAAGGCCAACTGGACCTCTGATACCTATGAAGGTCATTTAAGCACTCCCTAATCCAAACCGAATATGGTTGTGATGGGCCTGCGAACACTAAAAGCGTCTTTAATATTTAAAAAGTGCAAATGAAGCGAAAATTCTTTTTGCGTGTTTTAAATACACGATTCCAAGGTATGGGAATCGAGAGGGCGAGAATCGAGAGTTTTACAAGCCCTCAAAATTGTGCCATTTGCATCCAAAAATTGTCCCGGGGAGAATTTTTAATTTTTAATGATAGAACAGAGCGTGAAGAAAAGTCGTCTTGCTACCAAAAGGCTGTTTTTTGGTTTTGAATCATTGTCAAATACGATATTTTACAGGGAGAAAACATTTCATTTCTTAACATCTTTTTGGTTATCAACAATATACTTTATCAATATTTCGCAACCACAATGACAGTTTGGCTGCAAATGAAGATAAAATCGTCAATTTTGTCCTATACATTTCAAACTTTGTAACGTGTATTTCTGATAGTAAATATAAAAAGAGAATAAAAATTTATTTCCATTTTGAACAATTAATATATGGCTGTTTTTTCAGCTTTTCCTTCAATTCCCTCTCACCCACGCACAATCGAGTTGAATTAAGCTCACTTTACCTTCGGTCTCATGAAATCAAGCAAATTACAAATATGATCAACTTTATTCACGTTGAATTGTTTCAGTACAAGCAGGTAATAAGTCATTTTTTAGAGTGTATATGACTTAAATCACAATAATGTATTTGATCTGCTAGGTATAATTAAACTCTGGAGGGGGTTAAAAAAATCCTCTGCTCGCAGGGTAGGTATAATTATTATGTATATATTTGTTTCTATACAATATACAAAATTCTATCAGTTTTATGAAAGTTTGAGATGATTGCGTTGATTGGATGGCGACCATGTTTATATAAGATCATTCGAAAAGCAAGAGAAACATTCTGGTACGCCTTGTGTTCCTAAGCTTGCCGGCTTTTCTTGTGCTCTACATCACCCATCGTGTTTTTATCACAGTACAGAGACATGTGTGCGCGTTTTATATTCTTTAAATTTCGCATCTTTTCCTCTGAATTTCTGATGTGTGTCGCTCAAGTTCAGTGCCATTCTGCAATGGCTTTTCACTAACAAAAACGCACTAATTTTTTTTGTCTATTTCCTATGATAGGAAATATCTAGGAAATTTCATTTTCCTATGATAGGAACTGGACAAAATGTGGGAAATACATTTTCCTACATATTTTCCTAGATATTTCCTATCATAGAAATTGCATTTTCCTAGACATTTCCTACCTTTTCATTTTCCTAGATATTTCCTACCTTTTCATTTTTCCTATGATAGGAAATATCTAGGGAAATATGTACGAAAATGTATTTTCCCAGTGCATTTTGTCCAATTCCTATCATAGGAAAATGTAATTTCCTAGTTATTTCCTATGATAGGAAATGTGCAAAAATTTCCAGTGACGATGGGCTTGCAGTGCATGCACAATTCATTCGTTGTTGGGGTACGTACAACGCACATTAAAAAAAATTGTCAAAAGCAACCTTGTCAGCCACTTATAATTTGATAGAATTAAATTTCTAAAGTCCGTTTGGATTGAGAAATAGAGAGGATTTCGTATGACTGTGAAAACGGCACTGACACAGAGCAGATACCCCAGGAATTTTGAATGTTTTTTGTAGATAACGGCTCGGCGAGGTCCGTTTCACACTCTTACGAAATCTGCTCGTCAACGTCTGTTTGACTCTTCATCAATTATGTCATGCTATATTTCTAGAAAATTGTCAGAATCTTTTATAGTATCAAGTATTATTAAATGATGATATAAATTTGTTATTTCTAAAATATTCTGCTCTTTTATCCGTACAATAAAATAATCTAGAAAACTATGAAACGGCCTGCATTTCATACGGTCAATCTATATTATACAAATTTCCCCTTCCCTAATGAGTCATATTTTTACGTGGTAATTAAATTTGTTGGCCAATAAGGCCGCGTTCTGATTGGTTGAGTTGTGTTCATTTATAAGGCATTCGAAGCCTCGCCCTTTCCTGATTGGGCAGCGGTTTTTCGTGAAAGTGTCTAAGCATGGCTTCGACTGAGGGGAATCGTGGTCCTTTTGGATCCAGAGCGTAGCCATCCTGCATAAAGAAAATGCATAACTCAGTTAACTTAATATAAAATCAAGAACTCTCCAGAGAGACAAAAATACTTTTCTTGTTCTCACTTGATAAGAATTACTGATAGGGTATTGTGAGTTACAAAACAACAACAACAAGCAACAACAACAACAGCAACAACAACAAACAGCAACAACAGCAACAACAACAAGCAACAACAACAACAACAAGCAACAGCAACAACAACAACAGCAACGAACAACAACAACAACAGCACTAGCAACAACAACAAACAGCAACAACAGCAACAACAGCAACAACAACAACAACAGCAACAGCAACAACCAACAGAAACAAACAACAACAGCAACAGCAACAACAGCAACAACAACAACAACAACAGCAACAACAAGCAACAGCAACAACAACAACAGCAACAGCAACAACAACAACATCATTAACAACAACAGCAACAACAACAACAGCAACAACAGCAACAACAACAACAACAGCAACAACAGCAACAACAGCAACAGCAACAACAACAACAACAACAGCAACAACAGCAACAACAACAACAGAAACCACAACCGAATCACACAAAACCACAACAGCAACAACAACAGCAACACGACAGCACAACACAACAACATCAACAACAACAGCAACACAACACACCAACAACAACAACAACAGCAACAACAACAACAACACAGCAATAAAACAACACAACAGTCAACAACAACACATCAACAACAACAACAGCAGCAACAACAACAACAACAACAGCAACATCATTGGTTCTCCATAAAGTCAGAGTCTGCAAACTAGTTGGTCAAATTTCATTGATATATTTACAATCAAAGGTAAAGGATTACCTCATTGTAGAAAATAAGGTAGTGTTTGACTTTTTCGCCTGTACAAACTGACAATGACTGGTTAATGTCACCTCGTGTACTGCTGTGAATCATGTAAGCACCTTCATAACCAATTAGTAGTCTAGACGAAAACAAACAAATTTTAATGAACAATGGCTCTTCAAATTGGTCTCTACAGGGCATCGTACATGAAATTGATGCTGACATTGGGCAATATGGAGAGAGAGAGAGAGAGAGAGAGAGAGAGAGAGAGAGAGAGCTCTGAATTTGTCTGCAATATACGTAATATACATACGGGATGGCATCCATTTTGTTATAATCCAGTCGCAATGCTGATGGTGGAAGAAAATCCATGTCTTTTATAGATGACTGCTTTATAACATAACAAGAAACATACAAATCAGTATCATACAAAATTATGATGATCATGCATATTAATGTCACTCTGATCATTACCTCAAAACTGTCTTTGTTCTTAAAGCTGTTTCCATCAGGTCGCATTCTGAAAGAAAAAGTAAAGCCTCAGTTAATATTCCCTACAGCCACAATCCATTAATCTTAACATGGCGACCTATTACGTATTTGTGACCACTTTTCAAAACACACCAATATAGTACTCAAGTTAGCATATACTTGTAGTGTCTACTTGAGCAGGGCAGTTTTTGTATAAAAGTGAAATAGACGTGCCATGCTGTGACCATGTCAGTGCCATGCTGTCCAAGGTTGTGCTCAAAGATCGGGATGCCCAGGTAGCCCTTCTGGCCCCCTTCCACTGACACTAGTATTTACTATAACATACGTCATTTGCAGTAGCACAAAGCACACATGTTAGTCGCCTCTAAGGTACAAGGGAACTGCTAAAACACAGCACTGAATCGAATTGTCTATAAAAATATTTGAAATTCCTACCGTGACCAATGATTGGGCTGCTTTTTCAGTTGTAAAAAAAGTCATATCATTAATGATACTAGTCTGTGATAACTATAGAGCTGTTTAAAAGATCTACTTACCTCTGCAAGGTAGACTGGTTGGGGATTGGTTCCTCAGGGGCCTCATTGGACAGTTCTAAATACATTTCTTCTGCTGAATCTAGTTTCCAAACAACATCTCATTAGTGTTAGCTTCCATGTATTTCAAGCATCTATTTCAATGTTACAAGCTGATTTTACTACTGTTGTCATTGAAGTGCGACCTGTGAAGGTCAAAGTCTTGATTCCAAACTAGCATTCACACAGACATCAATCAAATCACTTGACTGATACAAATAGTGATTCTCAAGAAAAATGCCTTGAATTTGCAAGGAAAGTTTAGATAAATATAAACTTTAAATGGTATAATTAACTTTTATCATAAATTCGAGGCTTTTGTTTTTGGGAATTGCAATTTGTATTGGTCGAGTGATTTGATTGAATGCAAGTTTCCAAAAGAAACTTTGAGCTTTACAGGTCGCACTTCAACGATAATGGTAATATTAACACCTCTCTATTTCATACACACTTTTTTATTTATTTCATCTAAGTTAGCCTACAATAAATAATGCTGGTCATCATTATCATCATTATTCATCATCATCATCATTATTCATCATCATCATTATTCATCATCATCATCATTATTCATCATCATCATCATTATTCATCATCATTATTCATCATCATCATCATTATTCATCATCAACATCATCATTATCATCATTCATCATCATCATTGTTCATCATCATTAATTATGTTACCTGTGGATGATGATGACTGCGTTGTCGTTCTTGGTGTAGGTGGCAGTATAGCTCTGTGAGATGGCTGAGGAGATACAGACATACCGTCACTCCCTCTTATAGTTCTCCTAGGAGGTGGCTTGGGTAGTGTGTTCTGATTTCTCTGTATCATTCCTTGATTCAATACTTGTGCAATATCAACTGCTGCTTTGTTTGTTATTGCCATGGCACCACTGCCACTAGGTAAATCTGGTCTCAAAATCTTGGATACATCAACTGTACCTCTACCACGAGTACTTCCAAGGCCAGAATGAAATGGTTTTATAGGTGGTGTAGGTGGTAACTGCCCTTTCTTGCTTGCAGCATCACTAGGGTGAAAAAGTTCAAGAGGTGGGCAATATTCTGCTGTGCTCTCTGGAATGTTAACTGGTGCAGAGGATGAACTTTGTAGAAACTGTTGCTTTCCTTCTTCAATGCTGCCTGGAGACACTTCAGGGTAGTCGTAATTATATATATCACCTTCTTCGCTACTTCCACAACTACTGCTACTGCTGCCGCCAATATCACCACTACCAATATTGTATGGTGTCCTACAAATAAAACATTAATTTTTATAGGTCAAGAGGGAACTTAACCTCCACTGCAGATATTCATATGCTCATCACAGGTTACTACTTTGTGATGATCCTAATTATAATAATAAAAATAAATAAGAATTTATTACAGTGAGTGATCAGCATAAAGCTATACCATCTGTCGAGTGATCCGTTAGTGGTGTGTAAAGGGCGGCATAGTAAGTGGTTCACCACCGTTGTCCAGATTTGAGTCCTGGCTCATGTACTGGCCGGAACACAACATGTGAGTTGAGTTTGTTTGCTGCTCTTTCCCTTGCCATGAGTATTTTTCTCTATATTCTCCATGAATGTAATGAATGGATGTAACATAAAAATTAATATACCTTGGATCACAGTACTCATTCACATCTTGTTGTATCTTTTCAAACCACTCCTATAACCAAATATATGATTGAATATTTAGCTCTGAATTGTCAAGTCTGCACAGGAATTAGGAAGAATTCATTTGGTATTCTTTATTGGACTTATTCTTTATAAACTTTTGAAATTTGAATATTTATATAAAATTTCAGGAATATCATTATCATATCATTTATATTTATCTTTATAACATAGTTTCGATATAAGGCGCACTCTGATTGGCTAGAAAGCTATGAACTATTTGCCCATGGGCTGCACCGTGCGCGCACTATCGTCATCATTGTCCTTTTCAAATTGTTCGTTTTCAAGATGGCAACACATATAATGCGCGCTCCCATTGGCTGAAAAACCTAATATGAACTATTTCCCCATGGGCTGCATGGCTTCGTTTTCAAGGCTCTAGGCTCTAGGCTACGCCTCGTGCCACTCTTACGTTTGTTAATCGTTCTTTATATATATTTTCTCTCGTGCATCTATAACGCCATGGGCGCGTGGCTTTCTGTTGTCTAATTGATAAATTTATTCATTTTTATTGTTTGCAAGTCTTAACTTTATAACAAAGTTTATTGCTTTCAAACTTTTTCAACATTGATTCAACACGTTTCGGTCAACAAGGTTGAAATGGGGTGCATGCAGGCAAATGAATTCAACATTTATTCAAATGGATCTTGAAGCAAACGTTGAAGCCATTTACTCAGGCCTTTACTTTAAATTTATTACTGATAATGACTTACATTGCGTTCCTTGTCTGAATGAGCTGCAAAGTAGTAGGTTCTCTTCTCTGGTTGGATATGCGTGAGCTTGAATGTCCATTGCACTTTTGATCTATCTGGAGCATGTGACAGTCTGAAGAAGACAAAATGGGTGTTAATATCTTTAATGTCCATCTATTTCAATCCATACACCAATAATGACACCTGTTCTATTTGCATGAAATTCAAGTAACATATATCAAGGTTCAAAGTATACCCCCCTGTCTAGAGGCATTTCCTTGTATAAGATACCCAGCCCTCCCCTGTGGGGGGTGATTGAGGGAAGACAGGCATTAAAAGAAAAATAAGACTCGGGGTACATTTAGGAAAGGTACATAATTCATTGGAGGATCATGGAAAAATATTAAATATACAATGAACTCAGCCTGAGATGAAATTGCCCAAGTAAACACACCCTCAATCACTATAGTTACCTGTAACCACTCAATGAGAATTGCCCTTTAGCCTTTTTATCACCTGAATCTTTGTAATAATACAGACAACCTTTGTGTAAAACTAAATATCGATCTTGCCCTGAAAATGATGAAACATAAAATTCTTACTTCTGTGATGACTTTACAAAACTAAACATAGTTTATGGTTTTCCATTTATTTATTTTTCCACGATTTTCAACCACAGAACTATAGGGGTGTTTAGCAGAGTGGGAGCATGAATATATCTGCTTTACAGTGGTGGATCCAGGGGGAGGGTCAGGGGTGTTCTAGACCCCATCATATCTGAGGTTCAATTGATTGTATATTTATACTGGAATTTACTACCGTCATCATTGAAGTGCAACCCATGAAGTTCAAAGTCCAGTCTGGAAACTAGCATTCTCACAAACGTCAATCAAATTATTCAACCAAAACAAACAGCAATTTTGACACTGAAACCAAGAAAATATCTTGTACTTACAAAGGAAAATATGAAATTTGAAGCTTTCTAAATGAAAGTTATTAAGCTTTTTCAATAAATACAAGTAAGTTTTTTCTTATTCAAGAGTAAAATTGTCAATTGTCTCACTGGCATAATTTGATTGACATCCGTCTCAATGCTTGTTTTCAAACAAGACTTTGAACTTTACAGGTCGCACTTCAACGATTACAGTAGTAGTTTTGCCACATGTTTGAAGTGCATTCTGTATGAGATGTACATTTCCTCCCCCACCCCTCCTCCCCCTAAAAGTCCTGGATCTGTCCCTGCTTTACCACTGAAATAGGTGAACTGAGCTTAATGCTACTATCAATACTTACATTTTTTAAATTTATTTTCTTTTCTGACCATACCACAATGCACTCGGCAGTTGTCCTGTAATAACGCCTGTGCAGGAATTGAGAGGTATGGTTCTGGGTGCTTTGGTGCTGGCGTTGCTGTGGAAACATCAGTGTTACCTCTTGGAAGGGTGTCGCTCAGACTTGTAAATGAAAAGCTATCTCCAGTGGATCTAGTCATTAGTGACCTGTCCATCTACACCTGTGCCATTCAGAAAAATGTCGAAATTGATTAGCTACAATCCTATGGGTTCTTTGTACAAGATAAAGCAAAATTGTTTCACTGTGTGCAAGCTATAAACTATAAGTTTTTTTAGCTATTCCATTTATCTATATGCATCTTAAGGCGCTGTTACACTGTACAATTTTCCCAGCAACTTGTCTCGCAATAGCGTTGCAAAACAAGTTGCAGAGGAAATTAATGTGCTGTTACACTGTGCAATTTTCCCCAGCAACTGGCCAAAAATATTGCAAGCTGCTGGGGAAAATTGCACAGTGTAACAGTGTATTAATCCTCTCTGTAACTTGTTTTGCAACGCCGTTGCGAGACAAGTTGCTGAGAAAATTGCACAGTGTAACAGCGCCTTTAGATATCACATCAACTAGCAACAAATCGATTGTTGTGACTGAGAATACTTTCGAAATCATAATAGGAAATTTTGGGGTATTTCATTCATGGTTCGCAGCAACTGTGAACATAAGTTAAATTTTCATTCATTCAATAGAATCCTATAAGTTTATTGTTCTCTGCGCTGTTTTTGAAACATAAAATTAATATAGAAATTGGTTGGACTAGATTCAGTTTTTTTATAGCCCCAAAGGAAATGAAATACAAATACTTCCGTGTAAGATGCACAAGTCTCAAGGAATTAGCAATTTCGTGATGTAATTATTTCCACATAATTGCACGAAGCCAAGTTCTTTTAGCACTTGTGAAATAATTATTACTCTCTCTTATAAAGCTTGTAGCAGGAAGGAGCTACATATATCATAGATTGCCCAAATCGAGTAGAAATTCGTCTGTGAGACTGGTCAAAAGGATTGTGTGGGGGTAAGTAAAGGAATGTGGAATTAACTTATCAAATTAATTGGAACTATAGAAATCGGAACAAAATTATCAATTGCTTATTCGTGATTTCAGATACGATATATAAAGCTATAAAGATGAACACTACAATTAATTACCTGTGAAGCAGAGCAGCCTTCAGCAATAAACAGATAAATATAGATCGCCCCAGTGTCTCCCGGGAGTGTCTGAAGCAAATTCGGATAATATCTAACTAGAAGGTTGGCTTTGACGAACTCTTGTGAATTGACAGTTGTTAGATTTATCGTGGATAGCAATGTTTATGATACAATTGGAGTTGTAACGACTGCTGAAAGCGGATAAAAAGCAATTTAGTGACGCTTACGATATAAATAGGTTTGTCACTTCCGTACCTTCTGAGAAATTTATGCAAGTTCCGTAAATGGTACGAATTCGTCCCGAAGCGAGGCCGAAGGTGGGGCGTGAACGTCATTGAGTGACTCATTAAGTTACTCAAGCATGGGTTGACGTAAATTAAATACATTTTGGCGGGATGAAAAAAGTAATGACAAATCGATGATAAGTTGATTCTTTTTAATGAGTGCCGACGTGAATAATAACATTTAATATAATTGCTTTCCATACTAAAAGTTTTACATTAAAAACATTGCGACTTCGCAACACCTCTTGTAAACCTGACACACACTACCTTTTTGCTTGCTTTTGCTCTTGAAGCAATGGGATGGTAATAGAAGAAATTGTCAAAAAAGTGGTTATGCAAATCTACTAATCGGGGTGTCAATTTTACGGGTTTTTCTTTATTCTTTTGTTTCTTTCTTTCAGTTTTTTCTTCTAGTTGCTTTCTTTCATTCTTTCATGTGTGTAAAACTGGTTTAGCAATGGTAGCCGGAACTGAAACAATTTGATCGCGGAAAGGAAATCGTGCAAAATCCAAAAATTGCAGAGATATCCTTCGAGGAACTGGTATAATCCGTATAGTTGCTTTCTTTCATTCTTTCATGTGTGTAAAACTGGTTTAGCAATGGTAGCCGGAACTGAAACAATTTGATCGCGGAAAGGAAATCGTGCAAAATCCAAAAATTGCAGAGATATCCTTCGAGGAACTGGTATAATCCGTATAGGGATTATAAAAATTTGTAAGATGTAACGATCCAGTTACAATAAAAACGCCATGTGACCCGTTCCTAGTAGACAGTGACACAAACCTGCCTTCCATTTCATTAAACTACAGACTCTCCGGGGCGCGTCCTAAATAAAAATCTTCGGCATCTAAAATGCGACATGTGATTTCTAAGGAAATAGATTGTTTTTGTCCCGATTCTCGATAGCTGCTTCCTGGACTTAAAGTGGGGAAAAGTTCGACCTGAAACAGTATTGAAATAGACTTTCCATATTTAGCATAGATTCCCATGTCTCCTGCACTATATAGTGGATGAATTTATTATATTTGAAGACGAGAAAGTCTTCTATAAGACGAATTTCCCGTCCAACTTTTACGTCAGGTTTAACGTCCTCATCCGAGAAGACGTACCCTGCGCGAGTAGAAGCGTGAGAAAAATTGCCTCTGCTCGCAGGGTAGAGAAGACGTGAAGGTCTAACCATTTACAGAGGTATTTACAAAGGCAGTACCTTCTCCTCAGTTTGAAGACCCTGAGGTTGGTCCGACTGGGAATCGAAAGACCGACGCTCAACCGAACCAACCGGGCGGCGGTTAAACATTCAAAGACGAGTTTAAAAAAATATATATATATATAAAATATAAAATATTAAAAAAATAAAAAAATAAAAAAATAAAAAAATAAATAAATAAATAAATAAATAAATAAATAAATAAATAAATAAATAAATAAATAAAATAAAATAAAATAAAATAAAATAAAATAAAATAAAATAAAATAAAATAAAATAAACAAGATAAGATAAGATAAAATAAAATAGAACAGAATAGAATAAAATATAATATAATAAAATTAAATCTTTATCTTAATGAGGTTAAACATTATTACCGGTGACCCGGTAGTTTACATAATGGCCCCAAATTAGAATCCCAACTGGCTAGGAGGCGAACCAGTTGGTTATTTTAGTACAAGCATGGTCGAGAAACTGAATTTGAACTGGGGGTTGCCCGGAACAAATTCAGTCTCAGCTAGTGGTCATAGCTGGGACTCGAACGCGAGACCGACGCTGACCACTCCCATGCTGCCTCCGTCAAACGAATCAACGAGTCAACCGTACGCGTCCAAGACGGTTTTTCCGCCTATAATATGAATTCGGCTATTGAGTCAATGGCCCCGTTCACACTACAGCATTAGATCGATCTGAGATCGATCCAGTCTAGTACATCGCTTTAGGCTGGATCGAACTCAGATCGATCTAGAACTGTAGTGTGAACAGGGCCAATGTTCTTTCATGAGTTCAGCTTCTCAAAACTCAACAATAAAACAACTTGACCTACGGCATCAAGGTTGGTAGATACTTATAGAATTTCTTCTCAGTTTTTATTCAAATATAATCTGATGTACGTTTATACAAAACCAAACCATGAGCTGACATTCTCTGACGAGTCGATAATCGTTCTACAGTGAGTTCTATTAGACATATACTACCTTTGACCTGTTTCTAAAACACCCGATAACATGTCTACGCGCACGATATTCATCGGACCTGTCGGCTTTCTCGTAGATTAACGAACAATGACAGAGATTGAAAATAACGCCTTCAGAAAAACACGTCAACTCTATTGGGATGTTAGCTGGTTGGTAATCGACCCAATATATTATCAAGTCTTTGAGAAATGGGGTCCCGGGCAAGCCTTCCTCGGACAAGTTAACTTGGTTTTTTATTCTTTTTAAGTGCGCTCTCTTCCTTAGTCTTTCCACTCTGTTACTTTTGTACCTGTAAAGTTGACTAGGACGGATCAGGACACCGAGACAGGTGCGTCACGTGCTGTCACGCATTTGGGCTATTTATAGATCACCAGTCACTACCGCGCGGTGAAAAGTTAAGAATTCCCATGCATTCGCTATAAGCGCGCGTTGAATTTAAATTCCAAACAAACAAACATACATACATACAAACAAACATTTCAAACAAACAAACATACATACAAACAAACAAACATAACAAACAAACATACATACATACAAACAAACAAACAAACATACAAAAAAAACAGACAGACAGACAAACAAACAAATGCGAGGCAACACGTCAAATTTGACTGTCGAAGGTTTTTATTAGGGCGCACGTGGAGTCTCAGTCGTTATGCTCTCCTACGAGTGTTTATATGCTTCCGTATTGAGAAACAGGCTTGAGAACTCGGATCATCCTGATTTTCAGGCAGTCATGGTCAAATTCAGTTTTATCTGACTATCTGAAAATCTAGGCTGTAAATACAGTGTCCTTACATTGTGCTCCGTACATTGAAGGGTGACGCCTGATGTATGGGGCGTATGTACAGGTTACTGAAAATCTAGCCTACATACACGCTCTCTTTTGGGGTTTTGGGGGAGGGGAGGGGGAGGGGAGGGGGAGGGGAGGGGGGAGGAAATATTGCACACCCTTCTCCCCTTCTCGTTACTCCTCCCTCCAACACCCAAAACTCCCTAAAAGAGAGTCTGTAGGCAGGCTACAGAAACTCCGGCTGCTTCATGTATATACTCTCCACTCCCACTAGCTTTTAAACTGTACATAGCAGCACCAAGGTGAGCAAGGGAAAGGATGGTTTTTCTCAGGCTAAGTTACACACTAAAATCTGCTTTTACATGCGTGCAATGTGATGACACTTATACGGGTGTATGAGATGACAGCTTCATTATAAAAATACTTAAATATATATACTCTGAACATATACAGAAAACTAGAGTCAAAAGTATAACTGTGTCCATTCATCCTTTCTCTAAAATATATACTCTCTATGTTCTGGATTCTAAGCAGCAAAAATAGCCAATGTATCATTAGCTGTTGCTTCTACATTGAGTGCTTGATATATACATAACCACAGGAAGCCCATACAAGCATTGAGAGTTGAATATAATCAAATTAATAACTAATTTGTACTCAGGGCTCCTATTGATAGCAGGATAGCCTTTTTTGGTACCTGACAGGACTACCCTGAGTCTTTATTGTTATTTATTTTAAATAAAGGTGTCTATCTATCTGCAACATTCATTTAATAAATTACATTCAGCTCTCAATGCTTGTATGGGCTTCCTGTGGTACAACAACAAATGTGGTAATTATGTCATCTAGCATATAAACCATATAAGAATGCTCCATGTAAGAATGCTTAAGTTAAGAAAGCAAGTTTAACATGAGTACCAGTCCCTCCACAAGCTAGCATATTAGAACCTGGTGCAACATCCAGTGCTTGAATTGTTTTCCCTTCCTCTTCTATGGAATCAAGAACCTTGGCATAGAAAAATATGATAAAACAAATCTAGCGTTTCTTTGATAAAGCAAGTTATTCATTTAATTTGTGTTAGTGTAGCATCCTACATGCACCACTGCATAGGCAATCAGGTCAGCCATAGTATACTAATATAAATAAAATAATATTCACAAAATAAAACAGATTTATTCCAGATATAAGTTAGCACACCTTGTAAGGTTTCCGTGAAATAATTTTCACATCTTTGGTTCCACTTCCTCCAGCTACAACCACATTTTTGGACAAAAATCGTCCCACATACAGAAAAGCACCTTGATCTTTGGAGGGAAATGGGATGTTTTCAATCATGGCTCCACTTCCATAATCCCAAACCTGTGGTGACATCATCATTAATTAGTAAAATGTTATTTATATTAATTGAAACTCATCAGCAATGATTAGGTTGGACTTGGATGCCATATTGCTGCCATGAATAGCCTGCATGGCTGGCCCTTGGGGAGGGGGGAGAGGGGAGGGGGAGGGAAGGGGATGGGAGGGGGAGGGGGAGGAGGAGGGAAGGGGGAGGGAAGGGAAGGGAAGGGAGGGGGAGGGAAGGGAAGGGAAGGGAAGGGAAGGGAAGGGAAGGGAAGGGAAGGGAAGGGAAGGGAAGGGAAGGGAAGGGAAGGGAAGGGAAGGGAAGGGAAGGGAAGGGAATAATCAGCAAGCTATGGATCTGCAACAATCTGCAAGAATAACACATGTGGTGTTATGGGTGTCCTGCATGGAACAGGGGAACCTGCACACGCAAGCAAGACACTATCCAGCATGCCTGGTTCACAAAAAGTTGAGAAAATATCCTTTGATGTGTTCTGATAATTACTTGTAGTGCATTGTGATGCAGCCAAGAGGCTGTCAGGATATCGTCTTCAGAAATATCAATTCCATCACCACATATGTATGGACCATTGATGGAACGCACGACATGGTCAACTCGAACATCCCAAATCTGCAACATAACATATGTGGCGTTTATTACATTTTTAAGATTTCTGAAGCCTTGCTTATTCAGGGGCAGCATTAATTCAAGGGCAGCCTTTATTGAAAATCACAATGTTTTATGAATGGTTTATTACATTTAATAAGCAATTGTTAACGACAAAATAAATGTGTTTCAAATGTTCGAACCTCATATTTTTCACAAAATTTTAACATTGAGTTAAATACGTGTAAATACGTGTGGTGCTTATTATTTAATCTGAAGATATGAATTTTTGAACTTTGAAAATCTGTCATTTTGTTATTAAAAATAGCACAAAATGACAGATTTTTGAATTTTCAAGCTCAAATTTGGTTCTACTAGATGTGATTTTAATCTCGTTAGGATTGGTAGCTAGGGAATCCCAAGTGTGTCTGGCCTTGTTCTTCATATTTATCAATTTGTATGTCTGAAGAGGAAATTTCCCTGATATGAATAACCTCTAATCTCCTTTCCACTTCCTGATCAATACTGAAGAACTACCTTATCATAACCTGGTGAAAACAGAATTTAAATGATTAAATATACCTTTAAACACCGGTCCCAGCCACCTGTGAGGAACACATTATCATCAAAAGGATGAAACCTTAGGCTAAACACCTTTCTACCATGTCCACTTTCAGCTGCAATAACATTTGAATCGCTAAGAAGAAAAGTAAAATAAAGGTATATCAAAATGTTTGGGGATCATTGTACAGATTATACAGCCACGACATTGTAATTAGCCTTTGAGCAAACTCATAAACTAGGTTGAAAAGGTTGTCTCATGGAAAAAGAAGTTTGGATATTCTATGAATGCAATGAATTGTGGCCAACATACCCTGATAGATGATAGCAAAATGTCAGCAACACACCAAAAATATGGTGCAGTACCTGTTATTATATTTTCGAAGTTTACTAATATTTTGTAATCGGGGGAATTTCACCAAAGGGTTAGCCAATATAGTAGAACTCTGCTAACTTGAACTCTCAAGGGAAGCTTAATAATAAATAAATAATAAATAATAAATAATTTTCTACAGCAGATCTACGTAGTAGACTGATTCCATAAGTCAGTCCCAGTTTGCTCTCTGATGATTTTTTTTTTTTTGCAGAGTGAACCGGGACCAACTTATGGAATCAGTCTAATTCACGTAGTGGCTATTCTTCAGCTTGTTGATTTTTGCTGAGGGAGGAAAAAACAGAGAACCCGGAGAAAAAACCCTCGTGGCATGGTAGAGAACAACACATCAAACAAACTCAATTCACATATGATCTGATGCCCAAGCTGGGACTCATTAACCTCGACCAAAGCTCTCACCACTCGGCCAACAATGCCACCCATTGTTAATATTGTTTTAGATAGCAGGGGTTTGAGATATATACCTTGAGGCTTCAATGGTATCACTGCTTGAAAAAGTCAATTTGAGTTGCATTGTATCACTGTCATATACTCTGATGTTGCGGTCCTAAAATAATAGGAAATTTTGTTTACTTCAACTGAGATCTCAGGGGAAAAGATGATAGGAGTCTTCTCTTTAGTTTGAATGTGCTCCTAGTATTGAGTATGAGTCTGAAATGGACCACACACAAAGCCATGGCCGTGTCATTGCCATAATGTCCAAAACATCTGAAATTCCAGCTGTAACTGTGCTGTGACTGTGTGGTGCTAGTGCAGATTTTGTATGAGTGTGAAAAGGACCGCGCCGTGCCATGACTGTGTCAGTGCCGTGTTTCCTATCAAAACATTCGAAAATTCTGCTGTAACCATGCCATGACTATGCCACAGCCTTTTCACACTCATACGAAATCTGCACTATTTTCACAGTCATATGAAATCTACTCTAGAGATCACAGTAAGGCAGTATTGGATGAGCCATGGAAAGGTAATTTATGATACAAAATATCCTGCCAGTAGTAACAACATAGGTATATGCTGTTTACTGAGAAGAGTTAGCGGGATATATAGACATAGATGGGTCAGCACTCAATGACCATAACATTGAAGGAACCCCTCTCAAAACAGCCAAAGTGACTTTTTTGGTATCCTGGCATATGTTGGCACAAGTCCATTCATTTGATACTTATTTTAGACCATTTGTGGACAGTCACTTAACCCTCTTTTCAAAGGTACCTCTTGTCTTTTGTCTTCTCATTTAAAATTTCCTTTTTCTTTGGTAAATGAGTATGAAAATTTATTAGGTTTATTGGGGTATGGCAAATTACACACTTCAACTCACTTTTCCTGAAGTGGCAAATGTCTTTCCATCATGTGAGAAATCAAGTGCACTTATTTCATTTTGTATCTCATCTACAGACTTCAATGGACACCAACCATCTAAATCCCAGCACGTAATGGTTCCATCAGAGGCTATTGAAACATAATTAAAACAGTCAGCTTGAGTCAATGCCATGTCATACTGTTTGACATGTATGACATGTACAATGCATAAGTAGCCGGTACAATACAAAAAAGTGTTGCATGAAAAATTACTTGTTGATATAAGCCTTGCATCCTTGTATGGAAGAAACTTAACAGTTGTCACTGGAAGGCCATACAGAGAACCATGCTTCAATGGCCGTCTTTTTCTCCCTGTATCAATACAATACACCTATAAAAACAACAACAAACAATAAAAATATTGCAGACACATTGCTAAATATATACATTACAGTGTGTTTAATATAACTTTTGACAAACAGAATTTGAAGTTGGTTCTGAAGTTCTGAGGCTGAAGTTAAATTTATACGTTTTTGGAAGCTCACACTTTATTGGCATTGAAATAAATTTCTGAATTGATGTGGGAAGTAAGTTCAGAATTTGTCAACAAAGTTTGTTGTGAACTTCCAAAGCATAACTTTAACTTTGAAACTTCTAAATCAGCTTTGGAACCCACTTGTCAATGTTAATATAAAATGAGGCCCTTTCACTGACTGTCACATCTTTAATGAAAAGCAGTTTTAATTATAAGTACATAATAGAGTCATTTTCGTATGAGTGGGAAACTTACCGTACCGTATCGTAACTGTACCAGTATCATAGTTTCTATAAAACCATTCAAAAATCCTGCTGTAACCATATCGTATCATAACAGTACAGTGTTCCCACTTAATACGAAAACCACTCTAATGCCATCTTCTGGCACTATGAAAAAAGGGTTTGTTTTGTGGTTGCCATCAGATAGCACTACAAAAAAGAGTTAGTATGAAATTAATGTGGTTGTCAATTACACTTTAATGACATACAAATGAGTTGGTTTCTTGACACTAGAAAAAAATAGTTTTGTGGTTGCCATGACAACAAAAATTGTAACAATGTGATAGCATGGTGTTGGCAGAGACTTTTTCACAGCCACAGGAATCCACTCAATACTTTACTGACCTGAACAGCACCATTTCCACAGCCAGCGGCGAGAAGATCAGAACTTTGAGACAAATGAATGCTGAATATTCCCATGATATCCCCAAAGTCTAAATCTTTCACTGCTGATATCTTGGGAAGGTCAGCATTTTCAGGCATGGCGGAACTGAGATTTAGAATAATGAAACTTAATAAATATACTGGAAGGGGACTTTTAGATGGGCATCCATCCATAGCTGTGAACAGCAACTATTACTAATTTTTGTTCTTGATGTACTACATGGATCTAAAATGTAAAATGTACATTTAGAAAAGAGTCTTCATCACGGAAGCTCAATAAAAGCTGTGCATCGTAAAATAACCAATTCATATTCTTTAAATTAGACTTTGGATAAAAACAATGCCTCCTCAAAAGGCGCCAAAAATGTCATTAATTTGACAACTTCTTTCACAACTTCGCTTAAGTGGGACGTGACTTCTATAAACCACATTGCATACAATCTAAATGCAAAACCACTGCTTATGAATTAGAAATTCAAGAACTTATTAAAAAACAGGTGTTTATAATTTAATACCCGTCATTTTCTGGATCATCAATAGTTTTGCCTGCCAACAGAGCGTCCTCGAGTCGTTTTCGGCCTGTCGACATATTTTCCCTTGAAAATCAAAATACCAGCGTGAGTTTGTAAAGAACAGCTTTGCTGTTTTGGAGCTCTGAGTTGAATGAAGAGAACCACTTGCGCTAAAGTTTGGAGTTTGAACGAAAAGACATTTTTTTTGATGTTTTGCTTTGTTGTTTTTCGTGACTAGTGGTTGATCCCCTTCGTGTTTTCTTTAGCAGTTGCTAGTTGTTAGTCCTCTCTCGGAATAGCTACACAGGAAACCCAAACTTTGAACTGAAGGCCAAAATTGAAAGAAAAGAGAAAGAGAAAAGGGGAAAAAAAAAAAAAAAAAAAAAAAAAAGAAAAAAAAAAAAAAAAAAAAAAAAAAAAAAAAAAAAAAAGAAAAAAAGACGGACGGACATTCAGATAGACAGAGAGATTAGAAGTGTGCCGCAATGACGTTACTTACTATGAAATAAACGTTATGCATTTCGAGAAGAAATTAAACTGACATCAAGCTGTAGTATTTGTTTTGGCTGGCAGTGTGGCTTTATTTTACTCATTGAAAGGGATCTTTGAGTGGATTAAAAGCAAAATGTGGGGGGCTAATAATCAGTGATAGTAAACGGCCAACAGACAGATGGAGAACTGAGAGTTTTATGAAATGAAATTAAATGTTCCATGGAAAATATTAACATCAAAGGTAAATAGAGCTATTTATATGTAAATCACAAGCAATTGAAACCTGTTTTCTTATGCGTTTTTTTGGCTCGGTAAAGTCTGAGCTCCAAAACATCGAAATATTTAATATTTCAATTTTTACGATAATTCTTTTCAGACTTTTAAAGGTCATGTACATATATCTAATCAAAGCACTTCAACTCTGTCCATTGCAGGAATTGTCAGATTGAGAGAAGAGCATATAATAACTGAGTATTTCAACCACCTTGTGCACATATGACCGTGGGGCTCAACGATTGCTACATTTTCATTGGTCGTTAGGAACAGGAGCCGTCATGCTACGTACTGCCTTCAGAACACGCCCACTTAAGATCGGGGTCTTCCTGTGTGTCAGTACGGAAGTTTATCGTTCGGCTAACAACTTTAAGATAGTATGCTCTAATCACGAAGTTTATCGCCGAACTACACTTTCAAAAGCCTTCTCAGCGATTTGTAATTGAGATAAAGGTGTTTTGGAGTTTCACCAGAGTCCAGGTGATTTTGTTGACCACGAATTGACCACGAGTACGAGGGTTAGGCCTCTCTTCGATAAGCTCGCAAAGGACTTCGGCCACTGTGGTGTGCACTAAATGAACAATTAATTGAAAACAAGAGTAACTATATCATAGTAAAGACCGGGAACTGTTTCTTGGACATTATATTCCCCAGTGTATGATTCATTTATCTTCGATTTGATCTAGCTACAACTGACTAATGCTGAACGTACGAGTTGCTCCAATCAACATGGCGGACAATAATCCACTCAAGTCGAGTGACCAGTCTACTTTATACTGTGATACCAGAAATCTTAGCCCTTCAAAAATTGGCCCTGAGGAAAATTGGCCAGAAAAAGTTCTAGCTGCACTCAAAGATTCGGCCCCTCCTGAACCTATTCGTCTTGCTTGCATGAGTCCTGTTCCGACGAAGCCCCATTTCTTCGAAGAAGAATTTCATGGTAAACTCACACGAGAAGAAGTGAATGAACTCTTATTAGGCGGTACCACCAATCCAGCAAATGGCAGGTTTCTTGTGCGAGAGAGTCTATCTGCACCCGGTGATTACAGTTTATCGTTAACTTATGGTGGTAAGATTTCGCATTACCGATTGTTTTACTCCAATGGAAAGTACTCCACAAGCAAGGACGGGAGCGAAAAGAAATACGAAAAGCTTGTTGAACTAGTGATAGATATTTTAGAGATGCTTCGTTATGTTGAAGGGGCTCAGGTAGCCGAAAAGAAAGATAAAAAGTCGACTGAAAAGACCAAGAGTCACAGTTTCAAAATTCATCATTATAAACAGCCCAAGTGGTGTGACATTTGTGGAAAGTTTATGTGGGGTCTGAAAGGCCAGGGAATGAGATGTGAGGTTTGTGGAATGAATGTTCATCAAAGATGTGCCAAGGATGCCAAAAAGGAGTGTAAACCGCCACAAATCAAAGAGAAGTCAAAGCCTAGAAAAAAGATGAGTAATGCTGGTTTGGCTCCACGTAACAGCATTACCGTTGATAGCTTTAGAACTCAGTGCGAATATCAGGAAGGATGTGTTAGATTCCTTAATCACCTCAATGTTCCAGTATCACTCTTTGATGTAAGTGCCCTCAACCCTTGCTACTGTGATCACTGTTGTCAAGAAGTTGAGACCCCCCTGTACAAAAAGGGAGATCCACCACGAGAGTACTCAATGCCATTGGGATGGTGTCGTTTTCAGTTTTCAGCAGCTGAGAGAGTCTCCCCAGAGGCTTCATCAATGTGGAATATGGCATTTATGTCCCTAAGTGCTCAAAATATTGTGGAGGTATTAGAGAGTAAGTTTGGAGGAGATGCAGAAAGCTCTTGTGATGAAATGGCAAAAGCACTTACAAAATTCACACCATCAATTATTTGCGCAGACTTGGATTCCCCAGTTACCAAATACACAGATCCTGAAACTGATGAACGTAGGGCAGGGCAAGTGGTCTTACAGGTCTATATCCAACCATATTCTTATAGATTAATGGGTAAAGCTGGATCAGAAGAAGAGATTGATCCTTATTTCAAGAAAGAGACAATTTACTGGATGACAAATCAGTTGTCCTATGTGGTTCCATTTGCCTTGCTGGTCAAGACGATGGATGCAACTTATTTGCGGTTGTAAGACAAATATGTTAACAATAGCTTTAGAGATTTAGCTACATATTAATTCTTAACAGGCATGCAAGTAGACAAGTCCAAATAGACCTTTGTATCTTGCCTCAGCATTTTTTTTACATTTCAGTTCTCCAGATTAATAATTCCTAATTGAAACATCACTTTTTTCTATAAGTATCATAATAGAATTGAATTGAGGCAAATTGAAGAGGATTGTTATTATAGGACTTACATCTAGCAATGTTAATTCTGTCTAGTTGAATATTACAATGAAAAAACATGTACAAACTCACTCAAATTTAGTCCAGAAGTGATTCACCATGCTTTATCTTTTTTATATAATTGAGCTTCAGAATAATAAGTGAAATATTTAGAATCAGAGGGAAATCTGAGTATCCCAATGATCCTTGAAATTCATATAAAAATTATCCGTAAATCAAAAATGAAAACAAAAATATTGGCATGTGTTTTTAAAGATATATATTTATTTTTGAGTCACTGTGGTAATTTTGTTAAAAAACAAGGTAGAACAACGGCTGTTGTAGCTCTGAAAATTTTGTGTCTGTTAAAGTACAGAAGCTCCAATATTTTTTGAAGACACCAAGTATTGATAAACACATCAAGACATTGTAGAGGATAGTTTTATATATCGGGTACATTAGAGGCAAGAAACCATAGAAAAAATTATTTAGTCAGTGTTGAAATCAGCAATTTAGACAAGGTATCAGGTTTTCTATTTTTTTCTTTTTTGTGATTATAATTCAAGTAAATTTTTTGTCGTTATATATTTTAGCTATGAAGAATATTATGTCAAGCGAATGCTTTAATCATTTTTGGTTGATAAGATTCAAAACTGAAATTATTCATTATCAGTCTTCCTTGTTTCTCATAATGCTGTAAGGGCCAACTGATTGCTAATAGCTGCAAATATGCACATAAAATATTTTAAATGCAAAGATGATTAAGGGCTACAGTTGGCCAGCTTGTAATGTCTACAGCTGACAACTTTTTACAATAATTCTCATTCTACCACTGCTTGTTTATACAACCACCTACTGTTCATCATCTAACTTTGGTTGACTCAATACTTAATGGCAGTCTAGAAATCTTGCAGTAGTAATGCTTAGAATTTGGTTATAGTGCCATAGAGAGGCTGCATTACAGCCAACAAAACACGTGTTAGGTTTTGTTTCACTGTAACACAGACTATGACATAGAGTGCACCCATTTTATCTGTGAAATAACAACAAAAAAGAACTAAAACTAGACTTTATACTAAATAATTGCTTAAACCATTCAACCTTGATATTGTTGTGTCTTTCAATTTATTAAAGATGAATTGACAGATATCATTGTTCTTACTGCATGGAAACATTCTTGTTATTGTTCAAACTGCAATATTAATACTGTGTTGTCCTATTTTATGCAATTTATTTAGTCAATAACTAAATACTATAATATTTCACACTATATAGTTAGTAACTATTTTTGCAGATAAAATGTGTGCACTCTAGTGATGCTTAAAATTTGTTCTTAATGTCATTTCTTTTTTACAAGTTGTATTTAATTGAAATGCTGATTTACAAAATGTTTGATTAGCAATAATACTGCTAATTATTATGATGTGTGAAATGAAAATATTATAGATTAGTTCTATACCAGTATATACAACCTTTAAAAATGTGAATAAAATGTATTTAGTTTTTAATAAAGAAACTTTGTATACAGCACAAAATATGTTTTGTTGATAATTTTTTATGAAAATATATATTCAAAAATCACATTTTTTGAGTGGCATAAGCTACCAATGCTGGTGCAAACTATCTTTCAAAGGAATCTTGAAAAATCGAAGTAGTGCAAGAACTGTAAAATAAACGTTCCATTTGTAAGAATAAATGGATTTATTAGATGAATTATTACATTTTATAATTTACTTCATGTTGACAGTCTGACAAAACGTTTTTAAAATAGTCACTTTTTTACGCTCTTAAATTATTAACATTTCAAGTCGTTTCTATTTTCATCTTTCCATTTATTTCAATATTTGTTCTTTAATCTTTTTTTAATTGTACCTTTCGATTTTCATTTCGTGTCAGTGATCACGCGATCGCACTTATTACTTCCGGTAAATCTACTGAATCCAGGTGCGTCATGTATTTCCGGTTTGATTCCCGCCAAACCAACGCGCGCGCACGCATTCGCAAAGAACAACTTTTCAACTTTTCAACTTAACCTGGAAGATTTAAAAAAAAATAAGATTAATTTATTTTTCATCCAGGAAAGAGTAAAAATGAGCATTTTAAACGACTTATTTCAACAAATTCTGCATTCAGAAGAGCGAGTTCGTGAGCGTTTTTCAAAAATTCGTTCAAGTGAGTACAAAGATGGAAACTTTTGAAACGATTTTTCATCCTATTCTGACCTTTTTGCGATTTTTCTCTTTGTTTTGGACAAATTTCCTTTAGTAAACAAAGACATTCAAACTGTGCAAATGCAAATACAAGACGCTAAAGACGAGCTGAAGTCGATGCAGGGAAGCCTTGTCGTGAAAAGTCAGCGCTGTGCCGAAGAAGAAGAAAAACTCAAGTCATTGCAAATTCGTCAGAATATTTTGGATGAGTTGCGCGGTGAACTCGAGAAAAACACAGCTGGACGTCTACAGGAACTTGTAAGGAGAAGAGTCTGGAATGGCTGGGAGTGGTAAAGGAGTACATAAGGATAGAGGGGGAGCTTACCGGCAATATTTTAGGGTGGGGAAGTGCTGAGGTAGATATCTTAAACCCTGACAAATTTCTAACATGTGATGCATGACTGCTTCAAAACAGTTTTCAGAGGTTTATGCCTCCACTGACCTTCTGCTAAGAGCAGATGAGACCAGAGTTTAGTTTGCTATGCTCTGTTATGTGAGGAGAGCATAAAGGAGACTCCGCGCACGTCTTAATTGCCCCTTTAATTAATTGAAACCTTTGGCAGCCGAGTTGAACCAACGGAACCGGCTCATATTAAGCCACCCTTTGATAGCTTGTAGTACACATTTTTAATTTATACAAGATTCACCAGTACATCTCTAATGTTAGTTAGTGAAATGGGACCAAACTCACATGGGATGTATATCGTTTCCAAAAAAAGTAAAAATGAAGTAGTTTTCTCTCAGGGTGGGGCAGATGGGACTTCCTATAGTAGAGCTATATAAAAGGTTAGGGAATTTGCAACTCAGTTGGGTATATAAAAGAAATTCTAGTACAAAAAGTTAACGAAAACAAGAATTCAAGCCAAATGTGCATGTATACCGGTATTCAAGGACCTTGACGGGCCTGTAGATTTAACAGGAAAACCATTATACATAGTACATACATAAAATGGGTATCTTTTTGACAAAGGTATATAAAAAGGGTACCTTTTTTGCTGAAATTTGGTATATATAACGGTCAGGGGTTAAGAGCCCAGGCAGAGTATCCCCATACAGAAGTTACAAGTACCCCTCCCCTGGGAGTTTTCTCAAAGAAGATGATGAGTTACTCCATAATTTCAAGATGAGTCATAAAGAACTACCTAACTAATAGCTCACACCATATTAATTCTTTAGGAAAGAGTAAAGAATGAATCAGATATGGAGAGGTAAACTGACATTTTATTTCAGCTATTGAGAAAGTTCTTGAGCATAAGTACTGTTTTCCATAGTTACACTTATTTGTAGAAACAAGTTCATAAAGGCAGCTAAAGAGTTATGGTGTGCCATGATCTTTCTGGAAGTGGATCAAGGAAAAGA